>NW_010582723.1:2895-18547 GCF_000705375.1 Tinamus guttatus
TTCCCAATTTGGTGTCTAGTTTATACTAGTTGCTTAGGCTCCCTCTATTGGGAATAAAAGGAAAAAACAAACAAACAAACAAAAAAAGTAGTGATGAAAGTCTCCAAAATATTTACACTAGATGTTTATCTTTGTGGTAAATGCCATGGTGTTCTGGAGAGGTTCTAGGAGACTGGAAGAAATGTCACTGCCAACCTTCAGGAAGGGCAAGGAGGAAGATCTGGAGCACTGTGTCTACCAGCCTCACCTTGATCCCTGGGAAGCGGAGGAGGAAACTAATCCTGGATCCTTTCAGATACATGGAAAACAAGAAGGTGATCAGGACCAGTCAGTCAAAGCAGAAAATTGAACTTAACCAACCTGACAGCCTTCTACAAGGAGATGGCTGGCTTGGTGGATAAAGGAAGAGCAGTGGCCGTTGTTAGTTTGTAGATGACCTGAAATTGGGAGGGGGGACTGTTAAACCAGTGGCCCTCCTGCCATTCAGAGGGACCATGACAAGCTGGAGAAATGGCCAGAGAAGCATCTCATGAAGTTCAACAAACCAAAGTGCCAAGTCTGGACCTTGGGAGACTCATGCATCAGTGCAAGCTGGGAGCTGAGCAGCTGCAGAGCAGCTTTGAAGTAAAGCACCTGTGGGTTCTCCTGGACAAGCTGAACATGAGCCAGCAATTTGTCCTTGCAGCAAAGGTGACCAACAACATACTGTGCTGCTTTAGGAAGAGCATTGCCAGCACGTAGAGGGAAGTGATCCTTCCCCTCAGCACTGGTGAGACATCTGGCCCCATGGCGTCTCCCATGCTGAGCTCCCCAGTGCTACAGAGCCATGGGGCTACTGGAACGAGTCCAGCAAAGGGCCACTATGATTCAGGGACTGGAAAATCTTTCATAAGAGGAGAGGCTGAGCAATCTGTCCAGTCTGGAAAACAAAGCTCAGGGGCATTTTATTAATGTGTATAAAGATGCGATGGGGTGGTGGTGTCATGCAATATACTCTTCTCAGTGGTACCCAGTGACACAACACAGAGGTAATGGGCACAAACTGAAACCCAGGAAAAGTTCAAACTACATTTGAACCTAAGAGAACACTTTCTTTTTTCCCTGTAAGGGCGGTTGAACATTGGAGCAGTTTTCCCAGAGAGGCTGTAGATTCTCCATCCTTGCACATATTCAAAACTCAGTTGCACATGGTCTTGGGCAACCTGCTCTAGCTGCCCCAGCTTGAGCAAAGGGTTTGTACCAGGTAATCTGGAGACATCTCTTCCAAACTCATCTTTTTTGTGTGTGATTATGTGACCTAAGGATTTGCACTCTGCAGGTAATGAAACTCTCTTTTCTATAATCACAAACAAGATGCCCCCTTTTTAAATGGCTAAGTGAATGTAACTTAATCCTTGCTACAGCCCATGCAATCAGGCACCTGAAGACTGTACTATCAGGGAATTCAACTCAATCTCTCAGTACTGTAGATGGTGTATAACTGATTAGCAAGTGCCAACTCTGGATCCATATTTATATGAAGTATATAATCTCAAGATACTTCATATGACTGCATTTTGCACTAATGGGTTTTTATTAAACTCAGTTGTATCCCATCAAGTATTGCTTCCCCTTACAGATCTTAACCTATAACCATCCCTGTCATCAAAAAATTTTCCCAAGGATCCAGAGGACCAGTTAACACAGTAACTTCCAGGCTTTGTGCTCCCAGTATGAAGCTAAGAATCCCTAATCGTCTTATTCTGTTTACATTTCTAGAGAAGTGCATTAACAGTGATGGCAAACCCACTCCTGATCAAGCTTGGGAGGACAGATGTTGCTTCACTCAGAAATGCTAGTTTGCTTGTTTATTATGTGGAGAAAAAAAAAAGTTTTTGCCTGGTGGTATTTTCAGGAAACTTTTCTCTCAAACATGTTTCTTCTCTATATTCCCAAGGAGTTTATTCTGATTAATGCTTGAAATGCTCTGAATATATCTTAGTTATTGTAACATCTCAGCCTGATATCCTGCCAGAAGGCCAGAGAATTTAATAGCTAGATAAAACACCTCACAAAGAGGTGGGAGAGTTTCAGAAGAGAATGCAAGACCTGCCAGGAACAGCGCCAGCGCCAACAGCAGAACTAGATACAGTAACGTCCTGTGTGTGTCCAGCTTTCCCTCAAACACTGTCTGCAGTTACAGCAGAAGATTCAGCTCTTCATGCATAGAATCATCACATGTTTTTCTCTCTCAAACAGCCATCATGAGTCCTGCTTTCCTATCTCCAAAAAACATTCAGTAAATAAATTCACTTTTACAGAATTCTGTAACTATAGTAAAAAACCTCATCCTGTAGGAGGATTTAAAGATAGAAGTAATCATCTTTTTTCTGTATGCAAATAACAAGCACATGAAATATATATAGTAAGGCACTCTATCACTGAATAAACTTTATAGAATTCTCAAGTTTTGTTTTGGCTTGATTTATAATGGTTCCTACTTTAAGCAGCTTCTTGCACACATGCTGTTAATTAGGAAAGCTACTTATAGCAGTAAGGAAAACACGACTGCCTATTAACTTTAAATCCCTGAGCACCACTCAAAGACTTACAGTCTGAAGAACTCTTCATACTCACTCCAAGAACTTGCATTTGATCTCTATTTGTTACAACTGAGTATACATGCTCAACTGATAAACAACTCTTGGCTGCAGCTATGGAGACTGATCGCACCGCAGCTTCTACAGAATAAAGTACTTGAAAGTACAGGTCTAAAGTACTTCAAAAAGCGCAAATAGGCCGAAGAATAAAAATCTGTGCACTCTTAATGAACCGCAATGTCAATATTATAAAGCTTCATAGATCAATGACAGGCACTCTGGTGTCCAGGAACTTATAGCAATATGTTACATGACAAAAGGAAATTGAATTTTACTTACAGGACAGGAGGAGCAGACAATTATTAAAAATAAAGCAAAGAAAAACACACCATGAAAAGCACACCTCTTACTAAATAAAGAAGCAAGGGATAACAGATATCCTTAACATGTCAATAAGCAACCACAGGACTACGTTTTCACAGGCACATACATTCACATATATTATAAACAGCCTTTTTGACTGGGATCACGACTCTGATCCACAGCATAAAAAGTTTCTTTCTAAATTTAGTGTAAACCTATTCTGAGCACAGTAAAATGAGAAGAGTGAATTGTGAAATACCCAACTTCATTGGGGGCTTTTTGCAAAATGCAAGGATCAGCTATTCTGAGGTTATCCACAGTTATCACTTAAGGTCAAACTTACACAACCGAGGCATCGTCTAGGAAATTAATAACACCTTCTGCCTTATCCCTGACACATTTTCTATTACTTCTGAATATATGTTTTAAAATCTAGTAGTACCTTGAACAGTTACAAGCTTTAACATGGCTTCTAAATGTTCTTTTTCAGAAGCTGTAGCTTGATGCAACCAGGCCAGCATGTCTCCTACATACCTACATGAAATAAAAAAGTCCTATGTAAATCAGGGATTTACAGTGTGAGGCATTTAACCCACCAGTGAACAAAATACTTTTTTTTTTTAATTAATTTTTATTATGACTGTACCTCAGAGGATCGTGGGAATGCATTTCAATAGGACGGGGTGTACCTCCTACACCTCCTCTAGTAAGAGCATCTATAAAACCACGAACTACTGCACTCCTCCTCGCTGTTCCAAATTCATCCAAAGTATACCTGGAATAGAAATATGAAAAGACAAACAAAGCAGTTCACATTATCACGTTTCACTAGTTCAGCTTCACAGTTATTTTAAGTAATCATTTTTAGAATTCAAACAAATTTGCACCAATGCTTCCGCTATGAAAAATTCCAAACCTCTGGATATTCTTGACTCTTCTGAACACATATTCAAGATGATCGTTTCTTCACCCTCTCAGCCCCTTCGCCACACAGAAATGAATGAAAATAACCAGGGCACCACTCTAGGCCACCGGATGGTTAGTGGCGACAGAGTTATTTCCACTCAATAGTTGTTCAGTTATTTTAATTAGTGAGTCTCAGTTAGGTATTTAATGGATGGACAATTACAGGTCAAGAGTGCATCATCCCAATCAGCATCCCAGTAACAGAGGATGTGCCAGAACATACACACACGTGTTTGCAGAGGAGGCTACCTTCCTGCTGGGGCTTGAGCAAGTGAGAGAGAAAAAACTAACACTGCTAACTCTCAATTGTACCTATTTAGAAACCAGAAGAATTTGAAAGCATCCAACCATTTCTATTTTTTTAAAGAACAGAATTTAAGTATTTTGAACAAAACACATGAATTGCAAAGGAGAAAAAAAGAAACATCTGACAATATTTTTCCAATACAGTTGGTGAAATAGCAAAGATCAAGTGTGTCAAGTGTGGCATCGCTTACTAGTGACACCCGGGAACTGAATAAATGGAAAAATAAAATAACAAAATAACAACAACAACAAAGTATGCCACTCTGCTTGAAGGGAGTGCAGCACTCACAGCTAAACAGGTTCCAAGTCTACCTAAACAAGACTTCTCTTACCCTACAAATAGCCCAAGGGATCTTTCAGTTTTGCTCTTTATCTATATTACTATTTGAAAGAGGGAAAATAGCATATTTAAACAAAAGTTTCAGTGCTTTTCTATATTTTTCTCCAGAAACTTTATCTGGTAACTTAGAAACACCTGCATTTTTTAAAATGGTTAATATTAGACGTTCTGTAATAAAGCACTATTTCAAATATTACATGATTAGTAGAAAGAGCAATCTCAGATCCACTCACTACCAACAGTCCAAGAAGAGTAGATGCAGTGAAAAATCTCAGGTGTGTGTATAAACCAGGTAAGCTTTTTTCCCTCTCCTACAATAAATAACCATAACAGATCCCTAAAGATACAGCAGTAGGTCTCACTAGGCTTGAAAACCACAATTAATAATAATTTTGTTTCAATGAAAAAGCTACTCATTTTCTTTTTACTCTCAGGAGAACAGGGTATAACTATGACATAATCCTGCATGCACAGAATTCAGTAATAACTATTATTTTCACTAGAAACACATTATTAACCACTATGTTATTACGCAGGCATTATGGGGGAGGGAAAGAATATTTGCATTCTTTTCAGCCCTTCACCAATTGTTCAAATACCAATAAATTCATTGGCAGGGAGGTGGTGGAAAAAAATAAAATATAACGAGTGCTGGATGGCAGAGAAATACTCCTTTCAGTTATGACTCCGCATATTCTCTACAAAATAGTTTTTGATTTTTCTGTTAGGAACAGGAAGTAAAGACCAAACTGAAATATTTATTTCAGATGTCTAATGACTGAGGTGCTTGGAAGTCTGTCTATGGTGCAACGTTTCTGCCACCTTAAGGTTAAAAATATATAACCTGAAATCAGAAAACAAGAATTTGCAGTCATGTTTCTAAACGCTTGCCCTTCTCTATTTCACTCTTTTTCATCTTTATCAGATGCTGGGGCAGTAATCTGGAAGAAAATTTGGGTTTAGTTCAACACTGCAGGGCTTAACTGCAGAACAATAATTTCAAGCTAATTTCTTCTATGACAGTTTTTATATTTTTACCTCATCACTACTCATGTACAAAGGTGTATATATATATGTGTGTGTATATATATATATATCTTTTTAATTTTGGAAGGAAATATAGATTCAAAATATTACAAAGCCTCAGTAACGCATTTTTATCAATACAAATGTAGCAAGCATGACAATCTAAGATAAGACATAAGGTTGCATCTTCTACAGCAATGTTACTTTTGCATTTCTGCAAAAAACTATGTCCTGTTGAGTTCAAATGTTGGAAGTATTAGTACTGTTGTCTGTGAAAACTATGTAGTAAGAAAAGGAAGCATCTCGCTAAGATTCACTGTAAATCAGCCAGCTATGCATTTTATATGGAAGATGATTTTTTGTCATAAACATTAAGAAAGCAAAACTATGTGAAATTTGAAATTAATTAAAATCTAACATGATATTTATTGCGGAAGACGTACACCATACCTATAACAATCCTTATAAAATGTTGTGAACACAGCTGAGTGATCTCTGTAAAAGGGCCTTGAAGACAAAACACAATAAAGGACTCTGCCATGGCCCAGGGTACTAACCAATTTACAGCCCCAGTAAATAGCACATTAACACTATGAGCAACAGCTGGGGAGATCCTGTGAGATAACAGACACCCCTCAAATTAATAAATGCTGTCTAGGCATGCATATACGTGCACTCTCTCCCTTAATGGCAGAAAGCACTGCCATTTCCACCACACATTCCCCTCTATTTTTTAAGTTTACCAGTATCACCTAGCTCATCTTGCACCTGTGGTAGTATTAAAGACTAGTGTTTGAAAGACAGCCTAACACTCTGCTGCTCTGGATGCCTTTGGCTAAGAGAAATAGCTGAAAATTATGATGAATAATTGAGTAGCTGAAAAAGAAAAAAAAAAAAGGCTCTTAAAGCACTAAGAAGTGAAATGTATTAGAATTAAGTGTAAAACTGTACTTCCTTGTAAGGTCACCACCACCAAAGACAGTTCTTATAGTGCCACCGTGTGGTTACTCTGCTCCTAGTAACGAGCATTTAATTCAGGTTAAACAATCCCTTCAGCAACCCCTGAACAAGAATCATACAGCACTATGTAATACATACATAGATACCCCTACACTTTGGAGGCACGCCAAGTGGAGCAGATTGGTTTTAACATAATATTTCCCAACTCATAATAGAAGACATTATTACAGCTAGAAGCACTTGAGTGAATCTAATTGGCCTTTAGCAAATTTTTAATTTGGGGATTTAAATTAGACAATCACATGCTTTGAACAGCATTTTTTTACTTTCAGGAAAATCCTACAAGGACAGCAGCCCACATACTGAGTTCCTTTGGATTAAAATAAAAACAGTCTGACATTTTACTTTAATTAGAAAACAGTAAGTTGGAAAAAAAAATATTGTACCATAATTATCTAATAAAGACTTCCGAAATATAGAGAAGTTGAAATACAATTTTTCTTTAATCTGATGCAATACCCACCATCCTTTTCCCTGTAGTTCATAGCATTTTGCAAGTGTTATAAGGCAAAAACACTCATTTCTGTTAACCATGAATATTTACTTACTTATATAGGACAGGCCTATCTTGTAAGGCTTCCATAGCTTGAGCGAGAACTGGAGAAATGTCACACGATTCTTGTGTCAAAGTTCTGCACTCATCTGAAAAATACCAACATCAACAAAAATGCATTATTTACTCAGTAAAAAGGTAATGTAATATCCTATATACAAGGCTGTCAAACAAGAAAACAGGTCAAAAACTCATAGAACTTTCAGATTTTGAGTTGAAACCTGGAGAATATATTGCATGATCTTGTTTATTTTATTGTAATTCAATTTCCCCTCCTCATAAGCATTATTTTGCTATAAAACAAATGGGCATCGCAAATCTCAGCGGTAATAAAAAAATAAAGAAAGCTTAATAGCTGCTTTTGCCTACGTACAAATTGTTAAGTCGTTCAAGCATTTTACTAATAAAAAAGCAGCACGTATTATTTAAACCAGCTATATACTTTTTTATTTAAGTGACATAGCTATATTTATAATACATTTTTAAGTTTGCATATTCCACACAAGGATGTGGAAATCAAATAAATGAAGTTGCAAAATTTAGCATAATATATGCTAATTTTTACTAAGACCAAACCACAACCATCATTTGAGTATTCAACGAAAAACTACTACCAGTGTATTCTTCTATTCCACCACCTTTTTCATGTATCTTCCTGTCAACATTTCAGGAGAAGAGACAAGTGAAACAAAGCAAAAATTTTGCATTATCAAGTTGTTCCAAGAAACACTGATATCTGAAGTCGGAGTATGTGTGTGCAAAAATATTATATACTATAATTCAAGAGAACATCCTAAGAAGCCAAATCTAAAAGATGGGTTTAAACAAGGTTTAATCAAGTTTAAAAGATAATAAACCACTCTTAAGATGGAGGTTTCTAGCAAATTAACAATAAAAGAGAACTTTCTTGCGACTTGCAAGAATATGAAATGCAATGAACTCCATTAGACTACTAAACTGTAGTCACTGACCTCTACAGAAGACCATCTGAAAACTGCAAATAAATTAACATAATTTTACAAAAAGTGGTGTTTATTAGCCAATGATTACAAGCTCACAATGAAGAGAATCTCCAAGTTAACAATTTGATCCAAAAAAGCTAGCATTTAGACAAGTTTTTCACTGAGATCCGAAGACTTGTTAATTAATCTTGGAAACAGTTCCTGCAGACTTGAAAGCATATCAAGGAGTTAAAGGAGTCACCACAATATTCATAAACATAGTAAAAATAATCTTAGTCCTACTTTGAGTCCATCTGTAAAGTCGTTCATAAGATGTCTCTTGCAGTAAAGCCATCTGTTCCATAATTTCCAAGCTAAAAGATGAAAAAAAACATTTTATTAGCAAATACTATTACAGGTAGTATTAGAAATTTAGAAATCTAACTAAAAGCACCACTTTTAAGAAAATTTCAAAATATGCTACTATTCTTTGCTTTGATGTGGAATACTCTTTATGATAATACGATGCAAGGAATGAGACCTTGCCGTAAATACTGCTTTTAACTAGTAAATGACTATCTTAAAGCTGTTTAAACAGCACTCACCCTGCCCTTTGCTGATTTGTCCGGAGGAGAATCTTGACATCATCGTGAATTTGCTTTACTCTTCCCAATGCCTTGAAAAAGTCCTACAAATAAATAAATAAATAAAGCAGTGTTTAAGAGCAGCAACTTCCATTCATATCCCTAAATTTCATATACCTCATTCCATTTCCACATTTTTATTCTTTGTGAGTCCGTGTTCCAAATGCTTCTTCTAAAATAAAACTACACACACATTTTACTCTTCATCTTACCTTAACAGCCTTAGTATGTTTTCTCTCCCTGTCATTGCTCCTTATTCTATATTTTTTACAGCAGTAGAAATGTGTTTAACTTGGCTATATATAGTACCCATGCGATTTACTTTATTGTTTGCCTCTTTGAGGAGAGTGATTTTTAAGGGCATTACTGTATATTTCCTATCTTCTGTTCACTAAGATAAGCAACTGAAGAACAGCCTGATAAGCTATAATGCACAATTATTACAGGCTTTTTTTTTTTTTTTAAAAAAAAAAAAAAAACCTTTCTTTCCTTTTAAAATGAGTTAAGTAACAATTCCAAAGTAGGGAGAGAAGGAAGGGAAGAGAGAATCAAGCTTTTGCAATTAGCTGAGGTTTCCATAATAATAATACATGAGCAGCAGCCTCTAGAAAACTCTGACATATTACCAAAAAGGTAATGTTATTTTGGAGTGAATTAAAGCAAATGCACTAATATTATCAAATATGAGTCATTTTACAAAGACATTGTTCAAACATTACATATGAAAGTGGAGAATTCAGACAAAAGGGTTTGTTCCTGTGTGTGCTGGACGCAGTTGATCCCAGAAAACTAAAGCGCCACTCTGGTTCCATTTACATAAAAGTATGTATTTTCTCTAAACGAGCTATTCTGTGGTTCTCAATTGCTTTAATCTGTAGCATTGCATCAACTGTGTTGAAGATAGGATATGTGAGTTGGATTTTCACATATTTATGATTAAAATCTTAATTCAGGAAAAAGAATCCCACAAACATAAGTCTGACTTTAATAGTATTTTAAGCAGACTATTTTATTGTATCAAGGAAAAATGCACACATTATTTTACTGAAGTCTGCCTCTTTACTAGCACAACTATGATTATATCCTGGTTACTTCTGCACATTTTTATGTAGTCCAGAAGGGTCAATAGGACTAATCCTTGCTCTGCTGCAAGTCAAGCACTGAACAAATGGTTCAGTGTTACTGTCAGTCCCTATGAATGCTGCAACACAGAAAAAACAGGACAGAAAGGTTTCCTTCTGCCTTAGACTGGCAGAAGTCATTTAAGAGTGAAAAGGAAAAATCTTCTGTACCATGCAGCAACTTTGGAAAGCTGCCTCAAACAGAAAAGATAAAATATATCATGAAAAGAGCAGAATGTCCTTTCCCAGGCTTGTGATGGGCTTGCTTTAGATTGATTTTTTTTAAAGAGCTGAATAGATGACCTTGTAAGATACTGACCTGAACTCTATTTGCATTAAGTATACTTATCAGCTTGCAGGATCAATTCCCTTAGGGTAAAGAGGAAATGGAATATATAAATAATATGTAGAAATGCAAGATATGGCTCAGTCTAAAATAAAAACTCAGCTGGCCTTCAGATGAAGGTCTTAGAAGTAAAACATTTACAGGCTGTGTTTGCTTTATATATTTTGTGTGTGTGTGCTTTTCTATCTCAATGCTTCTTTCAGGGTAATAGCTGGCACAAAGCATACAGCAATTACTCAAATGCACAATCATTTAAAACATTCCAGTTATACTTTCACTAGCATTGTTTATGGCTATCTATTCTGTTTCTTTAATAATGCTTAAACTGCAAACAGGATATCTGTGGAAATGAGATACCATGTCTCAGCAGGTAGGCTGAATTTAAGTGAACATTTCCATGCAGCTGCCACAATAAAAGCTATTAAATATACTCAATTCTCTCATTATTCTGTTTGCTTTTATTGCAGAACAATGTGCCTTCTTGCCTAAAACCATAATCATATTAAAAAACTTGTTTTGGAAGGTGGTTAAAAGTGAGTCAGCATTTAATATCTTCAACAACAACATAACAATGAGAAAAAGTCCCACTTTATATTATTTCAAGTTATGTTATATAAAATACTTATACGTATGTAAAATGTGCTCACATGGACAAAAACAGTGCTCCATATTCCTGCAAATTTTCATTCGATCTACTTGCTCTCAATGAAGTTTTAAAACATGTTAACCTAAATTTGAGATTCTATAAAGGCAGAAAACAGTAGGATGATATAAGAGCTCTCACTGTCCCTCAAACACGTTACTCAAGCTAGAATTTAATGTTGATATGCCTGTTACTTCAATCTTTCATCACACATTTCAAACTCATCAGAAATCCAACAATCTGTTAAAAATATAACACATAAAATGAAACTACACTCTGATAATAAGGTTTCATGTACAAATCAACTAGAGTGTTTCTGCATTTTAGTTCAGGGCAAAGCTTTTAATGTTCATTGAGTTACCTCAGTAATCGGCTCATCTTTCGTGCCTCGAAGGAGGCTCATTTCATCTGGTGTCAGCTGGAATTTTGCTATGAATGCATCTGCAACTTGCGCTTTCATTTCCAGTCTCTGACTGTTTAGAAAAAGAAGAAAAAAAAAAAGTGAAGGAGATATTAAGCTTTCTCTGTTTATTTCCAATCATTTTGCATATTCGGACTTTAGAAAATATAATTAGCATTAGAAATCACAACTATTTAATTCCAAAAGTACCTACTTGCCCCTGAACACTTAATTTGCATCTTTACATGTAATATTCTGTTAAGCTTTCACACAATAAAGTAGTAAAGGTAAGTTAATACATTTGAAAAAAATGCTTTTTGTTTAAATAAATATTCTCTTTGCATTTGTATCACAAGTTATCATGCATATACTTGGCACTCGTACAATATAATGCTTGCTAGTTAATTCCTTTCTAGTTCATTGAGGAAAGAATGTTTTTCAGCTTACATTTTGAGAGACAGCAAAAGGCCGAGATATTAGTTCAATCTACTTTTCTGTATAACAGATCCATTTTTGTTTAACATTATGCAGTTACAATACTAATTTACTACTTCATAATAATCAAAATATAAGGCTAATTTTCTTGTTGATTCCCCTCTCTCAAACAAACACTGCAAGCAAGCAATATGAAGACTCTATCAAGTGAGCAGTATCTTTTTTCACGCGTTTGGTCACACAACCACAAAATGATGCAAATGAACAAGAGTTTTATTCCATGAAAAGGAAGGGACTGGACTGAAGGGACTGGAATTTGAGTAGCAACAGAAAAAATTGTTCAAACTGTGCTGTGGGCTCATAGTGTTCCAGGAAATAAGCACTTTTTCTAGAAATTGGGAAGGTACTAATTAAGTATTAGTAGAAGAACAATGTGTAATTACTTTAAGGCCATTTCAACTTCCAGTGTAATCATTACAAGATAAATACACTGTTATTATGTGCAGGTTAAGACAGACGAGTACACCTATAACCCGGGCTGCGATAATTAAATTGTCTTGCAAGATCAAAGCTTGAAAAGTAAGCTTATATACTGCTTATTTATTTATTGCTTATTTACAGCAAACATGGAAAACAGACTTCCCTTATGCAGCTGTGGATGAGCTTCCCATTCTGAATTACTACAAACTTATAAGTTACTACAAATACAACGTTAATTCACTAAATTATGTAGTGGTTGTTCCCAGTCTTTCCTGTTGTGAGGAAATTTCAGCCTAAAATGTAACTCTAACGCTGAGCTGACCCAGGCTGGACTACTTTAAGCTGTTGCCTCCTGCGTGCATAAAGCCCCAGCTCCTCTCACAGTTCTTGTTCTTGTTCCATCTCTTGTTCTTGCAATTTCTGCAGTTTGTAAGAGCTCTCAATACCAGTCTATAGCCTTGCACCAAGTTGAAGTGCAAGTGCGGAGGGTCTGAGTATTCTGGACACACTAGTTTCTTTTCAGTCTGCTTTCTAGATTTGTTAACAGTTAAGGTTGCAGACTTTTCAAAGCAAAATACAAAAATGCACAAAACAAACCCACCAATTTCCCAAGTGAAGGAAAATTGGGTCTGTTATTCTCACACAAGTGTCCTCACACCCACGGGCTTTTTGTTTATGTTTTCAGACACCTCCCTGACGAAACCCTCTTCTTCTGCAAGTCCCCACTCTACTTGGTCTTCAGATTCAATGCTTCAAACTGAGATATCACCAAATTAACAGTCTCACGGCGCAAACAAAATAACTGCCTCAAGGTGGCAGCAGCGCTTTGCCTGTCTTCCCCAAAGAGACATTTTGAGGTTGTTCTTGAGAGAAGCATCTCTCCTGCAACGTAGGATCAGGCCTTTGACTTTTGATAAAGCCCTGTTGCTATTTTTTAACAGTACATATTTGATAAAGGTGGTCTTGCAGGAGACGAGCTTAAAGCTATTTTTTTGGGTGCTCTCTGCAAGAAAAAACACAGGATTTCAACATGCTCCTGAAATAGCATTTCAAAACCCGGGTTAGCTCTTGCTGCTGATTATGAGTGGTGCTGTGGACAAGAGAGAGATTCCACTGCCCAGCAAGTGGCAACAAAAACATAAGCAGGTGCTACGTACCCTTCACTTCTACCTGTGTCCTATACATGAGACCGCTACATTCACACAGATACTCATTCATATAGAAACATGATCCTCGGAGTTAAGCTAACAGCTATTTAATTAGAATTTAATCAATTTCATTGAAGTGCGAAAATGGATTAAAATATCACTCAAATTTGTTTTAATAATTTTGCTGCATGGTGTTATGCAAAAATACTGAACCCAGGCAGTAACAAAATCAAAAGCCAAAACCTGGGTAGACATTTGGTCACTTCGTGTCCCACTGCAACCATTTCTAGACTGTGCCCTGGGCACGCATAGGACAGCAGGGGGAAGGTTGATGTTGTGTTGCTATCCCCAAGACCTTTTTTTTCCTGTTACAAAAGTCATCCCTGTATAAAAGAGCAAAACTAACAGATCATGGGAACACAGCACCAAGGCAAAGGGGGAAGTGTCGAGCGCGGACTGACTTCTGAGCTGGGAGGCGGGGGGGAAGCCCAACAAAGAGCAACTTCCCAGTTCTAATTGTCACCAGGGAGACTGAATTCTTGTGCACGAGAACTCAAAGGACTGGGAAAACTATGCACTTCATGCACATTTCCCTTGAACCACATTCAAATGAGCACTATTTGTTAGGATTATCACCTCGACAGCTCAAAAAAAAGGATGGAGAAGAGAGAGACTTTTCCAAGGTTTAATTCTGTATTTTCACGAAGGATATCACAGAAATCTGCTACTTTCCTTCACCTGGGAAGAGCCATAGCAGCACATTACTTTCACTTCACAGTGGTAAAGATTTGTCACATCTTTATAATCTCAGAAGTTAGAGTATTTCTAACTCAAGGAAACAAGAGCTATCTTTAACAGACACATGCCAACACTATTCACTAGGTGAACAATTTTCATTTCACTAGGCTTTTCATGGAGTTCAAATTTACAGGATAATATAAGAAAAGACTTATGCACAAGGATTAGGAAACTTCATTACTGCATTCCTAAAAATTAGTATCAGCTGCAAATATAAAAATGCTTTCGGAAACACTAAGAACAAGTGTTTTAATTTGTCATTTTGTCTGTCAAATGCATAAATTTATTAAAAGAGAACAGAAATATTATGAGGAGATATTCAGTGATTATTACACCATAGAATACAATTAAGAAGATTTCTGCTCTCCCTCTTGCCCCCCACCAAAAACAACAACAACAAAAATAAAAACAATAAGAAGACACAGAAAAATCCCAGTGAATTGCCTAACATATCCTCAGGATATTGAGAAATAGCAGTTCTTTTTAAGAGGTATAACATTTCTGGTGAGATCTCATCCAGAAAACAGACTGCAAACTCAACACCCTGTGTCAGGGACAACGGACTTGCATTACAGCAGGGCTAGCAGGATGCTTGTGTGAATGGAGAATCTATTCCAGGACAGCAGACTAAGGACTGCACTTCATAATCTTCAGTAGAAAGCTCAGAGCAAACACAATTACTCTCTAACTATTGCTTAGAGGGGAATAACATCCTTTAAGATAACAGACGACATGAGGAAATCGATTTTTTTTACCTAAGAATTAGGCTAGAAATTAGGAAAAGGCTTTTACTGGAAAGAATAAGCAACAGCTATAAGTGCTCCAAGAACAGTAGCAGGTGCAAAAATATGTAATTACCTCTGCACTAAATGGCTGCTGAATTTATGCAAGTCATACACAGACTTGTAGGACTTGAACTTAAGACATAAAGAATCATAGAACCATTATGGTTGGAAAAGAGCTTTAAGATAATTGAGTCCAACTGTAAACCCATCACCACCCTGCCTGCTAATCAGGTGCTCAGTCCCTAAGCACCTCATCTACACATTTCTTGAACACTGCCAGGGACAGTGACTCCACCACTTGCCTTGGCAGCCTGTTCCAACACTTCACTAGTCCTTCTGTGTAGAAATTCTTCCTAATGTCTAACCTGAACCTCTCCTGGCACAACTTGAGGCTATTTCCTCTTGTCCTATCCACAGTTACATTGGAGAAGAGATCGACTCCTGCCTCACAACAACCTCCTTTCAGGAAGTTGTGGAGAGTGATAAGGTCTCCCCTGAGCCTCCTCTCCATATGAAGTAACCCTCAGCTCCTCCTCGTAAGGTCTCTGCTCCAGCCCCTTCACCAGCTTCATTGCCCTTCTCTGAACATACTCCAGCACCTCAAAGCCCTTCTTGCAGTGAGGGGCCTAAAACTGAACACAGTATCCAAGGTGCGGCCTCCCAATGCCGAGTACAGGGGGACAGTCACTTCCCTGCTCCTGCTGGCTGCACTGTTCCTGACCCAGGTCAGGGGGCCTTTCGCCACCTTGGCAACCCGC
>NW_010582723.1:18635-30562 GCF_000705375.1 Tinamus guttatus
GGTTGTTGCGACCGAAGTGCAGGACCTGGCACTTGGCCTTATTGAACTTCATACAGTTGCTCTCAGCCCATTGATCCGGCCTGTCCAGATCCCTCTGCAGAGCCTTCCTACCCTCAAGCAGATCGACCATTGATAAAGTGTCTCTCTAAAGACAGCTTGCCTTGCAATGAAGAAGTCCTGCCACATAATGCTCCCCATCTTAAAATTAAAGAGAAATACTGAATCAAACAGAAATTTATCAACAGAAGCCGCAAATTGAAGTGATTCAAAACTTTCTGCCGAACAGATTACTAAATTTCAGAAATGAAAAGCTTATTTGCTGTAAATAAACTAATAGAATTTGATCATTTTTTACATACTAATCTATAATCATCACCTGTACGTATCTAAAGTCAGTAATGTGAATAAGCATTTCTCACTTGCAGAACTGTACACAACAGCCATTTGATGTTATTAGGTTAATATCAATGTGAACAGAGATCAAGTTAAAAAGTAATATGTTTCCAATAAATAGATTCTTTCGTATCTTAAGAGACAAAATACTGCTCAAACTGTTGTACCACATAGAAGGACAGCTTCATACAGATGCATGGTATCTTTCATAGAACCTGATAGAAAGGTATTTGAAATGCAACTGCTCTGTCTACTCTTCAGATTAGTCATCAAATTCCAAAATGTTGCCAAAGATACGAAAGGAACATACTGTTCTCCACAATCCCCTGGAATGAGACCAGAACAAATGCCCTTAAACAGTAGCAGAAGGAGAACTAAATCAGATACTAAGAAAATAAAAGGTGAGACCATAGAAAAATCCATGAAAGGACAGTCCAAGAGCAGAAGAACAAACATCAGCCAGGAACTGCACTGTATAGCTGGTTCTGCACTTCATGGCAAGGTGTCTTTGCTTTCCATGACTAAAGCAGCAAATTTGGTTCTCTTTTCGGATCCATTATAGCCCTTTTGCTTGATTCCTGCTTTATGACCTCTTACATACTCTCTACGTTGGTATAAACCACGTGTAAGTCAACTCCAGGATTTCAAGCCTTCTCCTCCCCCATAAAAAAGAGACTGACAGACAGACATGAGGGACCACTTGCAATATTATAGCAGTACATGTTCACTGAGAAACATGTTTTTTTCCCAAGAACTTTTGACTTTGTATTGAGGTGATGGTCAAATCATTCACTGAACTCTGAACAAATTGCAGTTGTTGAATTTTAGTAAAGAACAGGCTTAAATGTAATTCAATTACCACAACATAAAAATCCATATATTTTACAAGCTACAGTTAAATTTGCTATTTGCGCTCATTTTTAAAAAGTACTACTGGTTGTCTACTGAATACATGCATTTTGCTCTACTTAAGAATGCAAGCAATTAAAATTTTATAAATAACATTTTCTTTGTTACTTTTTAAATTTTATTGACATGCAGATTAACCTTAATCTTTAAGGTCTTAATCTGACCAGCAGATCAGCCTTAAAAGGTAGCTGTTATACTAACAGAAAATCACCAGAAGTCAACAACATATTCCACATATTCAAAAGCATCATCTCAAGGGAATCTCTCTCCCCTATCTTCTCACCAGTCTGAAAATATCTGTTCAAGCCACTTCAGTTGACATTCTCTCATACAGACTGGCAGCTTCTTCTCTCTTTCCACAAAACTAATTCTCACTCTCAGCAATTCTCTATTTCTGCAGGCTTATGCTCTGCAATCATCCTGAGCAGATGTATACGCTCATCGAACCATCTTTATTTAATTTTATATAAATTAATACTGTAATTACCATCTTCTGGTCTCTTTCTTCAATTCTTAGGATTGTCATTTGTGGCTAACCTCGCACAGTATCTAGTAAAACTACTGTGCAGCCAGGCTTCTGGCATTCTGTGTACAGTATTTTGGAACTAAATTATCATTTCTCTAGTTTTAGAGCTGTACTGAACTCCTGGAAAACAGTTCCCAATTCAAAGTGAAAAAAGTATAGTATTACAAGTAGTTTTCTGGTTTTATGTAGAGAAGAAATGAATTAGGCTTAGGAACTGGCAAGTCACTTCATTAAAAAACACAAACAACAAGAAAAAAAACACAGGCACGGCTAAAGGAGTGAGGTCTGACAGCCTATTACCAATGGTAATAAGTAAATGTCTATTTTTTAAAAAGCAGATTCTGTTTAAAAGAAGATTTATTCCCTCATTGTTATATATAAATATAAGCCAGAAATAATCTAAAAACAGTATCAGCATGCTGACACATAGAAATCTGTAGGATAACGCAGAGGGCTTTGAGCAGTTCACAGAAATTGTCAAAATTGCATCCCTCAATATTGTTTTTATATCAAAGTTAACAAAAAAAAATTAAACATCCAGAACATAATTCTAGGCTGCAGGGAGACAGGTTGAATTGTTTGAGACGCTTTACTTCATACTATGTGATTTTACTAAAATGTGGTAAGTTAGGGTGGAAAGTCTTCAAGACTCAACTTCAAAGATAGAGAAGAAAGCAATTAGGGCTTTTTTTCCTATGTTACACTGATTCTACAGTTCAAAAATGTAAAGGACAATTTACTCTGCTTCTAGTATATGGTACAGTTATTTTAATTAGTCTAATAAATTCAGAACAAGCAACATAATTGACTGCAGAAATGCACTGACTCTGGCTTATTCCCAAGCATAACAGAGCAACTGTAGTTACAGAAGATTAATTTTTTTCTTTAATCTAAGTAACATACTCTATTTAGCATTTATAACAATCAGATCTAAAGCTCACATACTAACTTACAAGAAAAACCATGTGCTGCAGAGCAACAGCTTGAGAGCGAAAATTTTTAAAGTTTGAGATGAATATGCAATTTTCTTCCTCATCTATCTAATCAAATTCTTAATCATACATTCTGCCAACATAACTCCAAAAGAGCTCATCAGGATTACATATAGGAGACCTCAGACAGACCATTATGCTTACACATTCTACAATGTGATCAGTAGACAAGATTCCACAGTATCTACTGCCTTAATTGAAATGAGCTGAGTAAAACCAACCATCCTATACAAAAAAAAAACATATTAATAGAGATAATCACAATGGGAAACACAAAATTTCCATGTGGAAGAACATTTCTGAAAATACTACTACTCTGTGCTCAACATTTAATATATACCCTTACAGGATTCCCTATGAAGAACCTTTAGGCAAAAGCCTTAAGGAAAAAGTCCAGTTTTGAATCCATTAATTTTAGTAGTCAAAGACCACCATCATTTCATAGCCTACTGCGACTCTTCCATCCACTCCAGTAAGGAGCGAATATTCTTCTCCTTCATAGCTGCCAGCTGCCATCCCCTACTGCTTCTACCACTTTGGAACATAGAAAGAAAACTATCCCAGGCTCTGAAAATAGCCAGACATCTAACTAAATTTATATCCAGTCTGCCTAATACGTATTTATTCAGTCTGAACAAGCACGTACATACTTCCAGCTGCATTGTCAAAGTAAATTGGCAACCAAAAGCTCCCAGTGCTGGCACCTCTATGGTCAAGCTCATGCTGCCAAATGCACTTCTGAAATAAGGGATATAAACATCTATTCAAAACTTACAGAAGGTCCTTTTTCTTGAGTAACCACTCTAACTAAATTCCAAGTCTTATTTGTATAGTAAGCTGTAGAAAATTGGCATGGGTAGTTTGAGGAACCGAAAAGACTAAACAGGAGTTCAGGTAAGAAGCTTAGGAATTTGAAAATCATCTCTAACTGCAGCTAGTAAAATAGGTGATAAAATAAGGCAAAAAAAAAAAAAGTGCCTAGAAAGGCACATAAAGCCCAATCCTGCATAGAACCACTAACGCTGCTACTATCTTCAGCTACAGCAGAAGAGAAGGAATAACTTGTAAGGATGAAAAAAACAAAAACACTCTCAATACTCATCTAAATGTTTCTATGGCCATCGTGCACCATGAGCGTAGGCTTCTCTGCTATCATGTAGCTCCCCAAAGAAATCCACTCTGCAGGTGCTAACCCCATAGAAGGAAAATAATTTCTGCAGAAGAATTTTTATTTCCAGAAATCAAAAAATGTTGCTATTTAAGAAAATAGGTCTCTTACAATTTCAGCACTTTCTTAAATATTCATCTTATATATATAAGTGAATAAAGTTGTAACTCCAGTTATAATGGTTTTGACTACTGATTTCTATTATTTCCCTAGTTTTGAAGTGAATTTGCTGTTCTTTCTTCTAACTGCAGTCAGGTTTAAACATGAAAATAATTATAAACAGCTTTGACAAAAATTTTTTTCTGACCAGAACTGACAAGACACAAAGAGGGTTAACCCAAGTCAAAGATTCAGCCAGGCACTTACTGAAAAAAAACTACAGAAACAGTATCCAACTAAGCATCCTTCATCAAAGATCAAGAGTTTCTGCATATTTCAAGATTGCATTCTTAGAAAGTTAAGTAACTTGTAAATAACTAGCTGTGAACTGTTAACTCAATTGGTCTAAGGTAAGTAACTTCCTAACTTCAGCATATTATCTAAGTGAAGATGTCATCTTACATTTTGCCTAAAATTTCAGTGTCAGATAAAAAGAAAACAAGAAAAAAGGAAAAACTTAATTAGCTTAAGTGAATGAAGTGCATCTGCAACTTTAGAGTCTCTCTTCAATTTTTTAATCCAATCATGCCATTTTCCTCCTATGAGAAAATAAGAAGCTAAAGCAAATGCTAATCATAATAAAAGATACTACTTTTGACTGATACCTAGTGAGACAAATCACTTAAACTATGATTTTGGAAGCTAAATGACCTAAAGTGTGATTTTGGAAGCTATTCAGAAAAAAAAATGACAAAAAGGTAAAAATGGATCAGGACTGAATCTACAATTGTTGACATGGATAGAATCTAAGCTTTCCTCAAGGGCAGTGTAAACAACTTGTTCAGCAAAATGATGCAACGTATTACATCTGCTATCATAAAATATTCAGTAATTGCTAATGCAAAAAAGAAACATGTAATTAACAAAATATCCCCCATTCCTCAGCACTGGCTTAGGAACTCCAACAATCCAGGCATACTGTGATATGTAAGACAATGTTTGATATTCTAAAAAATATTTCAAAGTTTAAAATTGCGCAGAAAATACTGCTGTTGTTGGTGCAGTTCTATACAATAGTAGAATCTCTTTTAATGGAGTCTAAGAAGAATTAGATGTACATCACTTGTAAGTGGATTAGACATCCTTTATTCTGCTTCAGAACAGAACTAAAGCAACCTTCCTTTACTGGAAGTCTATCCAAGAAAAAAAAAAAAAAGACCTCTATCATACAAATTCATATATTCACATTCAAAATAATAACATTATTTACAGAGCTACTAAGATGTTTAAGTGACTGGAGCACCCCTCTTAGAAGGAAAGGCTGAGAGAGCTGGAACTGTTCATCCTTCAGAAGACAAGGCTCAGTGGGGAAGATCTTAACATTGACTATAAACAATTAAAAGAACAAGCTGGATTCCTTAGTGCCCAGCTACAGGAAAAGACACAAGAGACACGAAATGAAATGCGGAAAGTTCCATCTGAACAGGGGAAAGAGCTTCTTTCCTGTGAGGATAACAGAGTTCTGCAACAGGTAAGTTAATGAAGTTGTGGAGCTTCCTTTTTGGGAGACACTCAAGAGCCATTTAGACACAATCCTAGGTGACTCTGCTTGAGCAGGGGCTTTGGGCTAGATGACCTCCGGAGGTTCCTTCCAACTTCAACTCTGTGATTCTGTGATTTAAGGCCTGCCTTTCGCTCTGCTACTTTCTTAAATTGTGATTTTACAAAATCCTTCATTCTATAATAACCAGCACTGTATTTTACTCAGCATGCTCTATTCAACTTTTAAATTTTACACAAATTACACTCTGACCTCATATTCAGACTCTCAGAGGACATAATCCATCTCTTAGCAAAGCTGACAGCATGAGCCTACTGATATTGAAAGTGGACTATCCCAAGTCATAATTTCCACTAGAAACTTATCACTGGAAATAATTATTTCTAATCTCCAATGTTCTAAATATAATTTCCAGAAGAAAGCACATAAAGCAAGGAGATTCATTCTTCTACACTGACAAAGGCTAAAGTTGTAAAACTAGATGCTCTCAC
The DNA here is from genome assembly GCF_000705375.1 of Tinamus guttatus. The sequence continues at coordinate 24,775 of NW_010582723.1, forward strand.
CATAAAAATGATAAAGATTATATGAAACTGTCATAGATCATTATCCTCTTCCTGTGAGTCAAAATACCAAAAAGAGCAAGATACACATCTTTTCTTCCACAAGAAGCTGGAGGAACATGTGAAAGAGTATTCTACATTAAGCTCATTAAACAGCACTTTTATATCTTACAGTTAGTTTTAAATATGGAAAAAGCATGTTATCCTCCACTTTCTGTTGTTAATCTCTGCACAAGAGAGTGCTTTTCAATGGATATATTGGAATAATAGCAATAAAAAATGGAAAGTCAATAACAGAAAGATGAGTATTGAAATACATTTAGTAATTTTTTTGTTAGGAAAGGAATTCATCCTATGTCACAGACTAAGGCAGTAGCTAAGAAGAGCAAATTCCAGTTCTCCTGCTCCCCAACACCCTTCTTTTGAAGTCCAAATCATCCTTCCTTTAAAGGCAGGTATTAGGACACAAAAACCTCAAACAAAAATAATTGCAAACAACTTCTCTATTTTTATGTATTTATAATGTGAGGGAATCCACTTAAAGGTTATAGATATCCTTTGTAGGCTCACAGACCCACAGCCCTTTATATAAAAACTATTCTAAGACAGAAAACCTCCTGTTATGCAACGAATAAAATGTAATTCTTTAAGTCTGTACAAATCTTTGTGCAAATCTCTTAATTATACAGGGAAGAACAACCAGTCAGTCACCAGTCACTCCCTGGTACTGTATTACTGGAACACTAAACTAGAGAGAATCACAGAATACTTGGGATTGGAAGAGACTTCTGGAGACCATCTGGTCCAAACCTTCTGTTCAAGCAAGGTCAGCTAAAACTGTCTGCCTGTGACCATGTCAAACCATGTTTTGAATAAGTCTGAAGATGGAGACTCAACAATTCCTCTGGGCAAAGTGTTTCAGTGTTCAACCACCCTGAGAGCAAGCAAATATGTTTTTGTGTTCAAGTGGAATTAGGGGGAAAAAATAGGTTCAGAGACAACTGGAAGAATCCTACATACTTTGATTAATACAAATAAGTTATTTAAGTCCAAGAAACAAAACATATTGGTGTTTTAGGAATTCTGATCCAATGTACATCCTTATACAATCTTATAAAAACATTGCGATTTCTACTGTCAACTGGCATCTGGTAGAACACATTCATATTTGGCACACTACCACAAGAACTTATTCTTCTCTCTAAAAAGTCATTTTTATGGCAGCAAGCACTAACACATATTCTTAGCCTTCTGTATCCTCCAGGATTAAACTACGAGTTTATCTCCAACTAAGCTACAAACAAGAATAACATGAAAAACAAAAGTGCAAACAAAAAAGCAAAGTCATTACTCAAAAATAAGAAAGGCAGAACCTGACCTAAAAATTAAAACACATCAGCACAGTTGTGTCTTTCAGGAAGAATAAATAAAGTGGTATACATACTTTTCTGCTTGGAGTTTTGTTGTTTTCACTATCAAGTCCTGGGTTTGTTCCTTTGCTGCCTAGAATATAATTAGAATTTTAAGTATACGAACAAGCACAAGCATAACAAATGTATTACACAAATTTTAGAAGCATGTAACAGTTTTGTAGTTTTCTGACTGTAAATAGTTGAAATAGTTGAAATAGTTGAAAGTATTCTTTCAAAAGTATGACTTTTTAAAAATAAGTATTCAATAATCTTTCAGTTTCGAGGAATGAGAAGAAAAACCTTAATGAATACCCTTGCCCACATGTATCTTTATATTTACATAAATTATGTGCACATATAAATTTATTAACCATATTAAATATTAAAATGTTACAGAAATAATACAAATAGTTCTCATTTTTGTTTGGCAATCAATTGTAAATTATTTGCTGTTGCAAATGAAAAGTGAGAAAAGTTGATCTGGATATCAAACTGCCTAGTGTCAACATCTATCAGCCATATTAGATAACATTAATACAGCTGGGCTTCTAGCTATACTCAGCTCTATTGCCCAAGTAACTTAAAGGTTTGTAAAGACTAAAGTCAATATACCTAAAATACTCATCTTGAAAACACCAGTGCTAGCCCATCACTAGAGCACGGCTCTGAATGCTCAGTGATGACAACACAAGGAAATCCACGCAGAAACAATTCTGCTACAGACAGCAATTACATGACTACAGGGATTGCAGCAACAAAATTAAAGAGTTCAAAAATGTGTAAGAGTAAAACAATTCTAGTTCTTTTATCTTCCTGCTCAGGAACACAATATCACTACCTTTAGGGAGAAAAAAAGGAATTTAAACGCATGCATGTACAAACACAAGTCCTGAAATCAAATGGAAAAATACTGCAAGGGGTGAAGGTGAGGGAGAGCTATAAAGATATTCTTGGTGAAAAATCTCAAAACTGAAATCAAGCTATATTTAACAAAGCTAAATTATTGCCTTGTCCAAAAATGAACAAGCCTTGAAACCTCTGAAATAGTCTAATATAAGAGTGTATGCACACCAATTCATTCTGGCCCTTTATATTTGCTGCATTAGAATAGCTCTAAAGAAAAAGCACTTAAGCAATTGTGAAAGGTGAAAACAAGAGTAGAAAACGTGCAAGTACAACTTCAGTCAGAAGGAGTCTAAATATTCCATAAATACAATAAGAGAGTACTGCTGAAGTGTAGATTTCTGAATTTTCCAAAGAAAACTATAATAGACTGGCATACAAACTTGACAGCATTTCCCGAATAACTTCAGAATAATGTTCAGATATCTTTAAGAGCTTAATATTATATATACATATACACACACACACTTTTTAATCTTTATTTTTGTTTTAATAATATACATTGAGTTTGAATGCATCAGATTGGTGGGTGAGGGTTCACTGTTCAGCAACACCTTTCACTTAAAGGGTGAAAAAAATTTGCTTCCTTTCCAAACAAGAGTGTTCCAGATTTCCTTTCTGGATAGAAACAATTGTTAAGATAACTACTATTAGCAAGATAGCAGAAAGGAAAGAAAAGCAATTTTGCTGGAACTGAGCAGATACATCAGTGACCAGTTTTTATTTACAAGCACACAAAAAACAACTGAGATACATTATATAACAGTAAGAGCTTACAATGCAAGCAAAATGGTGTAACTGACAGAAAAGAATCAGACATGACAGAAAACTGATAACTTGGTATTTGCTATACTTCTTCTGCATCCAAAGCAAAAATATTTCTTCGCCATAGTATAATAATTAAAACATTCACTATTTTAACTCTTCTTTATCCCTGTCACACCCTAGTGTGAAACTTCTTCCACTTAACCATCACATATATTGCCACTGTCCTAGCTGTTTGCATTGAATAATGTTGTAAGCTCACAAAATACAAAATATAAAAGCTTTTAGACTAAGAGAAATATATAGACATTTTTGTATCTTGTATTTGCTCTACTATTACGCAGAGCTCTCATTACTTTTCTACCTTATGTGCAATATTCATTTCTAGAACCTGTATTTGCTCTTCTGTTGCAGTACACTGACATCTTACTCAGTTTGAGCACATGCCATCTTGACGTACTGCTACGGATAAAATACTTAACAACTGAGATTGCTAGTTCATAGGTTTATTAACTAACCTTACGATTATACGAATAAAACACAGGTTGAACTGAAGAAAGTCAAGAGTTCTACAGGGCTCAAGAAGAAACCCTCTTTCAAGCAGGAAAAAAAAAATCCTACCTACTGATTTTAATAGTAAAAGAATGCAGGGTGGCCCTCTTTGCTCTTGTAAAGATAAGCTAGCTGCATTATATAACCTAAAGACGCCAAGGAATAAAAATCAGCAAGGACACTTGACTCATCTCCACAATTGAGAGTTTAGTCAAGCAGTCCCTGAACTGCAGCAGATTTATATCCAGATGAACAGCATTAGAAAAGAAAAAAAAAATGGTGCAATGGGCTGTGCTGTATGCGTATTTTCTCTCTCATGCTTTTTGGAAAGAGCTTGTCAGAGCAGGAACTTTCTTAAGTTCCCTTACATATAATGTTTATGAAGTCTCTTTCATTAAAATATCTTCAGGCAAACATTAAGGGGAAAGAAAACGACTTTGCACAGGAGTTTGCAGGGAAGGACTTTGACTCACATACTAAAATTCAAGTGCTATCCTATGAACAGATTTGATTTGGCAAGATATCTACACTTCAGCCTAGATGCATCTATTCACAAGCCTTTTAAACTCACTACTGGACTACTAAATTTGTGCACTAAAATGAAACCAGATTTAGTAATATGCTATTAAGGTACAACTTTTATCCTCTAATATATTATGGATTGAGGGTTATTAAGCAACAAAATTATTTTTGTCACCACTCAACATCTTGAGACATAATTACAAAACAAAAGCAAAAGGATCAAGACTGCACGTTATACTCCCAAGTTATGATATACTTTCTCACAAATACAGATAAGAATTCTACGAACACGTAACTCAATAGCTGTAACCAATGCAATGGGCATTTTAAATATCAAATTACACAAACATAACTAATCCACTCATCTCACACATATACCAGTGAATCAAATAGTTTCTCTCCACAAAAACATTAATGGATATTACATTGATATTCCCGAAAAAGTGTATTGTTATCTGTTGAATTGGAAGTAGGAACAAAAGAAAATAAATTGCTCAATATATTTTCTACACAAGTTAAAAGAAAAATATTAATAAAGTAATACAATAGCTATACTTTGGAAATGTCTCAGTTCTTAATCCTCCAAAGAGACTGTTTAGCCTGTTAAAAAAAAGCAAAAACATATACAAAGGAAAAAATAGAAAACAGATATATTACCTTCAAACGGCTAGACATATCTTCACAACAGCTGCTCATTGCTTGCACATCTTCATTTATACTCTCAAGTTCCTACACAAACAACAATAATACAACTTTCAAACAACAATAGCTGCTTTTTAAAATCAGGAATACCACATTTGGGCCCAACTTCATCCTACCAAAATGAGATGCCCATGTTGACAGGCACCTAAGTGCTCCGGATTAGGGTGTCAGTAGAGTAAAAACGCCTCTAAAGATCAGTGCTCACGAGGGATTTTTTTTTATTATTTGTTTGAAATATAATCTCCCTCTGAGTAAGATTTTCATCATATGGTACAAATTCTGAAACAGTTTTAGCGTAAGTATATTTGTCCCAAAAAAATCAAAACATCCCTAAATCCCATTAGAAAAAAGGCGGGAAAAATAGTAGTAGTGCTCTTGAGAGATAGCTGATAAAACTGCAAGAATATTACCTCTTTAACTTGCTTGAATATGTGTACGAATTCCTCATTTATGGCCAGGCTTCGACGCTCAATGTCTCCTCGCAAGTTTCTCCGTGTGCGCAAACTGTTCTCAAAGAAAAAGGTCGAGAGCGCCTTGAGAGCTTCCAGCATCTCCTGAGAAACATGGAAAGAGCCAACATTTCCAGTGGGTTACAAAGACAGACATTACATATAACTAGCCCTAGTTGTGATTTCAAAGAAGAGACCCCCCGTTCCCTCCCAAACAGGCTGCAGCTCGGTTGGTAAACAGCTAACGGCACCGATGAGTCTTTCTGCGTATGTTATGATACAGAGGTCTTTTGCTTTTATAAGGGCTAAAATGAGGCACATTTTATTTGGTCTGAGCATCCATTGCTGCAACACACACAAACGGGAAAGGGCTCCAGACTGAGGCTGGCAGCGCTCGGCGGCACCAACCTCCCTGCGACCGCAGGAGGACGCGGAGATGCCCGGCGTCCCCCTTGGCAAGTAACGACGAGCCTCGTTACTAGCTGA
>NW_010582723.1:31175-45992 GCF_000705375.1 Tinamus guttatus
GTGTCCCTGTGTCCACGGCTGCAGGAGGCCACCCCGTGCGCCTCGGCACCCGGCTGCCACCGTGTCCCTGTGTCCGGCGTTGTCCCACTGCGGGATTCACCCGTTTGCTGCCGTGAATCACTCCCATCCTCATCCAAAACGCCGTCTGTGGAGAGCACGGCCTGCGGAGGGTGTTGAGCGATTCGCCTCCGCAGGCTCTGCCAGTGCCCGGTTATACCACTGTGCTGGAAATACCTTTTACATGAGCCCCTCACTCCTGCATGGTTTGCTGGTAATTCGAGATGGGGTTCAGAACTATCGTGCTTAATTATGAAATCTGAATACCGGGTAGCCAATGCAAGTTAAACCATAGAAGTTAAACAGTCATGGAAAGGAGAAGGCTGTGTACAGCACTTGTGTATTGCTTTCTCTTGTTTTAAGTACATAGTTAGAGGAGGATTCCTTTCTAAGAAAACTAAGAAGGTAACTCATTTACACAGTGTACATTTCATGAACTATGGAAAGATAATATGTCCATTTATTCTTTTATTTATTTACTTATTTAATTAATTTAGACATTGGGTATAACTGATAACCAAGAAGATCAGAACAACATATGTGGGTAGTAGAGAGCATAATTCAATGGGCATCATTATCATGCTTTAAACTGTCAGAAGTTACTGATCTGAAGTCTGAGTTTATTCAAGTGTAAAGGTTGAGACAATATCCAATGAACTCAATGGGACTCTTTTCCTTGGGAAGAGTAATAGCTACTCTGTTGACGATAAATTTCTACATTTGTGCCTGAGTGATGTCACTTACCTGACTTTTCCTGAATCCTTGGACATGCGGAATCAGAGTTTCTTTTTCTTGGAGCCTCTTTCTTGACATGAGGCTTGCAGAGTTGTCCAGTTTTCTGGGTGGAGGAGGCGATTCCAAAGCCAGCTCCCATTTTACATTCCTTCCACCTACATAGAAGGCTTCACAGCCTTTGCAGTGTAGGACTTCTGCCCCTCTCTTATTCCTTTAACTTGCTTGATATAGACAACTAGCCAGCAGATCATTTTGGAGAATGACAGCAGAGGAGAGTCAAAACTGATCAAGAAAATTTGTAGGAGAGCTTGGACTGTTAGTGACTTTCTTTTTCATAGAAAAGCACTGCACCAAGTAACACCTCCCCACTGCAGCTTGACCCCTTGTGTCATCTGTCCATTAGTGCCCTCATCACACAACTCTACCCAACAAGCATTTGGAGCTGGAAAAAAGAAAGTCCAAATGAAATTAAAAAATATTTAATGCACTTTCCCAACCTGACTGAGACCAAAATCTGGGAAGATGACTACCCCAGCATGAGCTCTGAAGACATCTATGCCTTTTGTATGTGATTGATTGAAAATATGTTTTCATTTGTATGGGCTCAAGTGGTAGCTGAATTGCTTAAAGACCTGGGGACGCTGGGTTACTCTTCTGTAGACTGTTCCTGAAAGAACTTCAAATGAATTGAGTAGTGTTTGACTTCATGCCTAGGACAAAGCACTGAATGTTTGGATATTTTCAATTCTTTTTTCCCTTGAGTTTCAGTGTTTGAGGCATCTCAAGAAAATTGCATGATCAGACCTCCCCTGACAGCACAGCACACACAGACCTCCCCTGACACAACACACAATGGAGACAGCTAAATGCTTATTTTTCTATTCCATTTATATCTGTTGATTGCTTCCTCACATCTACTTAAAAGATTAAGTTTTCTGAACTGCCTCTGTAGTGCATTGTTTCTACTCTTGGCCAGCCAGCAGGCAGGTCTTCAAGTATTTTTAGATACCTTGTTTCTCTCCTCATCCTCACCCTCTGCTCTCCATTCTCCCTCCCTCCTCTTTTTTTTTTTTTTTTTTGTGGTGATCTCTCTGTTCTGGACTTCCAACTGAACTTCCACAAGCCAAGAGGTACCTCCTCCATGTCAAGAAACTGTGCCAGATGCAGTTACATTTTGCATGTGAGCATTATTATTTAAGCATGTCAAGAAAATGCTATTATTAGAAATAACCCATTCCAATTATACACTGGATGTTGTTATAAACTCGTTGGAACAATGTTTGGAATGCTCTTAACCTGTTGGATAAGTTGTCAGAATCAAGGTACACCTACAAGTCAGAAGGGCATGAACATCTGAGCCACAAGTTCAGGTAAGTCAAAACTACTGCAAGTCTCATTGAGAAAGTTACACCAGAATATATGAATCTTCACCAGAAAGATTTTCCTCAATCAGTTGGTATCTGTGTTATCATTTGAATACTCCAGTTTTGCTTTCAGATGATCCTTGATGTGAACGCATTTCTTCAAGCATATGTTTCATGAGCCAGAATGCTTCTAGCTCATGTAACCCACTGGCTTGGCAGGAACTTCCTGGATTTTGAAATAGCATATGTTTATTTGTGTATGTTCTTGGGAAGAAAAGACCAAGGGAGCACATTTTGATATCCTGCATCTGAAAAAAACCCTCTGTTTTTAAGAGGGCACCAAGGCTTAACTTTTGTTCTTTTTGGCATATTAGCTACGAAAACAAAATCCCTCACTCTTTCTGATAGGGACAATATTTGTAGCCTATATGTTTTTTTTCAGACCAGATTTTTTTAACTCATGTAAACATCTCTTGCAAATGCAATGAGGTCACCATCTAAAACTTAGCTGCTGCTCAATAGCTTGGATGTGTCTCAAAAACCAACAGGGATTTTTGACATGCCATTTGTAGCAGTTTGCTTGCTCACCAGTAAAGATTTTCATGTTAAGTCAACTGGATGCACATTGTGGAATAAAACAATTTGGGCTTTGTAACTGCCAAAAGGAGCTTTGATTTCAAATATCAGTCTATCACGTAGAAAAGGGTGACAGTTTGTACAGAGTGTGCAGTTTACTCAAGCATAAGTTCCTTTACAAAAGCTGGAGATGGCAGCAAACTACAGGTGTCAGCAATGTCTGGTACATAGTATTTTTTGTTAATTTTGTTATCTTTCCCTATTCAGATTTTTTTTTCCTTCAGGAATAGTCAGGAATAGACAGACAAATAACTCTTGTCTCTTGTCATTAAGGAACTAGTGAAAGTGTGCACAAAACCCACACAATGCACTACAAATAAGAACACAATTTAACCTGCAAAACAACTGCCATGTGTTTCGTGGAATGAAACATGCTGCCTAAGCAGCCCAAGATAATAATACAGTCATATTTTCAAATGCATAGACTTTGGTGTACCTCATGAAGGGAAAAACAAAAAGGTCACTTGAATCTATTTCTTAAAGTGTTAGGCAAGAAGAAAAGTCCAGTGGAAGAATAGATTGGCTGGGATCAGACAAAGATGTGATGAGCCACTGTTTCCTGTGGCAAAAGATAAGTGACATAGCAGGACAGAAGGAAATGTTTCCTTAAACACAGAGAGGAGGGAATAGCTTTTGCCTGGGTGTAGTGATAGAGAAATGTCCTCATGAGGGAACATGATTTCTGTGGTAAGAGAAAAATTGAAAAAAAAAAAAGTAATAGATTAAGGGATTTTGGGGGGAGGAGGAGAAAGAAAGAAGGAAGGAGGTAAAAAGGGAGAGGAAAATTAATGCAGAGCTTTCCTCAGAATAATGCACAGAGAACAACATAGGAGTAGGAAAGTTTATAAAGATAAGTCAGAGAGGTAAAAGGACACATAACAGATGCCATAATTGGTTGTATTTTCTTGTAGTGTAATCAAAAGCATGTTGATAATGCTACTGTTACATACAGTTTACAGACCCTGCAGCTTTCAGATGCAGCAAAGAACATCTGCAGGAAGAGCCGGTGATAGCAACGTGCTGCTCCACTGCCCCAGCATGTGTGAAAGTGAGAATAGTCCTGTATGTCCCAGCCCCTATGGAGCATTGGTCAGTGGGGTTCTGCTCTGCCAGGCTCTGCACTGCACACAGCATTTCCCAGGAGACACACATGACGTTTTTTCACTGGGTCTCTGCCCAGTCTTTCTCTCTTTGCCATCAAATTATCTACTGTCTTTCTCTAGCATTTTGAAGTCGTTTTGTTGCTGTGTTTGGGCTAGAAAATTGGTCTGGTAGGAGCACAGTAAAAAGTCCCGTTTCTTCAAGTCAGTTAGGGCTGAATTTTTTGTTTTGTTTCATTTTTGGCTTATTTTCCAAGAGCGAAAATGATATTGCTACTATTCACCAGAGCAAATCGAACCAATCTTTGAGATAACATTTTTTTCCAAAGCTCAGCCAATATTGAGCCATTTTTCAAATTCAGAGGTGGCTCCGTAAGTGATTTGACCAAAGGTCACCCTGACAGTAACGTGTAGAACGTGTAGTCATGTAATGAAATGTGACTTTGTGCCTTGGAGCTCCAGAAGAATGTGCCATTCTAAGTTTGCAGTTACCTCGTGCTATTTCATTTGAGGATTTATTGTCATGCCTCACTTCTAGCAGGACTGGAGATAATATGTGATAAATGTGATGCTGAGTCAGCCACCTGCTTGAGGAGCTGGAAAGTTCTTGTTTGCTATAACTCACGGAAAAGATAACACTGGCAGTAGAGTATGCGCTCTAATGCATACCAGCCCCAAGAAACCCTCACGTTCATCTCCTGCTAACAACACAGCCATTGATTTCCAAGGAAGCACTACGTCAGCAAAACAAGTAGGATTCAGTCAAAGTGTATCTGGCTCAAGCAGTGTGCAGAATATGGGACTTCTGTAAGGAAACTGTCATCTAAACTACATGGTTGAATCCTAGGCCATGCAAAGCCAATAGCACTAGTTACAACACTGTCTTTCATCTCTTTGTAATAACAGTACTGACCAATGCCTTCACATGAGTCAATCAGCCCAAGACCAGCCATGAGATCATGACATGGCTGTGGCATCGATCATGAGAAACCAAAAGTAGCTGAGAATGTGTTTGGCCAACTGCATGGATTTCTAGCACAAATAGAAAAACTGTTACAGTAGCACAAGTTTTAACCCAGACCATAACTGTTACAAACTCGGTAGAGTTTCCTCTTTCAGACAGCATTTCAAACTGCTGTGAAACCTCTGGGTCTGATGTCCCATCTTAAAGATCTCAGTAGAATCTATTAGCTTTTTTTCTTCCCTTGACTTTTCTGGCCTGTTTCCTGTAAACAGACTCTTTGTTGTGACCCCTTCATGGAACCCAAAATCCAGACCAGGGTCTCAGGCTCCCAGAGCTTGTAATGATCGCTGGCTGCTCATCACTGAGACGCCTGCCCAGCAGTGCTGCCCTGGGCAGCTCTTGCTTTCCCCAGAGCTCGAGCATTTTGGCTGCTTTGTGTTTACAGATCACCCAGCAGGAGACATATGAGAAATGTAGCTTATATTGCTGTCATTCAGTATATTCTGGAATACTGTTGTTCTTTACTTGGGAGAACCAGAGGTGCATAAATATAGACACAGTCATAAAATGTAGTTTTATAAAGAATTTTTTAAAGACATTCACCATTTCATTTTCTCAATTGCTTTTTTTTAAATTTTTTGACTGGTCTCTATTATGAAGCCTCTGTCTTTTCCAAAGCTTCTTTTTATCTCCTGTTATATAATCCTTGCCCCTTTTGCTTCCCCCCACCCTTCTCCTGGGCAGACAAGGTAGAATGACTGGCTTATCTCAGCTGCAGCCAGTTTCTTTGCCATAGTCGTCGTTTAGAGCACTCTCCATAGAGTTTATAACTTCTGTCCTGGGTCTGGTGGCTGTTCTTTGGATGTAGCTGCATAAGATGATAGATTTCTCACCCTGCTAATCTTGCACATCCTGCACAAATGTTGGCACTAGCACAGGGGAGGTATGAGCACATGGTCTGGGATGGCAGAGGGATGAGATCTCCCTTTTAAACGGCAGCTCTGTCAACCAAACTGAGTCCAGATCCTTGAGGGAACAGGAAATCTTGAGGGGACAATTAGTGGTGTGAGATGTTAGCAAAAGTGGGGCAGTTTAACCACCACTGCACCTTAACGATGTTGCTAATGCAAGTCACCTAAAAGTATTCAAAAGGACAGCAATTTTCTTAGCAGCTATCCAACATCAGCCTAAATTTAGAGGTTTACATGAACGGTTTCTTTAGTATTCGTAACAGTTCTGTTTGGGTGACTCCAAGGAAAGTAAAAGTCCAGAAGTCCAGAGTGTGCCAGAAGTCACACTCCGGGACATCTGTCAGGAGTGAAAAAAAAACCTTTCCAGCAACTTCATCATGGAAAACCAGGTGTATGAGGGTTTGATTCTCTCTGTAAAGTTGACTCAGAAGTGTCAAGTGTTGGGCTTGCCTCAGCCATTCATCTTTGTGCGTAAACTCAAACAGCCCTTCCAAAGCCTTGGCCAGATGCCACCACCCTCCATCAGAGATGCTGGAAAGCTGCACTAGATAAAAATACCTTATTATTTAAGGGCTGACACTGGTCTCAGTCGGTGCAGACGGATTACAAACAATTTCCCTGCAAAGATCTGTTCACCCCCAGAAGAATGTTTAAGCCTGCAGCTTCCTGCTAAAATTGTGTGCCATCCCTTGCTGGTGGTCATTTATGCCTTACTGCATTATTATAGGGCTGGCATCCCTGTGACCTCTATGGCACACTGGAAGCCAATAATTATGTCCCTAGGGAATGGCAGAGGTTCCAGGAAAAAACACTCCTTTTAAACTACAACATTCCTGGCACATACATATAGAGGAATGGTTTCACATACCTATACATTTGTGGTCTGAAAGAGCGAGGCTGGAACGAGACTGGGTGACTCAGCCAAGAATGGCCAAAGCGGTAGCAATCTGGCCCAGTCCTTGCAGTGCGTCTGTGGGGCAGGAGCGTGTTGATGGAGTCCGTGTTTTCAAATGCAAGGGAGGACTGCTAAGCCTTGCTACCCGGGATAAGGCAGTTGTCAGCTGGCTGTATAGTTTTGATGTCACTCTGATTACTTATGAAGGAAAAGGCGTTGTACAGTTTACTGCTCCCATGAGAGTTATGAAAAACTTAGGGTTTCCATGTAAGCATCTGCAGCAGTTGAGAAGGTTGGTTAGACTGGTGTTTAGTACATCATCAACACCTTAGTGAAACACATTCTCTGGCAGGAGCTCAAGGAGCATTTCCAACACCTCCAGTTAGGGTATTAATTGCAGGAGACTACCAGGTTCCCCAGAACGGACCCAAAACTTCCTTTTTCATGCAGAATAGCAAAGACTATCTTGTCCATGCAAGCAGAGCTGTCTTCAGAATAACATCGTTCTGTTTATAGCTCACACATCATCAACAGCTTGGCTTAGCCAGTGACATTTTAAAACATTCAGATGTGTATGCAGAGCACATGTCTTTCAAAAAGCGAAAGGTCAGGTTGAGTGAATTGCCAATCTAGAGGATTTCAAAGTGTATTTTATTGTAAATTGTGATGGATAGTGGCCTATTTCTATCCTTCTCCCATAAATGGCGCATTATACGACCACGTTCAGACCCTAACTAATGCAGGCAGGGTATTGCCTTAAACACAGAAGCCTCAAGTGCTTCAAGAAGCCGCAGCTCTCAGAGCTAACTGGTGGGAATTAGCAGCCTGATTTCAGGCAGCATTTGTTTGTGCCCACTGTGGAAATGCTGATACTGGTGTGGAGCTAGACCTGCCTTCCACTGATCAAGAGCAGACCATGTATTAATGGTTGTGATTGCTGGTCCGCTGCTGCGACAGAGACTCTGAATAGTGAGTGGTCTGAATCTCTTTCACTTCTTGAACTCAGATGCTTGAAGTCTTGAAGACAAAATTAAATAGCTATAATAGGACACATATCACCAGCTTCCCACCATCTAGAAGTTAGACATGATGTCAACAGACAGGCCTCTTGCCTGCAAGTGGAATGAAAGAAAGGCTATTTCAGAGGGCTGTTCATCATTCCTATGGCTGACATCCAGCCATCTCCACTGGCTGCACAGCAAACTTGTATGATGGGCCATTCACTAGACACCTAATTTCTTTACCCCTGCAGATCTGATAGTGACTTTTGGCTGCTCTACAAATAATACTAAGGGTTATCTTCAGTGTGTAGTGGGAATGAAATGCCATGTTTGAATCTTGCATATTCATGGGGAAGGGAGCTTTTAAAAAAAACCAGGACGCTTCATCTTGCATTTCAATAAACAAAATGTCTCATTTTCACAGAAAAAAAAATGATCAACTTGGTGCCGTAGGCATGTGACATATCATTCAGATGCATATCATCTTGGGTGACATGTCATAGACCTGTCAGTTGCACAGGTAGAACTGCTCAAGGGCTGGTTTAATTTTTGCACCTGAATCAGAAATACTTCTAGATTTTCATTCATAAATCAATGGCACAATCTAGTTTATACCGGCTTATTCTGTTTCCTCTTCTTTTACTCACTTCGTCACCTCTTCTCCTCTCCATCTTCCCATCCAAATCCATCTCTCTGAGGTATGGGTTTCACTCTATCAGAGATATGCCTGCTTGGAATGCATTACTCACCTTCTCAGATACCAATATTGATTCATTTTTCTTTCAGCACGGTGACTTTTGGATGCAATTTTTGTTAGCAGCAATGGAGATAATGTGACATATGTCAGCACAACACCACAGGGATACAGATGTGTCTGATTCATTGAAATGAACAGTTGTTTTACCAGAGACTTCAGTAAGATTAAGTGTGTTGAGCTCCATTCTTCACTATTGAGCACTGGACTGCACCTGAAGATGTGGTTAAGTGCTTGGTGATTCATGGCCTGAGTTTCACTGCTCTATTGGAGTGAGCCAAAAATCCTTTATTTATTTATTTTTGGTTACTGAAGTTAACAGAAGCATTCATGGATATTGCAGCATAGATTAAATTCAGCTGAAGAAACAGGATGGTTGTGAAGGAAGAGGAAGGACAGCTCTCACGGCATCATTGAAAGAGAAAGGAAGCACTGTCTTCCCAAATTCAGAGGAAGAGAGGGAATTAATTCCTCCCTCATCATGGCCTCAGCCCTGTTGGTGTCTCCTTTTGCTCCAGGGTGTTAAATGCCTGAGAGGTGGGCAGTTCTTTAATATGCAGAGCTACCATAAAGTCCTCTCTCCTCAAATAAACCTGGGAAGGTGGCTTAGGAAGTATCTGGCTGTTGTAAGAAAGGCTGATGATGTGTATTTGAGTGAAGATTTTTTTAGAGAGTCCTCATTTTAATAGGTAATTTCCCCTGAAAATGGTAAACTGCAAATTAAATGGCAAAAAGCAATTAATTATTGAAATGATAATATCCTTTTAAAGGTTAAGAGGTAATATAAATGAAGTTCCTGTGAGCACATTAATGGAATTACTATCTTCCCCTTTATAAGTGGCAACTGTAACGACCTAGCTAATTAGCTTTTTCATTGGGTAAAGGAATATTGAAATATGTAATTATATTGCAGAAGTACAATCCATGACTAGGTGATTTTACAACAATATAATACGGAAAGGTTCTTCAACAATATAATATGGAAGGGTTCTTCTACACAGAGGTAAAAGCTCTTTCTGGAGCATGCAACTTTTGAGGGAAACAGAGAGGAACGTGTTTGAATGACATGGAATGACTTGTAGTTTGGAATAACAACACAGGCCCAAAGCCCAAAGATTAAGCAGACACACAGAAGGATCAAGGCAGACACACAGACCAAGCGTTGTTTGTCCTCAGTTTGCTTCAGCACACGACTGAGCCCACTATGGGTGTGTAAGTACCCATCCCTTGTCATTCACCGTCAAGTGAGGTGGTCTGGAGGCTCAGCTGCACAGAATGAATCTGTCCTCAGGTGCTCCAGGTGGAACATTATATATATATATATATAAAGCACATAAATACATGCACATGTAGTTATGCGAATCCGATTTACAGATTGGATGTTCTATTGAAGAGATTTTGAGAGACCTTTACGGAAACCAGGCTTGGGTCTTCCCCATCTGAAAACAACTCCTATTTTGGAAGCCGATGCATCAGAAAGTGGGTACTTCAGCTCACAGAGCTGAATCATTACTTTTTCTTTTTTCCCATGAAGGAAGAAATGATACCATGAGAGATTTCAGAGGTTCCAGCTTCACAAAGTGCCTGCAGTCTACATGGACCTCAGGGAATGAACTGGAGGAAATGAGCTTCCTCTTGTAAAACGAATTGGCTTTTGTCCCCAACAAGAGGATTTTCAGTTTTCTTTTCCCAAATCCCCAGAAATCATTAGCCTCTTCCTTGTGAATGCGATATGTAGTATGGTGACCTAGATGCAAATGATTGCTATGGCTCAAGGGAAGAGGCAGCTCAGCTTCCTTCTGCAGCAAATGGCTGGGAGGGAAGAACATGGAGATGCCTTGCATCCCTCACGTTCACAGATATAAACGTTTTATGCAAAATAAGCCTCTAAAGTCAACGCTGCATGTTCTGTAGGTGCAGCTCATGGACCTCAAAATAATGTAACAAGGTGTTATGAATCAGATAAATGGTGTGGAAAACACAAGCAAGCTCTGAACTCTATCCCCACCTCCCCCTGTGGAGACATACACACACACTCCCTTCTGGAGCCCACACAAAATGTGGAGATGCAGCTTTTCAGTGGCAACAACCAAGCTGGGATCATTCCCGCAAGCACCTGGGAGGCAGGATGTCTGCTGGGATCACTCCTGGGAGGCAGGATGTCTGCCTTGTGCTTGCCAAGTGGCCTTTTCTTCCCTTGCCCTTGCCCCCGCCATCGCCCCCGTCCCCCGTTTCGGTGTGTTCTGACTAGCAGAGGAATGGCAGGTTGCCCGGCAAGCGTCGCTGTTGAGCAGCACAAACCTGAACTGCACGTTCTGCCCCCGTTGAACGAAACACAGTCCCGCAAAGGCTGTAATAGCCTGGGGACTGGGGCGGCCCAGGCTGTGATTTTAAAATCCCACTCCCAGCTGACAACAAAGCACTAACTGAAGCTTTAAATTACAAAAGGATCTTCATTATGTTATGCAAGTCATTAAAAATCTCATTTCTCCAAATAGGCACGCCACAAAACACAGGAAAACACTGTGGAGAGACCCGCACTTTGTGCAGTCCCCGAGTCTGTCTGCAACACTGCGTCAACAACGCCTAGGTGAGAGAGACAGATGTTCCCCTGGTATATTAGATGCTGTGATTAAGTTACTTGTACTGGGCCTATATGCTCAGATGACAGGCTGTCAGTAAATAAACATTTCTCACCAAGACTTTGCTCATCCATAATCCAGACATTCCTTATTTTTCTAAACCCATTTGGGAACAGTGGAAATTTAAGATGAATATTATCCACACGGTTTTCCTTAGTTCATGCAGGACTGAGCTTATTCACTGTCAGAGGAAGACCTGTCTGCAGCCCGTCCTGCTGGAGCTCTGTCCCTGCAACAGCCACCAGCCTCGTCAGCAACAGGACGACAGCAAAAACAGGACAACAGCAAAAGAGATGACAAACAGCTTGATTTCTTGTCTCTGCTATCCTGAAGCTTTGCAAAATGCAGGGCACTTGGTGGCTTTTAAATGCATTCTAAGTAATAGCTTTTAAAAGATAAAGTGACATGAGGAGGGTTTGCAGCAAATAGTAAAAGATACTTCCCGTTTTACTTTTCAATGGTATATTATTTTCATGTGTCCAAGGATTGACATTAGCAACAAAAATATTATTTGCAGTAAAACAGCTGTCCTTGAGAAATGTGTTGTTTTGCATATTAATTTTCAATAATGCAATTTGTAAAATTTGCCGCTATGAATCTTAAATGAATCTTAACCATAGGACAATCTTGGAATGGAAATGAAGATGGATGTTTTGTTTAGAGTCAAGGTTTTTAGGCTAGGACTCAGATTCAGATGTGACAGCCCAAAATCTCTGGAGTCTAGTTCCACCCACAGTGGAAAATGTGCAATGCATTTGGCTTGGAAAAGACACCATATGTATGTATGAGGACCTGGTGATCTGAATCTGTTTTCTTACCTTCTTCTGGCTGAGCAATTTGCAAGCATTAGACTTGGGATCCTGTGTTTTTGTTTGTTTAGCTGCTGCTTTTTTTTTTTTTTTCTTACTGCTGTGGATTGGACATAATTTAAGGTAAATGTATAAATTATCAGATATCCTCCCTAGTAATACCTGTCTGTTTAGTTTTTAGTGTCTATATTTGAATAACTGGGTTGACTTTCTGCTGCTTCCCCATGCATAGCCCCAAGTCTACTGTTGTGCCTACACCTTTCTTTTTCATTTGGACTCGAGTACAGACAGGACCTGAAGATCCAGCCTTGTAGGATCCTCGGACCTGTGTAGGCACTATCACTCTCTAACAACCACACAGGAGAAAACCAGGTGGTGGCCTGTCAAAGAAGAAATTCATGTTCCTTTTCTCTGTTAAAGGCTGAAGAGCTTTTCTGGACATCTCATTTTTCTCAGAGCTCAGAGACACATATGCTCCCCTATGGCATTATATATGACAGTCTGACATGGTAGATGCCTTACTGAAAGTGGCTGCTATGTATACTGGCTGGGATTGCTTTGGGTACCGTGACAGCATTTTCTCACCATAGTCAGCTATGCTGATCAGCTCCAGCGAGGCTGCAGGGCCCTCCTACGTGTAACGGTGTCTTAGACGATGGATCAGGGAGAAGACAGAGATTACAATCTGTGAGTGTGTTCGCCCCGCTCCCTGCTGCAGAAGTTTTCTGACAGTTATTTCCATGGATGTTTTATCCAGTCTGACTTCAGATGATCCCAGCAGTGGGAATTCCGTCTTTCAGGCTCCCTTTACCAACTCTGAAGCTTCTCAAAAGTGAAGGATTCTGTTAAATTTCAAAACACCAGAACCAATTTTAAAACCATCTTGTTCTTCAGTATAGACAAGACCCTGGAGACCACGACTTTTGTTATCACTCTGCTCTAAGGCAGCCTCTCTTCCTTTGTGGTTACAGCAGATAGTATGGGTCCTGAAGCACCGTGTAATAAGTCTCTCCTTCCAGCCAGGTTAGATAAGGATTGATATATTTTGACTAATTTCCCCAGTAGAAATATGTCTAAGCTCAGCGTTCCCAGAAAGAGGCAGCAAATGTTGATGTAATCGAAGAATGTTGAGTTTTAACCATAATTAAAAAAAAAAAAAAAGAAGAGGAGGCAGGAATTTGGATATTAACTTATATGTGTATGTGTTTAATTTGTTCCTAATCAAAACAAAGCTCCTGCTTCTTTGACAGAAACCGGATTGTGAAATAAAGCCTATTTCCCTCCAAGGGTGTATGTCAGGCAAGCAGCTTGTGGGGGCACTGGGAGACAGTTGGCAAGCGGAGATGCTCCGGGAGCGATGCAGACTGGAGTGTGTAGTTCCTATGAAGGGAATGCAGAATGGCAGCAGCTCAAGGAGCGAATGTAAAGGCCATATAAGGGAAGCAAATGTACTGCTGTAGAGATGCCATTAGCAAAGCAAGCACTGACTTGGGGACCTTGGCATATACCACTGAAGAGAGAAATTGCATGAATAAATTCATACGTTTTTGCTTCGCTCTAGGTTTGCAAAGTCAGTTTTAACCGAGCGACTGTTTACACGTGTGGAACAGAAGTTTTTTTCCATAGTTATTATAAGGCCAAGTAATTTCTACCAGCGTGTAATCCCAACACATGCCTATTTTAGAGCCATTTATCACTGTTTTATTCTAACCCTTTGGCTAGAGGAGAGCATGGCAGAGCAAGTCTTCAGAGAACGTCGTATTCAGCAGCAGCCCTCCCTTTCTCCCTTCCCTTGTGCAAAGAGCACAGTTCAAGTGTCACAACAGCAGCCTGGGATCCCTGTCATGTCGCATGTAGGTAAAACGAAGCAGCAGGAGGTAAAGCACCTGAGTGAGGCAAGTGCTGGCAGAGGGCAGGAGAGCAGGAGCTGAAGGAGGTCTGTGATTATCCCGAGGCCCACAGCGCTGTGCACGAGGGGAATGTGAGAGCCCGTGTACTTTCGGGGTGGAGGCTTGGCAAACGATTTGAGGGGAGGGTGCGGGAATGGTATGCTGCAGAGCAGGCTGCAGCTCTGCGCTTTGGGAAAGCCATCCCGGCTCCCCTGCTGTAAGTCACCCCTCCAGGCACATCTATGTTCATATTTCAGTGTGGATCAAGGGCACGCTTTTGGAGTGAAACTCCTCCTCATCCTCACCTTCCTTGCTGTGCTTTACTGTGGGGAGGAGAGCACGAAGTGGCCTCTTTTCAGATGAAACTACCCCAGAAAAAGATGCTGTGGGAGTAGGAGGGACCGAGTGAGCTCTGAGCGCTGATGAGCATTCAGGGCTGAATCTGAAATGAAACCTCTGGAAACATGTGAATATTGGTCTAGTGCTGAGCACAAACTGATTTGCTGCACAGATCTGATCAGAGTGAGGCATGTTACTCGCATATATAGACGTAGCCTGGATGCAGCCGTGGGAGGATGGCTATTCCGGGGGGATTCCTGCATTGCCTCCTCTGTGAACCACATCCCTGCAGACACCTTCACATTGAGCCTATATTTAACCTACTTCTCTACTTCTGTTTGAAGCACTTTTCCTTGAAGAATATGTTTTAAATGTTAAGATGGAGAGCTAGATCTTGCTAGATAACTTTCCAATCCATTTTTTATCCCTTGAGAAAATACACATTTTAGGTAGTGTTCCGGTTTTAAGACTTTGCATTATGGGGGAGAAATAAGAGTCTTATTAAGAAAATAAAGTGTCTTTGTAATTTAATTCTGAATATGACTGTTGCTACTATTACATGTTGTAAACACAGGCTGAGTGCAATAAAACTCCCTTCCATTTAACATTAATAATATTAATGATCAGCACTTAAATCACACGCCATGTTCCAGGACTGTAA
>NW_010582723.1:46422-62450 GCF_000705375.1 Tinamus guttatus
GGCCCCGCCGCCGGCACCCGCGCCCGCCCCCGCGGAGCTGCCCCTCCGCGATGCCCCTGCCCGCCCGGAGCGCCTTCCCTCGCCGAATCCTTTCTCTCCAGGAGCTCCTTCTCTCCCAGATCCCCTTCCCCTCCCGAGCTGCTTCCCCTCCCGGACCCCCTTCTCGCCCGGCTCCCTCTTGTCTCCCGGCTCCCCTTCCCCTGCCGGATCCCCCTATCCTGCTGCCTTCCCTGCCCTGCCAGACCTTCCCCGATCCCCCTTCCTGGACCCCACTCCCGTCCTGGACCTCCCTGCCCTGACAGATCTTCCCTTCCCCGATCTCCCTTCCTGCTCCCCGGCTCCTTTCCCATCTTCCCTGCCCTGCCGGACCCACGGGCTCCTTCTCGCCTCGATGCCCCTGCCCTGTCTCATTCCCTGCTCTCCCATACCTTCCCTCTTCCAATCCCCCTTCCCGGGGCAGGAAGGTAGGGGCTCTCCTCTCCTGGACCCCTGTCCCCTCCCAGACCCCTCGCCCTCTCAGACCTTTCTTTCCGGATACTCCTTTTCTTCTGAACCCCATTCCCTTTCCGGGCCCCTTCTCTTCCCTTCCTCCTCTGCCCACCAGCCTGGTCCCCTGCCTGGTGCCTCTGTCTCCCTCCCTGTCCAGCCTCTCAGGGGTCCGTTTGGGGTGGTGGGGGTGGCACGGACCAGCTTTTGGGACCTTCCACGTTGTCCCCTCTTCCTAGCCCTTTCTGATCTAATGATTCAGGGAAGGACCCTCTCTTAAGTGCTGAGCCCTGCTGCTTCTTAGGCACTTGGTGCTACGCCAAGATGGGCAGATCCTCTTCCAAAGATGCCTCTGCAGGGATGGATGCACCCGATGCCCCCTTCCAACTTTCTGTCCTGGGGGGATTTGGTTCTTTGCAGGTTAGAAGGTCTACAGATGGGCTGTGGCTGCAAACAGCCCAGCATGTGCTTCTTGAGAAGCAGCAGGGCCTTTTCTAACCTTATAGAAGAGACTTCTTGTTCTTAGTGTTTTAAAAGTAAACGAAACTTTTGTATGGTGTACAGGTTTAATTTCACTCATGGACTTTTTACCTGTGTTCCCTCCTTCCACAGATTTGGTATTAATTTTATCACTGTACAAGAACTAAATCCACTTAATGGCGTCTAATCATGCTTAGAAAAAAAAACCCTGTAAATAGCTATCAGAATTAATTTGGCAGCAACTGTGAGAAATGATCATAAATTTACAAATGCAGTTAGATTTACACTTAATGATCCAGCTTGGATTTAACAAGAAATAAAAGCTTAACCTCTGGTTTCTATAGTAGCCAGAACTGCTTGGTAGCTCCAGGACTGAGATGTCCCAGAGCTACCAGGAAAGGAGGCAGAGGAGTTGGGAAGTCTGGGTTTGGCCTGGGAAGAGACAAAGAAGAAAGAGAAGGAACTGGGCTGAGTGCAAGCAGGAATAGCAAGAGAGACCTGTATTTTAAGCATATGCTGATTGAGGTTAGTTGGGCATGAACTTGAAAGGCTTCACCTGCCAGAAGCCCGTCTGGAGCTGTGGGTTCTTGGCATGTTTAACCATCAAACAATATTTGGCTGCTTTTGGCCCATGGAGAAGCCAACAAATTAGGGGAAAGCTGGGGAAAGTGCCACTCCTCTTCACAAGGGCCTGATTCTGAAAAACCTCAGGTACTGCAAACAGTTTTGTGCTGAAGTTGAGGATCTGTGTATGTAAAGAAGGTTCCTAGGGCGTTGCAGGATGAAAACCCAGCTGCCTATGGACAAACGAAGCCTTTTTTTTTTTTTTCCCCTGTTGTTATGGGACAGATTAAGACATACCACGGAGAAAGGTGACCAGGCAAGAGCTTAGGGAGCCCCTGAAAGTGGGAGCCCCAAAGCTCCTTCCTACCTGCAAAGTAGGCACTGCCACTGACAGCAATTTTAGTGGCTGCTTGCAGTAATGAGACAGGAGTGTGATGCCTTAATGAAAAATGCTGAAGGAACAAAAAACACTGTGGCAGATACACATTTCTTTTTAATTGAACTGAACGTTTTCTCTTTTTTGTTCTTTACTCAGGGACCTTTGTCTTCATGATGGGAGAAAACATCAGCATGGCTGTTAAGATCCGTGTTTCTCCTGGAGCGAGGATTTATCAAGGCTGAGAGACTCTGGATTATCCTTAACCTTCTGTGAAATACGTAGGCAGCTCCCTCTGCCCCCGTTGTGAGTGGTCCTGAGTGCAGATACCAAGATGGCATCCAGCCTCACCTGTGCTGGCATGATCTGGGCCTTCCTCTCCTTCCTCTGCGCTGCTGCCTCCTGCGTGGGGTTCTTCATGCCCTACTGGCTCTTGGGGTCTCAGCTGGAGAAGTCGGTTTCCTTTGGCACTTTCCGGAGGTGTTCATACCCTGTGCGGGACGAGAGCCTCCAGACGACCGTGATGGTGGAGCAGTGCGGCCGCTACGCCTCCTTCCAGGCCATCCCCAGCACCGAGTGGAGGATCTGCACGGTGGTGACGGGGCTGGGCTGCGGGCTGCTCCTCCTGGTGGCCCTGACGGCGCTCATGGGCTGCTGTGTGTCTGAGCTCATCTCCAGGAACGTGGGCAGGATGGCAGGAGGCATCCAGTTCCTGGGGGGTAAGTGCTACATTCTCCATGCTTGTGCTGCGCGAGGACATGGAGGCACATTCGGGTGGTAGGATTACAGGTCTGGAGGCGCCTCTGTCGATCTGGGAAGAAGAGAGAGTTGCTGAAACTTTCTGCTAGCAAGGGTGGCTTGGCTCCCTTGACCATTGGTGGGGCTGCATGTGTGTCTGAGCATGGCCCAAAGACTTGTCATGACCTAGGGTCACTCTCCTGCACTTAAGTCCTGTATAATCTTTGGGAGTTGCATGCCAGATCCAGATGGCTGAGCACCGCTCTCTGTGGCAAAGGCTGACTTCTGTGGCTGCTCTCTTTGTGATGTTTTGCCAGGCTGTAGATCTTGGCAGAGCTCGTCTGAGATTGATTTACCTGGGGAAGCGTGGGGGCTGCAGAGCCCCCAGGAGCACGGCAGAGACCGTGTTACTGTGCAAACAACCCCGGCCTTTCCCTTTCTCCCTCCCCTCCCACCGTCCGCACGGCCGCGTCCGCCCCTGCTCTCCGCAGGTGTGCGGAGCTGGCAGCGGGATGCAGCCAGGTTTCAAGGGGGGATGTTCTCCCTGGCAGCCTGGGAGATTGCAGGAGGCTCTGGGCTCCTGATCGCGGCCTGATGAGCCCTCCGTCCTGGGTAGGCCAGCGCAGCTCCCCGGCTCCGACCCCATGAGTGGTTACTGGTCGTCGAGTACAGTGACCCTGTCCCCTCACCCTTCCTGCAGCCCCCAAACCTGCCCGCCTTCCTGCCTAAAAAAAAAAAATGTGGTGGCTGCTCCAGAGTTAGCTCTCCTGGAAATTGCTGCTTCTTGAAGCCACCTTCATTTTTGAAATCATCCTGGGAAATTCAAAACAAGAAGGACCTCTGTGAGCCTGCCCAGTCTGGCTGTTTCCACTCAGAGCTGTTGCAGTCCCCACGTGGCTTTAAGCACCCCACATGCCACTCCAAATGCCAGATCTGCTCACCTGGTTTGCGTTTGTGTTCGGTCCCATTTTCGTGGTCGTGCTCCCCGCTCTGTCTGCTGAGCCGGGGCGGTGGGACGTATTGGGACTCGCGTCCCCTTTGTGATGCCCTCATGGGCTGGAGGACACGTGTATGGTGAATCGTGTGTGGAGGACACGTGGATGGTGAATCGAGCAGAGCGGCCGCCTCAGCCCATGCCTGGTGGGAGCTAGTCCCACGTGAGCACACTGCATCCAGGAGGGGTCATGAGCATTTAGGGCTTATCTGCTGCAGGTGACAATTCAAAAGATGTGTGAACTTGTGATATGAAACTAAAACTGCCAAAGACTTTACTTACAGCTCAGAAATTATTTACACAGCATGTCTAATTTTCCCCTCTACTGGGCTTTATGGTTGTCTCTCATTTCACTCAGCACTGCTGGAAGTGTGTAAGAAATGAAAGAAGTGAGAAACCATCCTTCTTCGACCTGCCTAAAAGTGAACTGTGGGGGCATTAGGGGAGGCCAGGTGGTGCAAGCCAGTAATGTGGACTCACTGAAGGGACATATTAAGGTAAAGATCAGATGCTTACATCCTTAAGAAGTTCCTTACATCCTTAATAAAATCTTTACCTGCTATAAATCAATATAGCTTGATTGTTTAAATGACATGACTGCATTTATTCGAATGCCTAATTTAGGCAGTATAATTGCTAGGTTGCTTTTTGTCAAGATAGCCACGAGCTGTTCAGATCTACTACTCTTACTATCTCCTGCTATCTAGGGGCATTGGGTCTTAGTTCCCTATGCAGTAGGTTTAAGTTTGCTTATGCTGCCCACTGGGTGTGCTTTGAATAAGGTCAGTGGCACAGTGGTGATTGTCATTTTATTTTATTATGAATAAAAAAATCCAGGGAAAAGGTAAGCAACTGAGTGATGCCATTGATCATCCTCTGTGCCTTTCTCTTTGGCTGGGCAAGGAGAGGGAGGACAGTTTCACTTTCTGTTTCTTTCTCATCTGAGTCACCTTACGAGCACAGTGCTGTGGTTCCTGCAGTAGGAATTAATGTTTGAAAGAAACTGTGTTTCTCTGGCAGTTAGAAACCATCCTAAGAACACTCTGGGTGTAGCTAGTTTACAGTTTCAGTGGTGTTCCATTAGTCTCAGTAATTTTCTTAACATGATTTTGAAACATGGCCTTAATTAGGAGCTTAGCCAATTGACAGTGGCTTGTCATGAGAGACCCCAGGTTTGGTGAGATGTAGACTCTCCTGTGGCTGAGGTGAGGTGAAACGCTAAGCTTGCTAAAAATAACTTACTCCAATACTAGGAGTATTTTTACTGCTGTTAATAGGTGGCAGAGAAGAGGTAAGCAAACAGCCCGATCCTCCTCTTCTAGTAGTGGAAAGGAGGAGTAACTCCAAGTAGGTCAGTGGAATAACACCTGTATAAAAGGAGTGTAGCTTGCACTAGCTGAATGGTGCCAAGTTTTTACAGCTGGGATTTCCCCAAGTTGTATGTGGCAACTGATGTGAGTGAATTATTCATGAGCACTTATACCATAAATCTGCTCTTCTTATAAAAATTGAATGCCAGGAGCTGCAAGAAGCTGCAGATCCATGCAGAGTCAGGAGAGATGCTTAGATGCAGGCTGATCTTACATATTTAGTCTACATTGACTGTTTCAGCTAATCCTGAGTATGGTACATATATATTTTTGAGATGACTCTGGTATGATGTGTACTGAGTTTTTGTTTCTAATAGAAAGATTGCACTGTAGACTTGTCCTCCCATTTACAATTATCTGAACCACTTCCTTTCCCATGTATGATCATGTGACAGCTCTGCAGCTATTATAGCAGCTGTTTACATGAAGAAGCAATGTTATTTTTGTCATCTTCTCAGCCAGTTTGGCAGCAGGCAACAAAAAGTAAGCAACACCCTAGGGCCTGACTTTTCTTTGGTGACTGTCAGAGGTCTGCAAGACCATAGCCCACCAACCGCTGCTGCAGTATCTCGGGACGTACTTCACAAACGTTTCTGTTGGATTATTTCAAAGAACTGACAACCGATGTGAAAGTTATGCTGTCTGTAACCTCTTGAGGGCACAGTTATGTAGATGGATAAAGTCTCCACTGATAACAATAAGTGCAGTGTTTCCAGCTGGTTTGCTTTGAATGTTTGGAAGACTGAGGCATATATAATGCAGCTGGAACAGATTGCAAGGATGTATCTTCAACCGTAGCTATTGAGGGCATGATGGCAGGAAGTGAAGTTTAACAAATCTATGGCAAATTGGACTCTGTAATTATTGATCTTCTTTCTACTGTGCCTTGGCAAGTCAATTCCACTTAAATGGGGATACTAAAAATTTGCAGGTATGTGGCTCAGATATGACATACTAATTTGGGGAATAGTTTCACGCTCTGAATGCAGAGCAATAATTTTAAGAACATAATGAACTTAAAGGTTAGCCCATTTTATGAGAGGCAGTGGATCAAAAGCTACAAGGATTGTAAGGATGGTCAATTTAAAGCACATTATGCTAGTGAGGTGAAGCTTTCCATTAAAATGGTCAGCACGCAGGAAATACAGATGAAGACTGCACTTGCTCCAAACTCCCTTTATCTCTGTAGGATCACGAAGGCAAGCTGAGAGGGTTATGAATGTAAGGGAACAGAGCATGAAATAACCTGCTGGCTTAGACACCTCTCCGGATCTGACAATTTGACCCTGATTCTGACAGGAACGTGAGAAATGAGCCCTCTTAATTCTGGTGCAGCCACGTGGTTTGTACTGTCTTCTTTAGCATCCTCACTAAGTTTGTACTCAAGCTGAGTTTTGCTGCTCTCTTCAGCAAAGAAGAAAGCTTTGCAGCAGCACTTCCTTTTCCTCTCCTTAGTGCTCTCTCTTGTTTTCCTTGTATCTTAGAGTACTGAAGCCCCTGAAATGATGGTCCTTGTAATGCTGATTAGAAAATCTGGAGAGCTCTTGAAATGTCGAATGGTGAAAGGAGCATTCAATTATTTGAGTAAAAGGGGATGAAGGTCCCAGTAACTTCTGATTCCATCTGAAAAATATATATATATAGTCTGCTGTTAAAAGCCCTCAGCATCATACAAAATCACTGTAAAATGCTTCTCCAACTGTGCTATCCCAATAATGGCCATAGTAGTTTCCACCACCCATATCTGGATTGGGAAGAGTGCTTGCTGGATGTGGAGGGCAGAGGAATAAGGAGCTCCACTGAGATGAGAATATGGGGTGAAGGGTGACAGTTCTGTGTTGCCTGTAGAGTCATATCAGAGGAATGCTTTGAGATTTTAGGCTGGAAATTTTAAGACAGATCCAAAGGACATTTTCAGGTTTTTAGCTTACTAGTGGCCGAATCTGACTTTGCAGTTGAGATAATCAATGTCTAAAATATAGGGAGAAGAGAAAGGAAGGAAACTAAAGTCATAGGACAGTGGGACAATGTAGAGATGCTGTCTCTCAATGGACATGCACAGCGAACAGTTAAAAAAGAGGAGTTCTTCAAAGAAATGGAGGTACCGAGTCTAAGGGACAACTACATTTGAGAAGATGTAGCTGATGGTCAAAAACTTGTGGTATCCAAGCGAATGAAGGCTGTCTTGGTTCGGAAAACAGCTGAGAAGAAGTTATTCAAGGCTTTGATGAGAGTAGTTCCCATTGACTACAGGGAATGGAAGCTGTCCTGGGAAAGGCTGTGTGGCATGGAGGAAAGGAGCTGCAGGCAGCGACTGGTAACCATTATTTTGTCTGTCAGCCGGACGGAGGCTTCCTGACTTCTGCCCAGAAGACTAAGGTCAGTGTCACCTTCTGCCCACAGGGTGCAAACACAACTGAGAGGAGCCTTGCTGGTGACAGGGAGGAGCTGAGACTGTCAAGGGACTTCCAAGGTGCAAACTGTTGCCAAACTCTTCTGTAGTTCTGCCAAACATCTCATCCATTTCCTCTATCTCTACGGCTTCCTCCCAACTGTTCCTGAAATTTGTACCTGAAAAAAGAAATTTTAAAGCATAACCCCATCAAAAATATCCTTTTTGTCCTCTTTGGCCTCAAAGTATTTTTCAAAAGAGTGACTTAAGCTGTGTGGCTGGTGTTAATCCAACATACACACGTGCATATGAAGGCCCTGCAAGAGGGGCATATGAAAGGAACAGATGCCTCCCCAGGAGGTAACAGAAGAGCAAACAAAGAACACGACACCGTTAAATGTGGTTATGAAGTGATTATATGTCATCAGCTCATACATTCAGGAGGAATAAGAAGAGTCCTGGGACTATTTATTCGGATGTCTGGTGTAGCACAGATTGTAGGACAGCCCTCATATAATTCCTGTTTGAACAAAAATATATCTCTGAGAAAAAAAAAAAAAAAAAATTCTAGTCTCAATTTAATTACTTCCAATAAAGCAGGTTCGTTATAATTTGTTCCAGTGATGAATTACCCTGAGTCCTTTTCTTAGAAATCTCTTTTTATACAAACGTTAAACAGTGTAGCACCAAGAACAGATCATTGCAGAAAAACCTACTAAAACCATATTTGCTTGAGGTTTATTATAGTTGTCCTCTAAGATCGAGCAGTTAGTCTTCAATGGATTGCCACTGAAGTTGTAGTTTCTGTATTCTAGTTTTATAACCAAAACAGCTTCATGGCTGCTGTATTTCACTGCAGCTATTACTCTGGTTTCCTATGTGCATCCACCAAGGGATAAAGTTCAATGCATAGTGGACTATGCTTAATTTTGACTTGCTGAGCTGGTTCCTGGGATTGCTAGTGCTGGTGCTCAGTATCCACTTCCCAGCACTACAAGGTGCCTTCATATATGGTGATACAGAGCAGAATCAAAGCTGTGGGTTTTGGTTAAACTGAATAAGGCAGCGGAGTGTTATTGTAGGAAGATGATCAGAGTGTTATTGTAGGAAGATGATGAGAACAAGGGAATTTGGAAGTTGTCTTTAGCAGATTTTGCAGCATATGTTCTACTGAATAATTAGCTAGCTCTCTGCTGCATTCAGACAGAAGAGAGAAGTTAAAATATGGGGCAAATTCGAGACTGAACCTAAACTTATACAATTTATGTCCTCTGCTGCTCTCAATTTACAAGTGACATTACTCAGATTTTCCTCCCACTCTCTTAATTTTATGTAACCTCTGTTGCTTGAATCTTTCTTCTCTCCATGGATCACCAAATATGACTGGAGAAGAGTCAAAAGTTGGTGCATAATTTTATTAATTTTATGTGATAGGTCAAAAAAAAAAAGGAACAGACTTAGATTGTCTATATTCTTCACAGATTCTCTATATTTTTCAGAGATTGACCACATCTCAGCAGTCAGGCTTTCCTTTTGGTTGCCAATGTTCTTAGTGTGGTCCTGCTAAGGTTGCTGCCCCAACAGAACTGCCAGCCCAGCTTTTCGTGTGATGATTTCCTAATGAAATCCACTGAAGGAGACCTGAGTGTTAGTTAGCAAGTAAGAATCATTATGATATTACTGGTCACAGACTGCAGGATCAGCAGCTGCAAGGAGGCCATCACCCCAGAGCAAGGTTTCGAGCACCATGGAACAAGCAGGGAGTCGTAACGCTCTTTGGGTAGTGGAGATGCAACCAGAAGACAAATGACACTGAGAGTATTTTTGTACAAAAATTACCCATGTGAATTATCTTGTTTTCAGTAAATTGTGTGTTGAAACAGGCATTCATTTTTATTTTCTCAATTATATTTATTCCTAGTGTAATTTCACTTAAATACAAGGAAAAAAAGCCTAAAACCAACCCCCCCCCAAAAAAAAAAGTTTCAGCCCAGAGCAAATTTTGGAACTACGATTTTAGGCTTCATGAAAGCACATTTAAAATTCAAATGCTGATGTATAAGAAAAAGGATGTTGCTAAAAAGTTAGGAAGAGTCACTTTACTTCTCTTTGCTTTGCTATTGATGTTGAATATAAAAGTGATGTTTTGAATATTGCTGCAGCTGTGTTAGGTTTAAGCAGAATTTTGCATTATGAACAGAATTTTTGATCTAAAGAAGTCCTGGAGTGCTGTTTTATTTATCTCTGAAATGAAGTTCAGGCTCTTTGCTTTTTTTGCCCTCTTTTTTGGAAAGAAACAATGATGATCAGCACTTCTGTGACACCTTTCATTTCAAAGGGCTCTGCTTGCATAAGCTAATGAAACTTTAGGAAATGTAAGACAGGGGAGCAGTTTTAACCAGTTTTAACCAGTTTTAACGGGACAAAGTGTAAATTCAGAGTTACTTTACTTCAGGTCCTCTGCATTTATGTTGGTTAGAGCAGAACCTGTTAGTCATTTTCTTTCTGCATTTAGAGATCTGGCTTGTTTTGTTTCCTGAACTCCAAGAGCTATTCGAATATATGCTGGGAACTTAATTTAGGCGTCAAAATGTTGCAATGTTTTCCAAAGCGGATGAGGTCATGCCCCATAGACAGGCCAGGATTGTTCCCAGTGGCGTATTTTCCAGAATTTTGTCCAATCTGGCTTTAAATGCCTATGTAATGGGGCTTTTTCACTTCTTTTAGGAGACACAGCTTACTACGTATTCCATTTGGAATTTTCTTCCTGATACTCAGCCTGCATTTTTTTCCTTGCTCACATCCTTTTACTTCTCTAATGCACTTTTAACCATTTGAGCCATTTAACTTTGGCTCTCTAAAGAGTGATAAGACAATTTTCACTCTCCTTTATCATTAGGATGAAGTCAGGCGTAGCACTCCAGGGCAACCAAGGTTTTGTTTCCGTTCAGTGAGCAAATAGGAAGGAGCGTGACCTAATTAAGAGACATGGACATACAGGTACAATCCGTGCCCCACCACAGCCATATCTTCACTGTGGCCTTGCTGTCTGTCTCCCTGCTCAGGTATTCCCTTCTGCTCTCCAAAACACCTCAGGTGACTTGAGAAACATCAAGATTTCTCTGTTGTCCAAGTGCAAAGTCCTGGCATGGAGGCCACATGGAGGTGGCTCTGAGTCACAGAGGGCCACAGAGGACATCCTCTCCTTGCTCCCGCGATGATTCTGCTTCCACAAGGCATCACAGGCCAGAGGGGCAATATTGCATTTGACAGATCCCTTCTAGTCGCTGTCCTGGGCCTTCTCGGGCATGAAAAACGGGGCATGGTCACTGCACCCTGACAATGCTGGTGATGCGGCTGATTCCCCGGGCGCGATTAGATCTCGTTTGCATTGTTTGCTCCAGTGTCAGTCCCCTGATGTCACAGGTACGACTGAGAACAGGCGCAGGCCTTCCACCCCCCTCCAGATTTGCTGTTCCGTAGAACCTCACCTGTTGGAAACAACAGGGATAGCTCTCCATGGGAGCAAGGAGGGAGGGCAGGAGCTGGGGCTCCTCATCCCAAGCACCGTTGCCACTCATGGAGCCTTCAGTTGGGGGAGGTTGGTGTTGTCAAGTGCAGAGAATGTGGCAGGATGCCAGGTCCTAGCTGTATCCCTGGGTACGGAGTGTTAATTGCCGTGGGACTGATGCCTTAAAATACATCTGGTTCTTGGGGAGGTTGCTGCACTGTGGGCTGGAGGCATACGCCTCGTAAACCTCTGTCTTTCAGGAATACTGACTATTTGGGATGGATTTGTGGATAAAACCATTTGCTGATGGAGTAGCAAAGACTTCTAAGTGAGCTTGGTAGTAGTTTGTAGGATTTTAACAAAAATGTTAATTTTAAAAAATGTAAACAATTGTATATTACAGATTACTGTTATTTTTATCTTGTAAATGATCCAAAAGGCCCTGGAGAGAACTTTCTGAATGCAGCAGAAAATGAACAGTGCTGTGATGAAAACTGTATCACTTCTGTAGTTATGTAAAGATCCGACCCTTTCCCTTGCAGTCCAACAGTTCAGCTGTCCCGCAATAAAGATAATATATTGTAATATAATGTGGTATTGTTGATTTGAGAAGAATGGTTTTCTTCTGCACGCAAAGGGCTATGGAGTTTGTCCCTTGCTTTGAGGAGAAAGGATTTCAGAAAGAAAAAAAAAAAAGCCATGAATGATCAATCTGGAATAACAAATGCTGCTTCTGAAAACAGCACCCTTTAAAGGGATATGAAACCCCCTCACACAGTGGAGTGTAAGCAATAGCCTTAAGGCTTCTGAGGAGTGTGCTTCCTGCCTGCTTCACAAGTTCAGGCTTTTGTCTGAATCTGCAACTCACTGACAGCCTATTTATCAATCCTTTTTTGTTTTTTTTTTTCCTCCATCAGAATAAGCTTGATAGTCAGAGCATCACAACCAACTCAAGTCAGGCTCAAGATAGCTGAATGCCAGTTATTAGGAAGGGTTACCAGGGCTTATTAAAAAGCGCTTAGTTTTGAGAATCTGTAGCAAATGTGGGCAGCAGGATGTTAAGGGCCCTTTGTGACACTGTCCAATTTCTTTGTACTTTGTTTCAAACTTGCCTTTAACCAGCTGTGTCCCAAGTGCTGCTGGATGACGACAAGCTTTAAATGACATTTGGGGATTTTCTGCATCAGCCTGGCAAATCTGTGCAAGCATCCTCAGCTATACAGCGCTGCCGTTGTTACGATTGTTCTCGTTACAGCAGAGGAAATTCTGGAAATCTATTGTACAAACCACGGGGGGAAGAGACACAGACAGTTGCGGCTCCACAGAAATTTCAGCTGAAACAAGCAAAATCGGATCAGAAAATTGGTGGTGCTTTAACTGCATTTTTTTTCTTCTTTTTTTTAACATGATAAATGCAGATGTTAAGGAATTTCTTGTGCATTTTGCAGATGAGCAAGTGAAAGATGCTCTCTGCACGCCTGGCTGACTAACCAATGATAAATGGTATGATTTTCCTGAGTCAAGTCACTTCTTTCAACCCTTCTAAAAGCTCTTTTGCTTGAAATAAATCCTCAGAGAAGTAATCAACTGGGGTGGTAGATGCCTGGTTAGCGCTGGCGGAGAGGGCTAAAGAATCACAGTGCTTTGGAAAGCTTTGCTTAGTGCCTGAAATCTCGTTTCTTGATGGAGTTTTTCTCTTTGCAAAGCTTTTCAGAGTGGCACATCGAGCCGCGAGAGCAGACCCTGGCTGTCTGGGCCAGGCTGCAAGTTGGAGCAGGCTGTGGGTGAGCAAGGCAAGTCCTGGACCTCGAGCCTCTCTGCGTGGCCTGGGGGGTCAGTGTGTGATTCCCATCAATCCCTTAAATTACCAGGGGCTCCCTGAGCCCCCGAATCATGCACTCCAAGCTGTGTGCAGCAGGGCTGCACAGCTCGCTCGTCCCTTGTGCTCCCAGATCCTGAGGGATGGCTCCTGTGAGTGAATGTAAGTACCATTCTGTCTGCAAGACGAGGCTCTCTCTTAACAGTGTTTCAAAATGCTGCTGTACGATACTTAAGGAATAAAATGATTTCCTAACATCCTACACTGAAGTGATGCTTTGGAAACCATTCTGCTTGTGAGCGCTGAGCCATCTGTTGAACAGAGTCTGTTGCTTCCCACCTCTCTTATTTTAGCTTTATATTTTATTTCTTACTTTCCTACAGTAGCTTCAATTCATTCCCCAAACTGGAAAGGGACACCATGCCTGTAGATAACTTATGCTGAGCCATTAAGAGCTCTGTTTAGCTCATTCTTTTTTTTTTTTTTCCCATAACTATTTGCAATAAAGAACATGTCAGGAAAGAGCTCTTTTGTGTAATATCCAGTGACCTGCAAGGGCTGGGACAAACCTTATGCTGGAGATGGCAAATTCCATTTCAGGCCACTAAGCAGGAGATCCGGTGCTAAGATCACAGGAAGCTGAGAGGATAAATACTGTAACTTTTCATCTCATGCATAAGAATTGCAGTCTGTTTTGATCTCATGATAGAGAAAAGTCATTCTGCTTATCTCATCTAACAGAGTGGCTAGTCTGATTACAAGCTTCCCTACTTGGCACCTTTTTAAATTCAATTTGGCTGCTGTGCCCTTGGCACTCAGTGGGTTTCATTAAATTTCACAGCAGTTAGTTTTCGTTCCCTCTGTGACACCTTTTTATCAACATTTGACTCTAGTGTAATTTCAAGCAATTGTGCTTTTTTTGTGGAGCGCTTGTACCATAATAATTTGGCAGAGCAGGTGAAGGGAGACGATTCAGATACCATTGCAAATCTGTGTAGAAAATTAATATATGGGAAGACAGCTCAGCTTGAGAGTGTTTGTCACATGTGCTGACAATAAAGAGAAGCTGCTTTCCTTCCTCTTCAGTTGGTATCTTTGCAGACTGTCAAAACTGCAGTTAGCAAACTTGTGGAAAGAAGCAAATTCTTAGTTCCTTCAGACTCATCACAGTTTTATTTTTAAAAACAGAGCTAGGGTGTGCTGCTGGATTGATGAGCCAGGGTTGAGAGACAAGCTTTTGGTGGCTCTGGAGAAGACATATAGCTGTGCAACAAGTTTGTGTAAGTTTTCTTTCCAGCAAGAGATGCAAAGGCTGGTTTATTAGGAAAGTGGGAATGCAGAGGGCAGATGTAGCTGTCTTCCTTTCCATATCCAATACTTGCGCCTGGGAGGTGGGGTAAGAAAATATTAGCATCCTGGTGCAGACCTGGCATCTGTCACTCGCATCATTGATACCTCCTCTCTGACTCAGAGCAGCATTTCCGTAGGTGTGGGTCTGAGGAGAAGATGCTGAGCCTGCATTTGTGTAAGCTGTAAGTGGTTTTGAGGTACACACCAAAACGCCTTCATTTGTGGAGTGCTCCGGCTCCTTTTTTAGGTTGCCAGGATAACCAGAACACCTAAAAATCGTATGTCATGGGTCTCATTAAAATTTTAAAAAATAGTCATTAAAAGCTAATTTAAAAGTGAGGCTTGAAAGTACTTAAAAGTGCACTTACTAAATTATCCTTGCACTGAGGAATAATTTAGAGATGTACAGATCCACATCTCACTGCAAGACAAGGGCAGCAAGGCTTTGGGACTGGAATCATTTTCTAATTGAGAATTTTGATGGATGAAACTTTTCATTAGGTCCTTTAGGAATTAGTGCAAGCACTTTTCATTCAACTAATGAAGCATCTTCCTTTCTTCTGTTGTCTACTTTCCGTTGTAGACAAAGTGCTTCCAAGTTTGCATGGCAGTATGAGCCAGGTGGAGTTCACAGGCAGTTCCCCATCTCCCTGCCAGGACACCACTCTGCAGATCCTAGTAGGAGCTGGAAGAGAGAAAATCCATGGATAGCTTTCCTCAGGAGCCCCTCAATGTTCTCCCAGAAAACAGGATGAGTCAATTCCATGCAGACACATCTGTCACATCTTTTTGGTGGAAAAGCTCACTGTAGCTTACGCTGCAGTCAGTGAGTGCAGTTTGCAGGCAGAGGACATGCTTATCTGTGCCCAAAAGCAGGGGAGACTTTAAACGTCCCCCTGCATCTCTGGATGGCAGTGGATGCTGGACTGTGAGTGCTCTGAGCAACAGGTGCCACTTCTGAAGAGTGAAACACCATGTGGGTAAACTGGACAGGGTGGGAGAAGTCCTTGGTGGCTCGCAACTGGTCAAAGATGTGGCCTCACTCTTTCTTCTGCTGATGGAGGCTGCCAAGCATCTTTCCAAAGCAGGGCTTCAGTACATGGACCTTTAACTAAGAGTGAAATCTTGCTTGTTCTTCCAAGTTAGCTGAGCACATTGGTTTATGAATGAGGGTACAGCTAATTAATAACTTTTTTTTTTTCTTGCTAACTCCAATGTAGGAATATAGATATTGTTATTCCTTCATCTTAATATAAGTGCATGATGTTCAGGGTCATTTCTCTCGTGTCCCAAATGCTTCAATGTGAGTAGCAGACCTACTAGCAGACAAAAGACCGTTAAGCAGTAAAATAGCACTGGGAGAAGTTTCTTCCTATTTCACAGAATCAATATGAAATATCCAAGTTTAAAGTCTGTAGATTCCTTTAAAATTTGTATCTAG
Source organism: Tinamus guttatus (assembly GCF_000705375.1). Next base: position 61,944 of record NW_010582723.1, read on the forward strand.
CATAATGCTAGAAGTTTAAACTGCAACCATCATAGTATGGTTATGATCTAATTATGCAGTTATTCAATGGACAGGACCACAATAGACATCAATATTTATAAAAATGGTTTACCTGTGTCATCTGTGGCAGTCTGAAAAAGTAAATAATCAAAAGATTATTTGAAAATGCAAGTAAGCTAGTATAAATCCTAGAAGAGTTATATCTTCATCTCTTACATCTTAAAAGACTTCAATACGAGACTGCAGCCTATTGTTTCAAGATGATACATTCCATTATCAGTGCTGATGAATACCTGAAGACTTTGTGGCTCTTCAGCTAGAATGAAGCAGAACTGCTAACGATATATGGATTCTGACAGGCTCCTCTAAGTAATTATGGTGCCTTGATATATATGCAATCTATAGCTATTTCAAAACTGATTAACATTTCTGAACCTAAGTTAAAAGTTCATACTTGACATTTCAATAGTGTCAAGGTAAAATTAATCTGAGCTTGAAGATATGCAG
>NW_010582723.1:62883-99509 GCF_000705375.1 Tinamus guttatus
TATAACACCTTGTATCTATACGAGATAGAGTGTGTTTTCTGTAGATGAATCTTAATTTTCCCAACTGAAATGTTATTTTGTCCTTCTAGGTGTGGTTCAGTGAAGCTGACCAGCAGTTTTGGGCAGAGAGGGAACATAAGCCAAATGCTAAGATAGTTTTGGAGCTGCAAATGTTTTGTTGTGTCTTTGGATTGGAGGAGACCACCTAGTGAATGGAGTGGAAGTAAATAAAGAGGATCTGCAGAATCAACTGCCACCCCATCCAAATGCTGAAATAAAGGTAGCTAGGGAAAAACAAGGAAGGCAAGAATTTGGGATAGAAGAAAGGTCAGGCTGTATTAGTTTCTTTCTCCTATCTTACTTAATTTTTTATATTTTTTTGAGTTTACTTGGTTTGAAAGTTGTTCCAGTTTAGGCTTTTGGCCAGAGTATAAAAGCACCTACTATTTCCACTTATCTCTGAATGTGGTACCTTATGAGCTAAATATTGAACCATTGACACAGAGACCTGGATTTGATCTTATGTCTGGAAATCATTTGTGTTTCTCTCATAAACTCACTTTGATTCCTTCTCACATTTTCCCCCTTTTTTTCCAGGACATTTTTTAATATACTTTTTTACTTTTTTCTGTATCAAGCAAACCTTTAATTATTATGCTAGTGGTTGCTCCAATTTAATTCCAGACTGCTCAGATTCTCTTTAAAATGTCCTTTTTTTCTTAACTTCCAAAGATAAAAGGACAACCTAGAATCTTCTCTCTTGCAAACAGGTGGGAGCAAATGTTCCCTTGAGATCTTGGAATACTGTTTTGCTTTGAAAATAGAGCTATACTGCTGTAAACTAAAGGGAGAAGCGGTATAGTTTTCAGTAAGCTTGCCCAGTGAATAAACCAGAATGAAAAGCAAATGTTGACACATGCCTGCTGTCCCAACAGGTTTAAATGCAAATTCACCAGTTACAATGAGGTTTTCATTGCAGCCTGTCTCCAAATATCCGCAAGTATGCAAGAAAGCAGGTGCATCTGTAACAAAGCAAATTAGTCCTTCACATGGATAATGAGGGCAGAACAGGATGGCTGAAAAAATAAGATTTGGAGGAACTTAAAACTGCATGCAATTACTTATTTTCTCCACCATTTGGGCATACAATTTGATGTCACTATTGTAAAGTTGAATGACAGAAATCAGTATGCACTCTACATAAGTTATATAAGCACCTTCCCATAAAATCTTTATCTTCATAATGTCTTTTAGCACACATAAAAAGAATATTATTTCCATTTTACAGATAGGAGGCTAGAAACTTATTTGAAGTAGCATATAAAATTTATGCTCAAGTGTTTAGCAAATGCAGGTCTTCCAAGCCATTGAACCAGCTCTCATATGGAAACACTGTTAAAATACATAGGTGTACTAATGTACCTCTTCTTTACATTAAATTCTGACTACAGAGCTGTCTGCCTGGCATTTTGAGGCAGGCTGAAAGTTGCATCACGTGCAGCCCAAGCTGATGGGAGACTGTCGAGTACTGGATTGATCACAAACTAACACACATGATTTCTCAAGGCAATTTACTCTGCTGAGCTCCTTAGTGCCATAATTAAATGCCATTTTTACTCTAGTTATGCAGACGGCATGTCCTAACTGAAATAAAGACTAATTTTCTTTCCTTTTGCTTTGTGAAGCTCTTTTTGCAATAATAAATAGTATCCCGTAGTTCAAAAGAGGTCATAGCTTCTTTTATGTAGAAAGCTTATGTATGCTTGTTTAGATTAGAGGTTTTCAATGCTTCTTGACTGGTTGATTCCTGGATCTCCTAGGCTGCTGAATGGCATAGCTAAGCTTGTTTTGCTTAGTTTCCTTTCGTGGACCCTTTCCATGACACCTCTTAGGTTCTTGGATCACAAGCTGAAAACCACTGCAAGACCGTTGTAAGACAGTGATTTTTTTCAACTGATAAGACTTTTTTGTTGTTGCATTGATGAGTGCTAAGGTCATTCTATTCTCTCTATGTGTAAAGAACAAAAATTCTGTATTTCTGACTGAAAGAGAAAGCAAGGAATAGACCTGCCATACAGATCAGAAAGAGGCTTTTAAAAAGATCTCGTGGACCACAGTAGCACTTGGAGCTATTATGGGACTTCTTTTGCATATGTAAAATATATAATTCCTGCACTTTTAATCTGTTGTGCAAATATGTATTTAGAAGATTAATTAAATGTGGATTACGTATCCTTTTCAAAAAAGTTATTAGGGTGCAGAATAACAAGATCATGTTCAGCCACACTTTCAAACTGGATCTTTGCGCAAGCAATTAATAGCTCCGCAGATTACATGTCTCTGAACAAACAGTACCTTGCAGCAAGCCACACTCTATAATATTCACTGAGAAAGAAGCATTTAAAACCATCTGTGGACGGAACGTGATTTTTAGGTTGGCTTCACATCAACCTCAAGCTCTACACATCCCAGCTACTCTCAAGGCATCTGTTAAGGGAACATAAACAAAACATTGCACAAAAGTTTTCCACCCATATACTTTCGCATTTTAGTTTTCAAGTTGCAGAAATCCTAGAGGTTTGGGGTTTTTTTTATGTGTTTGTTCTATTTGTTTTGTTTTCCATATCTTTCACTTCAGAGTGGGGATGCCCAGCTGGCTATCTCAGCAGAGGATGAACAGATTTACTGAACTGTACCTCCCTATCCCTCTGCCAGTTGGAAAGGAGGGAACGGCAGCCCTGGCGGCAGCCTCGGCACCTCTCAGGAGTTTCTTGATTGAGGTTTTTCTTGTTTTTTCTGTACTGCCGTGTACCAATGCCTGCACTAGGGCAGGTGGTCAGGGAGGAGCAGTGCCTGGATGCTGATGGGAATTTTGCCACCTGTGGGAGTGGGACCTCGATACACAGTGTGACGGGGTGACTTGTATCTGTGTCTGTTACCTGAGGAAGAACCAAGGCAAGTGAGATGCCACAGAGAAAGAATCACAGGATATCTGGTCTGGCCGAGCCCGTCGGGCACAGCTGAAGTGTGATAGCATGTCCTAGTGATGAGGGGCCTACAGGAGGGTCCTCCTGAAACCTGGGGCAGTTTATGTGCTACCAAATATGAAAAAGTGCCAAAAGAGTTTTGTGGTAATGTGACTGCAAGGTTAATTTATATGTACAGTTAGCAAAGGGCACACATTGATGCGGTTTGCATTTGCATATGCAGACAGTGAGTGCTTTTCTAGCTGTTGTCTGCTATGCATGTGTCACACACATTTGATATTTTTAATTAAATACTTCACCTTCTTGTTTTCTTGATTATTTTAATTTTCTGCACTACCTCAGTGTGAAAACATGTCACAGAAGGTGCTGATACTTTCTATTTATGCAGGATGCTTAAATTAGACTTTTGCAGTTACTTATCCAGCATTTTATTTATCTTCAAATCATAATTATTCCGTTCCTCTTCCACCCACTTCGATTTAATTATGACTGTATAGACAGCAGTCATAGAGATAAGCCTCTTCAGGTTCATCTGTTGCACAGAGGGCTTGCACATTTTGTAATGAGTTGGGTTGACATCTGACAATTAAATGATGTAGATTTTTGTCTCATATATTCATGGGGGATGGTATTGTATCAGGTACCTGGTGATGTGGTGATGTAGCTTGGTTCTCACATGGGTGGCAGACTCTCCCTGGCTGTATGAAAAGGACAGAATTACAGAATTTCCAGGTGCTTTTAGCATTCTTGTTCAGTTTCATGTCAAGTTTCCGGGATTTCAGACATTTATTTGTGAATGTCTTCTTCAACCTTTTCAACAGTTGCCAGAGAGTACTTCACATTAAAGACACTACTGCTTAAAATTCAGGAGTGCTTTCCTCTTGCTCTCTAAGGCAAGGTTTTCAAGGCAATAAAGGCATTTCTTATCATGCTACTTTATTTAATACAACCTTTTTGGTGATATAAACAGCAGTGGAGTGACTGGAGTCTGTACTCCTGTCAGCTTAAATTACATTCTCTTCCACACCTGTTTACTGCCAGGACAATGTCTTTGATTCCAGTGGGATTTCTCCAGGTTCACTCCTAGTGCAACTGAAATTCAGATATACGCCAGCCTGCTTTTTGTCATGCACAAGCACAACTCCATTCTTGTAAAAAGGGAGCAATTTAACCCGCAAATATCTTTTTTTTTTTTTTTTTTCTCAGACTTGTTTAAATTCTAACTTTTCACAGGCATGGCTTGGATCTACAGAGTTTTAAAGCTCAATGGAACTAAAATATTAAATTGCGAATTGGAAGTTTTATCACTGAATTTGTCTATATTGCATGTCCACAAAGGTAACAGTCAGTCAATTTGCTTACACAGTGAATTGACAGATATCCTGTGTATTTTGATTTAAAGTGACAATCTGTATGGACAAGATTTGGAAGGGAGCCTAAATGATTTTGAGAATGATGTTGCTGTGTTTTGAAACACTTGGTAAATTCATTTTAAATTCCTATATTCCTACATGGAAGAGTCCCTACTATATCATGTTTATATGTACATATGCATACATCTCTCTATATATTTACTGAGCAATGCCTTTCTCTATAAGCAACGTCCTTAAAATCAGTGCTGTGATTTCGAGCCAATAAACACTTCCAGAAATGTGCCCTGTTTGTCATTTAAACATTTTAATTAATTTAACAGCAGGTAAACTCTCTGGTCATTTAACTCAAAACATTGGAAAAACAAAACAAAACAAAACAAAACTAGATTTTACCTGGAGACAATGAAGAACCTGCCTGATTTCTCGCTGATTTCTAATCTGACTTCAGTCTGGTCTGGCTTAATCTGCATCACAACACTCAGTTACCCACTGGGAAATACCAGGCGCTATCATTAAGATGGCAGCTCCCAGAGGGAAAGATGACAAATCTCACTGTGTGAAGGAAGATAGGGGAACAGTGAAGGAGACGCTACAATTTTTTGGAACTTTGATTTTTTCTTTTTCTTTTTTTTTTTCTACTGAGAAACCTGACTCAGGGCAGAGGGCTGGGACATCTCTTCAACAGCAGGAGAGAGGCATCCCTCTGAGGAGACCATTGGGCTAACATGGAAATGGGTGGACAGTCCCTGAGGTTTGGCCAGACGCCATGGTGTCTGGTTGATGCAGGATCATGCAAAAGACCTTCGGGACATGTGGTTTGAGCCCCTCACACCTGGACCATCAGTGTCCTCTTCTAACATTCCATCGTCTTGCAGATGGATGCTGGACTGGGCACATGGCAGCACAAACTGGTTTCAGGCCCAGCTAAAATATGCTGAAATGGCAAACCCATGGCTGTGAGGCATGTATGCAGAAGTATGGTTTTGTCCTGCTTCTCTCTACAGAGAAGTAGGCTGATAGGAAAACAGACAGAGGGCTACTCAAAAGTAAATGAAACTCAGATACCCTTGTAGGACTGTCTACAGAAATCCACGTTGGCCAGCCAGCAATCTGGTTCTGCAGGGAAGAGAGCACCAAGGGTCATTTCAGTCCATATTTTAAAAGAGCGGGAAGGAACTTGGTTTCACTCTGAGTAATTTCATATTCCAAACTTGCTTGGAGGCTTAATTACTCATCTTTCCAAGTTAAAAGCTTAATTTTGGCCGTGAGGAGTAATAGTTCCGGGAGGAGTAGCCCAAACAATTAGTTGAAACCATGGATGTGTACAAGTAGTGAAAGGGTTCGCAGAATGACATTTTGATACACCTTTCTGTATTAGGCAAAACATTGCACTGTGAATGATTTCTTTCTCATTGCCACATTCACATACACCTCATTTGTGGTGCTTCTTTCATTTGGAATATTTCTTATCAAGTTCAAGTTCCCACACTACAGACAACTTTTTTCCCAGACACCTTCTTCTCCTGTTCCTGATGCAGTGGATCATCTCATAGCACTGTAACATTCTTTTACTAACGGCATAAAACTAAAAGCATATTAATAGATTTCTGGTTTTCTTTGAACATTGCTTAGTGACTATCTTTAAGGATGAGCCCTAAAACTCATCCTCACTGCATCTGCTTTACCTGGCCTCAAATCCCACTATCCACAGGGCCATTTCCAAAACCTGCAACTCTGCTGACTGCTGTCTTGATACCTTCGTTCACTTTCATTCTACTTCTCCTACCTGTCACCCACTGGCTTCTCTTCTTCTGATGTTTCTCCTCAATTAAACCAAGAGGCTTAAATACAACTTCTCTTTGACACCATTTCTATCCCTGTACCCTCAGTGGTCAGCAATGTAACCTATTTTTGTATTGTGTTCTCCGGTTTATAGCATGTTTAGTCATTTTCTGTCTTGTTTAAGATGTATGTACCCCAGGCCAGGCTTGTGTGTCTTAGCATGCTTCACAGTGCTTCAGAATACAAAAATGGTCTTCTAGCAGCTCTTCTCACTTATTTATTTTTTTTTTCGTTCAAGCCACTTATTGTTTGAAAGGCCAGTGCAATAAATAGGAAAATGCAGAATCTAACACGCCTGGGTGCCTGACATGGGAGAGAAACCCAAGTATCACCACACCACTGCGGGTACCAAGGTCTGTGCTTCAAGCGGGTTTCAGGAGTGTCTCATCTCCCATGCAGCAGACAAGTCATGAGCCCCTGTGCTTCACAGGACGATGCCAGATGTGGCCCTGCCACATGGAGCTATATGCGATGCCAGCACCAGACCTGAGGACATCCAGCAGATTCAATGTTTGCCTGTGTTCTGTGCGTATGATTAGTAACTCAGCATGGCTTCGGCACAGCACAAAATTGCCGCTGGCAAACAGGCTTGAGAACCATGTTACTACTCAGGACAGTGATGCTCACCTGAAATCCTGCATCTTATGTCACAGTCAGTTTAAACCAGCATAACTAGGCAGCGGTGCCCCCAGACGCACTCCTTGAACATCGGTCTTTCACCACACAGTTCCTGTGGCTGCATCATGAACTACTCTGAAAAATGACCTGGAATTGCAAAAGAAAAGCTATTTTTAGCTAGATCAGTTCCCTGATCTGATTCTCAGCATGCCTGCACAAATGTTTGGGCTGGCACTATTGAAAGGATACTGTGGGAGTGGGAATTAGCTGTCGTGGAGATGAGGAGAAAGCCAGGGTCTGTATTAATGCCTTACCAAAAAAGGCCTATGTACTCTCAGCCAAAAGGCCTGACCAAACCACTGAAGTCAGTGGGAATGTTTGTGGGGTCCTAAAAGGACTGAAATTTAAGAGTAATACTAGATATAAGTGCATATGATGATGAAATGTGAAAAGTGAACATTTGCAATCAGGTGAGGAAGCCAGAATGATCTGAGAAGCACAGAGAGAGACCTAGAAAGAAATGGTAATTTTGTGAGTTTTTTCTCTCTCTCTCTCTCTTTTTTTTTTTTTTTGTTAGTGAGCATAACACTTCCATCACAAAAACAGTAAGTTTTGTCCCATAGTCAGATTTTTCTGAGTACTCATTGCAAGTCAGAAGTGCTTAGAATAAGCATGGTTGGATGTTTAATTGTTTAGAAGGAAAATAACTTATGTTATAATGCATTTTTTGCAAAGTCACCTCTAGGCTCCTTGGCTTTTACCATCTCTGACCAAATCCTCAGTCACTGCTCAAGGCTGCAAAGCATTGTCATTATTCAGTGGATAATGCAGAGATTTCAGTAATCCCTAAGAAAAAAAAAAAAAGGAGAGAAAAAAAAAAAAAGAAATCTCCTGCTGAGGTTTCCAAAGCCAGAGTTTATGCACCGTATATTTAATGAGTGCAAGTAGTGAAGCAGTTGTATTGTTTCTTTCCAAGGATGGTTTCGAACTCTTACTCATGACTGCTTGCCAGTGGGATTCCTGCACCTAGCGTTTAAACAATACTTTATGGAGGAGAGAAAATAGATTAAAAATTCAAAGTCATGGATATTTCTAATGCAGTTCTTCAGACTTAATTTTGCATGTAATCACAATACAGACTGGCTTCCTCTACAAGACCTAATGCCATAATACATCACAGCACTTTTATCTGAGATCTGACTTTTATTTAACGCCTGCAACCAGGTTGTGAAAATTTGAGGCTTTTTCTCTGCAAAGCAGGCACTTCTAAAGAAAGTGTTTTTCAGAGCATTGTCAGCTGAAGTGCGTTTGTTAGTACGCTTGGCTGCTTTATGATGCTGTTAGCATCCTCCTTACACGCCACCCCAAACCGATCCATCATGTCATGTTAGCAGCTTCTCTACTTAATCTGCCTTGTATTCATGTGGCATTTTAAACTGAAATTTTAAGATGTGGTCCTCCAAATGTAACCATATTAAATTTGTGGCTGTAAAACAATGAGTTTACTGAGGACTGCAGTGTTGAAGATCTGTTATTTGCAAAAGGGAGAACTGCAGATTTGTCTGTGTTCCCAGTGACTTAGATTCACTGGAAGTTTTGTGTTCCCAAGCAGTAGAGCAGGAGCTGGCAGAGTCTGCAGAAACATTACCAAGTTATAGTGAATTTCGTTGGTGTCCCAGACAGAACTGAATGCACAGAACATATATTACTCTGTGCTACCAGTTAGGATCACTGCTCTCCCAGCGTCTACAAACATGACTCCCCCCTTCCAGCGACCCAGTGAATTTCAGATCTCTCTCTAAGGCTCGTTGCACTGTAATTAATTTACACATCTCTCCCTTCAGTCTACTGTATGTTGGCTGGCTTCAGGTCCAGTCTGATAGTGCCAGCTCACTATATAATTTTAACAAGAACCTAAATATCTCAACCACAAGACCAAAATTGTAGCTGACGGTCAGTGTGTGCTATTTTAACCTTCTCCTCCTGTCTCTAATTTGCAGTGGGCTGCTGAAGTTAGCTTCTACCGCATGGCTGCCCGTCGGGAAACCAGTGCCCATGACCACTTGCTTTTTCTATGGAAGCAGTGGAGCACGAGGGGAAACTCGTGATCCCCGTGACAGAGATAACAATGCAGAGTTGGATCCTGATACGCAAGAAAGCTGGGGTGGAAACTTGGCAGCCAAACACAAAGAGTCCAACTTTAGAACTCCATGCCAAATTATTTAAACACTTAGGATTAAATGGGGAGCTGTTTTTTGACACATGCACAGTTTCTCACATTGAAGTGGGTCATTTGTTGGTTCCAAATAGTTATCTAGTTTTTGTGCATCCTGTACTTTAACCAGGGTTACAACCTGACTGATCTGCTTCAGTCCTGACACACTGGACACAAGCAGTTTTAAATGCTTCATGATAACGTTTTTGAGCATACCATAAACACAGCAGAGCAGCTTCTCTGCAAACATGACATTCCCGAAATAGGAGACCTCACTACTCTCAAAGGGTGTTCCAGCCCCTCAGTCCTTGGATGGTTAGAAGTGATCTTCTAATCTCCAGAGTGAATTTATGTATTGTTAGTACATATTTTTTTGTTCTTGGACCAGCACCGACCCTTAGCTTAAATAGCTCTTTCCTCTCTCTGGCATCAGTTGCTGGAATATATTTATATAGACAGCTATATCAATAGCTCAAAAACAAATATGTATTTGTTTTTGTACAAATTGGTATTAAAAAACAAATTAAAATATAGCCCTCTGCCTCATCCAAATAGTCCTTGTCACAAAGTTACACACAATCTTGTTGCTCCTGTTTCTGATTTTGGCAGACTTAGCTCTTTAGGTGCATGGCTTCAGCCATCTGTCTAGGTTCCTTTCTACATGCAGTGAAGGAAGATTTTGACCTCCAGTGGGTGGATGGTGCTACCTGTCTTAGATCCCACCTACATTAAGACAGGATAAATAGTCTATTGAGGTGCCTCTCTCTGGTTGCTATGGAAAGAGACAGGACTATTAAGTCATACAAGATGGTTAACATTTAGATGGCTAAGGTTTAGTGAGGCAAATCCTACCCTCTCTGAACAACCTTTTTTGGTACCAGTCATTTTTGTGTGAGACTGAAGAGGATGATTAATGAGTTTGTAATGACATCTGTGTGACATATTGATGTGGTTCTCCTCCTTCAAGCTAGGTTTGTAGGGCATGAAAACACCTCACAATCTTTTTTTAGGACCAGTTCAATGACACTGTGGCATAATCCTTTATCACAGGTTATGCTCTGCTGCACTGAGTGCTTCCCATGGGACAGCTCTGGAAGGAAGTGGTTGCCTGGTCTCCATGTAGAAGGCCTGTTCCTGTGATTGATTATCCTGCTGCTTTTCACAGCTCAGATCATCCCGTATGAGAGTATTCTGCCTGATGAATGCTAATTCTAACACTACAAGTTGTGCCTTACTCAGCATCAGGGTCTGCATTACTAATTTTCTCATTTAGGATTCCAAGTCTTCACTGTATGACCACATGTCTGTGTATTCAAATAATGAGAGACCTTATGAAATTGCATTGGCTCACGTAAGTAGCAACAGCATCTTTTGTCCACTACTTAAGGTTAGCCATTAAATTTGAAACTCCTGTCTGCACAATGAGCCTTGCTAAACACATGCAGATTTAACTCTTGTTCTGGAGTTTGGGGACCCAGTCCACAGGAATGAAATTGTCCCATGAATGAAGAGATATGCTTAAAAAAAAAAAAAAGACTCAAGTCTGACGCCTTGCCAATGTACTTTGTTAACTTCTTGGACAAGCGTAGTTGAGTTTCAATTATTTATGATAATATCCTCTAGCTTGCCAATACACATACTGTAATAGGTTTTCTAAAAGTAACAAAGTATTACGAATATGAGACCTTGCTGCTAGCATAAGTTATAGCTCTGCTGAGAAGTAGAATGAGCCTCCTTGGGGGTGAAGGGGTCAGTGAATTCTTTAAATATGTGGGGATTAACTAAATGAGAATTAATGAGCTGTTTTTATTTATAGAGGCAAAATTTGATCAGCATTTCCTCATAATTTATGTTTCATAAAATTTGAATTTACTATGCCCTTCCTGAGCTACAGCCTTAAACTCAGTAGTAATTTTTCAATGGGGTCTCCATTTTGTGCCAGAAAAATCATTCCCAATTTACATTCTGTTTTGCATGCAATAGGCCAAGTTCCTTCTTAAAACTGATGAAGCCCCATTGCTTTCAGACAGGCTTTTATCTGTTCCGAGGCAGAACAGGGCAGCAGGTAGTTGCCTAGAGCAGGGTTCAGTTTCCAGCTATGTCAGAGATTTCCCCTGTTATCTTGACTAAAAGTCATCCACCGTGCAATTTATTCACATAGAAGTGAGAAATGCGTCTTAAGCTGCTCAGGTGGGCTCCCTCTCCAGTCAAAGAGAAGAGGGTTCATCAGCTGGAGGGTTGCTAATTCCATCTAACGAAGAGGAAGGTTGTACATCATGAAGTACAGTTTTGTATATTGTCTGCTTGGAAAATGCAATATCTCTGGCTTTGGTTCCTGCTCTCTGAGCCAGCAGAATATTTGAATGACTAGGATCCGCTGCCCCAGACTCCCCTTTAGTACTGATTTGTAAGTTTAGCTTCTGTGATTATTTCTAGACCATAATCCAGTTCCTTCTGAATGTGTTTGCTTTTGTCTTCTGGATGGGAATACCTTTGTGCCTTCTGCCTTATGTTGTAGGGGCTGCTATTTTTACCCTTTCCCCATTCCTGATGATATTTGTATAGATAGTCGTGACTGCCTTAGAAGAGAACACCCTGGTTTCTCTACTGTCTTTGCTGGCCTTGTTCCAATTCTGCTTTTGATTTCCTTTATATTTTCCCGTCAGTTTTGAGTATATTTTCTTGCTGTCTCCTCTTGAAATAATATTTAGTAGTTTGCTTAATGGTTTCTTTCTCTATATGTGTGCAGTATTGCAATAACCTGGGCTCAAGATGTAGGTGTCTTTTTCTGTTATTACCATTATTATGACTGCCACATTCATTACCAACTGGCAGCCACAGGCTTTACATATTAAATATTTTCTCCTTGAACACCCTCTATTTCTCCTCTCTTGAGTTTATTTTCCTCTCAAAGCAAGAGGACAAATTACATGCGTAACTACCATTAATGGTAATGGGAGCTGCGTGTGTAAATCTCCTGTGTGTTGAAAGGAGAACGGGCCTCAGTGTTTCTTGTCATCTCATAAGTCATCCTGGTGGGGTTTCTCAGCGCTTCTCCTCTGAGACTTGCCGTCTACCCTCACCCCCAGCACAGAATAAGCAACGTGCAGGGAAAACGTGGTGCAAGTCACAGTACATTAACCAGATATCAAAATCCATACTGAAAAATGGATAAGCTGCAACAGGGATGTGTTGAATGCAGACATTTACTAAGGAGGATGAATGCAAGCTGTGCTATGAATAATTAGATGGAACATAAATAAAACAGTGACATGATTTGTTTCCCCTGTTACCTCATGAATAGGAGGTATTAGCCCCAACTCTTCCTTTTCAGAAGTGAAACACTGAATTCAGTGGTATTACTCCGGATTTGCAGTGATGAAAATGAAGAAAAATGGCCTTATTTTGAGAGATGATATTCCAGGACTCTTTGGAGAATAATGAAGTTACTGGGCTCACTGCATAAGGTCCCCTGTTACAACCTGGTGTACTTCAGGGCATAGCTTCTACCCCCATGGTGTGACAAATTAGTATTTATCCTGGAGCAGATGTATATAGTGTGGTATCCACATGTCTTCTTAAGAGTGAGATGGGAGACCGAACCATGACAGAAAGGAAAATCAAAGGGAATTAAGGCATTTTCAATGGTAAAGGAGGTTTTATTATAGAGCACAACAGGCTTTATTATAAGCAATAGCAGTGGCACATGCTGTCTTCAGTAGTGCACTTTACAATATTGAACAAAGCTACTTAACTAAAACAAGTATAAAGAACTGGGCCACATGCAAGGATAGCTTGAAGGGATTTTCTGTGTGTTTTTCTTCAGAGGCCATAAACAAGCCACATATGGAGTCATGCTTTTAGCAGTTTAATGGAGGGTTCTAAGTTGTGAACAAGAATCCTGTTGGTTTCAGTAGAAAGGATCAATTCATAAGGTCTGGCTTTTTATGCAAGCACCATTATTATTCTTTATTAATTTGTATAGCATCCAAACAGGCACTTTGCAGGCAGATGAAATAACATTTTTTGCCCTGAGAAGTATCAGGGTGTAATTAGCCCTAACAATGATTTTAACAGGACATTTCATCCACTTAAAATAAAGCACATGTTGTTTCTGTAGTCAGATGCCAAGGAAGGGATGAACAATGGTGCCTGCAAACCTGTGGAGTGTGACACAAAATGTCCAAACTCCTTCTTTACCCGGTCTGCATTTTATATACTTGAGAATCTCTTGATCTTTTGCATTTGGACTTTGAAGTCTGGGAAGGGAGAAGTCACAAGGCTGTACAGCCAGTAATTGTACATTCAAAAAAAAACCTCACTAGAAAGTGTAGAGGAGTAACAACCTCATGGTGGAGCATTTTCCTATGGAAGTGTGTCTTGACCGAGACATGGTTATTGCACAGGCCATGAACTCAGAAGAAGAAGATGCTCCATCCTCAGTAAAGGTTACAGTGGAAAGTAGAATGCCACCATTTCACAAAGTATTGAATGTTTTCCAGGGAGACCTATAACCTGTATACGTTATTTTTTAACCATGACATGGGGTTGATTTTTTATTTACTTAATCTAAGAAGTTTAGCCTTGGAATAAGCAAGAGCAGCTTCCAAGACAAACCTTAGGATCGTATTTAAAGAGAGGCTCTAAAGCCACACATCTGATCTCATTTGTCAAAGGGAAGGGTGTTAATATATAAAAGGTTTGGCACTTTGTTTTCATTTGCTGTAATTATCTTGATTTTTTTTTTGCAGTAATATATCCACATAAGGAATCATATCTGTGTAAGTAGGGTGAGTTTTGATCCTAGAAGATATAGTTTACAACACAAGGATTGTTCCAGGTGATACGCCATTTATATTTTACCCAAATAAAGATATTTTAACGCAGAGTTAGTAAAACTAAGACTTCGCTGATGCTAAAACTCAACTTCTCTTTTTGAGCCCTTAAATTCTTCTAATTGAAAAAGTAACATTGCAATTTGTATTAAAATTATAAGTAATAATCATAATTATGATACCCAAATTTTATGTAGCATATATATTTCTTATTAGCAGCAGTTTCCAGCTATAATGATATTGTGTGAAATAATTTCCATGGACTCAGGTTCTTTCTATTAAAATATGAGCTCAACCCATAGTCTTTAGTGATCATTTTGTTAAAAGGAATCTTTATAAAAAATGGTCACTTGGGAAGCAATTATTAATAATTACAGAATCCTTCATCATTGCTTTTGATCTTTTGCATGCATGGATCTAAACCCTTAATATTCATGTTGCTGACAGTACAGCAGATTCCAACAATAGCTTTGATGCCAGTAAGAACAAAAGGGCTTTTTAAAAATATTCAATTTAGCAATTACTGTCACAGCCCTACTCCTTGCATGCAACTGTGTGTGTTCTTTGCAGCTAATGAATACACAGTGCCTTTTAAAATTAGTAGCTTTTCCAGCCATTACTGTTTTTAGATTTGAATTGTATCAATAATGATATCTATCATCACTAGGTGTTTGTCTGGTGAGTATGTGTTGGTATGCAATGTATACAATTACTTTTAAATCATCAGACAAAATAATAGTTGGGTCATTTCATGCCTGAGGCAGTGGACATCTGCCAAGCATACTCTACCAATAGGTCTTCAGTCTTTCACATCCCCATGAAATTAATTTTTCCTGGGGCTCTAAATAATTTGTCTTGTCTAATGCAAGTATAGTCATTTCACAAATGATGGAATGATTCTGGAAACTCGTATTACAGCAAATACATGCCTTGCTTTTAATGTGGAAAGCAGATTTGTTCAATAAGATTAGTTTTCAATTTATTTTTCTGGAGAAATATGGAAAGAAAATGTAGAAAGAGGCAAATGCAGCTCTTTATGCTAGGGTAAAAGTATTTGGAATAGATCTGCAATGTGAAATGTAGCAGGTGAAATATATAAGACCTTGTATAACTCATATTACTTCATAACTCATATAGATCATATAAATTGAAACATAGTGAACAGTATACATTGCTCATTGAGTTGCAAGTTACAGCCCTTCACTGTTTGTCTATTTGGACTGTAGAGTCTTTGGGACAAGACGTCATTCGCACTGTGAGGCATCCAAACAGCATCTGCAGACCTCTCAGGGGGCCCCCAGCTCTGCTGCAGAGCACTCATGCTGCTGAAAGGTCTTCAACCATACAATGCAAGAGTCAGACTGGGTCATATTGCATAGATACAGCCTTTCCTCCCATGTCGTGAAGCAGGAGACACACAGGGACAGTGAGTGCCAGGTGGTGGCTGGTGCCTGTGCCACTTAACAGAGCTCCCCTGATCATGGTGCTGTGATCGATCACTTTTTCTTTGCAGTAGCCCAGTATTGTGGCCTCTTTTCAGGTTAATGCTCACTTGCATCCCTTGTACTTGTCTGGTAGATACAGGAGCAAATTAATTTGCTCTCACTGGTATAAGGTCAAGGAATAGGAGAGAAGGTATTAGACTGGAACTCTTCAGGCTGGCAGAAACAACACAGATGGGATATGCTAGAGAAACTTCAAATCCTGGGCTTGGAGAAGGCAGGCAAGAGCTGACTGCAGACCAAGTCTGCAAAAAACAAGAGAAGGTGGTGGTTCTCTGTGTGATAGGCAGTGGCAAAAATTCAAGGAGAGACTGAATATGTACTTGGAAGAGAGATTTTCAAAGGATTATTAAACAGACACAGCACACAACAGGTTAGACAATCCCTTCAGCTGAAAGTAGCTTGCCCATTTCTTATTTTTCGGTGAGCGTGTCTTTATGACCACAGGTAGTGGTAGGAACTAGGCTTGATGAACCCTTTGAACCAATAAGGCCATTCTTATTTCTTCATGTAAACTATAATACTATAGTAAAGGACAATCATGTTTATCTCCTGCACAAAGGCAACAGTCCTGGTAGGTCTCTGCACTTTATCAAAGTAATATTAGCCACAGACCTGAGGCTGCTATGTCTTCCCCTCTGGTTTGGTTGACTACAGAGGAAAAGTAAGAGGTCTGTGTGGGTCTGTGCTAGTGAATAAATCAGTGCTTTCCAAATTTTGCAATCTTGTTTCCCAGTTCTGCAGTCCTGCTACCCTGTACAGACCATACCTCTGTGTTTCTTCTGGAAAACAAATACTTCTCTTAAATGCACCAGTCCTGAAAAGATGTGTTGCTCTAACACTATCAGAAATCAGCTGAAGCTGAGCATATTTGGGGCCCTCAGGAATAGGTTCTGAATTCTCTCTGGCTTGACTGTCCTTTCTGATCCTTTTAAAGCCTTGAAGTCATTAATTTCCAGAGCATTTTGAATAGGCTGGAAGTTGTAGGCTGGAAGCTTGCCACCGTTGTTCTGCATTCGTATCTTTGGGGATTTGTGGAATGTTTTGATTGAGTCAATTCCACTTTAACTACACTTCCAATTTTAAATGGTGATCCCAGCAGCAGATTCAATCAGCCACAACATAAACAAATAACCTCTCCTTTCTCTCTGCCTGGCCTCCTGTGCCACAACTCCCGATATGCTCCTGGAGTGTGAGGTGGCTGGAGAGTTTCAATGACCTGGTTTATCTCCCTCTGTCAACCTAAACAAGAAAAAAATCCTTAATAAATCATGTAATTACAAGTTACACAGAGATAGGAGTTTGAAATCTGCTAGATTAGGGAGGTTCTGCCTATCATTTGCTTCAATTTAAGCAAAAGAATTAACCACTGGCACTGTTGTCTTTTGTTGTTTCTATCACTAGATGACTTAACTTGTGGCCTTGTTTCCACATTAATCAGCATTTTTTTTTTCCCTGTAGCATTTCCCCTACTGGGTTAAGTACTTTGCTTCTTTTTGGAAATGACTTGAAGAAAAGTTGGGTAATCAAAAGCTTGTCTATTTCCCCAACAAGGTCAGTTGGTTTAATAAAAAATTTTCTTTCTTCCTGCATACTTTACTCCTCTGTTTTCTTCTGCTTTCTTGGATCCCACAACAGAACTATTTTGAGAAATGGCCAGTGCAACAGGAATGCTACCAGAGCATATTAAAATTTTTCATATGTTATTTTGATCTCAAAATCTGTTTTTACTTTTATGAATTTTGCTTAATTTGAAAAATAATTTTCATTGTCTTTTATAGGAAAAGATAGATACATTTCTACATTTTGCATTCTCCTTCCACAGGGAATGCTGATAGATTGCCCTTTCTATGAAAATAGTTTGAAAATATAACATACCTCATATTTTCCCAGCAAGTGCATCTAGAAGCAAAGATCATTACAGATCAGATGGTACCCACATGCTTCTATTTTTTACTATTTTATGTTTTTAATGTACATATCTTAGACCTGATCCCCCATACTTCAGAGAAAGAAGCTCTAAATTCACCAGGAGACAGGGCCACATCCTGGGTTGGTGATGGAGTGAGCGTGGGACCAAGTGCTGCCACAGGGTCTGCAGGGCGACATGAAGTCAGTGCGATCCCAAATGAGACCTCCCACACCAAGCAGCCTAGTGAGAGGCTTCCTGCACTGCTAAGACATAAAATCTCAATTGCCCTCTTCATCCAGATATGCTAATATGTAATATCCGACTGCTTTCACTGCACTCATCACCATACCAAGTGCCTACAGGAATTACACTTGTCCTTTTTTTCCCACAAACTCAGCAAAGAGTAGATTAATGGCACTTTCTGTTCCTCCTACTTTTCCTCCTACTCATTCGTTTGCTCCAGGCAGCAATAAACTCAGCAATTATAGCAGCAGCAGCCTCAGCCAGCTTCCAAGCAACAAATTCGGCCAAGAAGAAAGGCATTCTTCAGTTTTGAAACGTACTGCCCAGCCCACAGTCAGAACAAAGTCTGCACTTCCCAGCAGCCAGGAAGGCAAACGAAGGCAAACGTGCTAAAACAGAGGCTGGCAAACACTCTTCCCTTCCTCCCTCGCCAAAGGTAAACACTGAACTCACTTTTTGCCCACCTGGCTGGGTTTTCCCCATGCATTTAATGTGGGAGCCTCCCATTTCTTCTCCCACTCAACATACAACGGCAGCTCTAAATGGATGGTGCTCCAGTTGGAAGCAAAAGTCCTGGGAAAAGCTGCCAATCGGAGAGGACACAGTGACTTAAAGCGACTCAGGGAGATCTTTACCTCGTAATATAGGGGGATGTACATTTTAAATTGCATTAAGGGGTATTTCATCCCCAGCCTCTCTCTTCAGACGATTGCTCATGGTAGCTTTCCGTAGCCATAGCAGAGGTGCAAAAGTGACATCTATTGTGCTAAGCCAGAACTTTCCTATTTGGCTGTTTGCATAAAATAAGGTTTTCATTAGATTAAATTAGCTGTTTTTGCAATGTATATAAAATTTGAAAGATTTCTGGTGAATCTGTATCATGAGTAAACTGACACCTGCAATAAATGCAGGTAGTGAAGGACATGGAGCAAAGTCTTCTGGACCTCACCGCTAGGGCCAAGTGGATCTCTGCAGAGGCTGCCAACCTCTCTTCTTTTTCCAAAGCTGAAGGGACAGTAGAGTTTTCCCTTCACCATAAATCACATGCCACTTTAGTACCTCAGAGTGCCATGTGGACATCAAAAGATTTATAAGATTAAATTCTAGCCTCTGTTGACTTCAGCAGAAGCACTTCACATGCATCTAAGGACAGAGTATATTCTGCCTTTCAGTGAGTCTCCTTTTCTGTCCCACTCATAGGCAACGTTTGGAATTTAAAGCGCTGATGTCATGTCTTTAATGAACATTTCTTTTTGTTTTCATTTTTTCCTTAATCAGGGCCAAAGCCAAACAGATATCGCTCACACTAAATATTTGCAAGCAGAAACGTGCAGGATCCTTGACTCTGAGTTCCCTAACCAGGTCTGTTTGTTCACTGTGGTGTTTCTGAAGGACTTGCTTAGGCTCTGCTCTGTTTGCAGTCATTAACAGAGGTTGCCCTTTGGGCTGCAGTTTCTTTGTCCCTGCAAAAGTGCCTCAGGATGTAAGAGGGGAGTGCCTTCTACAGTTAAAAATAATTAAATAAAATGGCATTGCCGATTTAGAAAGCCAGCAAGCCTTTGACCTTTTGACTAAGCAGTGCCAAAATAAAATACAGTGTCAGGGCATTGTGAGAATTAAGTATATTATTGAGTCTGTTGGGAAGAAAGCCAGATTCTTGAATGGAAGGCACTGGAGTCCCTTGTTGATTGCAAATGACATTGGAATGCAAATCATGAGCTGATGTTTCAGGATATTCTTTTTGATTCTCACCACTCCAGTGATCCAACATAGAATATGCTTCTGTCTTCTAATGAAAAATCCCTAAAAATGCCAACCTCATCCTTTATCCAAAAGCTCATGCTGTCTCCTGTGAGGCAGGAGATGCCCTGACATGTTCTTCTCACCTTGGCTCATGTGAACAGTCAATAGCCATCTCTCTGCAGGGGAAAGATATCTTCCAAATCAGGAGCACACCTGGGAGTGTCCTCACTTCCTTGCTGTTGTCTGGGTCTGAAATCTCCTGTAGAACAACAGGAACAGAGAAGATCCTGAGGAATTGGATACATGGTGAGTTGCTTTCTGAGACAAGCCTTTGTATGCCATGGAGTGGAAAGGCAGAAGAATAACTGGAAAAGGAGTGCATTTGTTATTTTTTTTCTATCACAATATATCCCTCTTTCTGCCTCTCAGAGGATTCTGGTGGTGATGCAGTGTCTCTGCTCTGTTCTTTGTGTAGACAGGGTGAAGGATTTGTTATTTTAATAGTATGGACAAATTTCAGCCCCTGTCTAATTCAAAATCTGCTACCATTATCTGTGCTTATATACCAGGCCATGAAATGCAACATTAGCTGATGCATACTCCCAGGCCATCCTAAAGCTTATTGATGATATTCTGAGTGTGCATGAACAACTAAATAGGATATAAATCCCCCTTACTTCATAAACAAATGTACAAAGTGCGCTCTTCTGTAGGAAAGGCATTTTCATGTCATCCACTTGTGACAGAAAGTCTGTTAAAAAGCCAGCATACTTAAAGCTTTAAAAAGGAGGGTAGCATGCTCTCTGTGGACCATTATATTACACTTTAAACAAATCAATTACCAGAAGAATAGGAAAGAGAATATACCTGAGACCAGATGTCTCTCCTAACGCATCGGCATAATGAGGAGACTGATCTTCCCTGCCTGTCATTTCGGCTCTCTGCTGCTGCACTGCAAACTCATTATAAGCTAAAGGGGAGCCCTGAATTTTGCCTTTAAAAACCCAGTAACCATGTTGCAGTACTACTGAGCCATTTATATTTTTCTGAGCCTTACCTCCCAGATGTGAGAAAATACTGGGAAGACTGAAACGAGCAAATATCATGACTCTTCTGTGAGGGAGGTGGCTATTACCAGCCTGTTTGCCACAAGGGCCCAATCCCAGATCGAAGGAAGGCGCTCAGCAGGTCTCTAGTTCTCTCTGTTTTTTCTACAAGGCATCAGAGGCAGTGAGAGAGCTGAGATCAGGAATTCATGGCTTTCCAGGCATGTCTCCTTTCATCCTGACCTTGGCAATTTAGAATTCAAAATACCTCTCCTCATATGCATTATTTAACAATAATTTTCTTAAATATTCAGGAAATCAGACACCTTGCATTTCCTCTATTCTACTACTGTCTTTGTGAGTCTCACTCAAGAGCTAAGCCTATTTAAGTTTCCTATAATGATGCATATTGTAAAAGTTTATTACAACAGAATTTAACGGCTGGGAAGCGAAGGTCTGCAGGCTGGAGCATTATATCAAAGGTAACCTTTTAATAGAAAATTTTGCAGACATGGTAAATTTAATCCGACTCAACTATTTTACTCTTCACAGTGTCTTCCTCATATCTCTATGAGGCGAGAGAAAACAGGCCTGATTCTGCCTTGCATAATTATTTATATTTCTGCAAAGTGCTTCCAAATCCCAGTGGCAGCATTTTCCACACAATTGGCAGAAGAGCCAAGAAGTGCACAAGACATCAAGCAGCAGAGGACTAAGGGCTAAGTCTCATCCCTCCTGCAAACGCCTGAGAAACCTTTTTATTTTGCATGTGATTGCTTTAGTTGTCTTCTGTAGTCTGTGATGAGAAATAGGCCATCTGCATGGCAAATAATGATTTAAAATGTGTTGAATTACTATCTGCAGGTCTCCTCAAACTGCCTATCTTCAGCCTGAGGACTCCATTCGGTTGCCTTAGTATAGGTGTTTAACATCATTTGAGATGCCCAAAGGAATCTCACAGAGCCTCCAGATGCCACTGTGAGAGTGCATGAGACTCTTATGTCAAATCTGCCATTCCTGTGCAGATTTCTGAGATACTCTTAGAAATCTCACATGGCAGAAAATGCCAGTGCTTAGGCTACTGAATAAAGTGCTAATTAACTAACTAGAATCCAAAATTGTGAACAGAAAAGCTGAAATGAGGGAAATCTGAAATTTGTTCCAGGCATCCTGAACATAGCCTTAACTTTTTTTGAAAGGAGGAAAAGCTACTGATTTCCATCACCAAAAATTGCTCTTCGGGTGATCTCTTAGGGTACTATTATTGTATTAAATGTGAGCTGAGGTACCTAATAATACATATTCAAGTGAGATCCTCAAAAACATGCTGTGGACTGAAATTTCCCTGGCCTTGCCTTGCTTTCCGTTCCCTTCTTTTTCCCCTCAACTGCCCAGTGTTTGAGGTAAAGCCAAAGCATTAGAGACTAAGGATGAGACTGTAAATCAAGATTTTTTGCTTTTCCAATCAGCTTCTGGATGTTCTTGAACCACTCAAGTTTCTACAGATCTTTTCACTGATTAGTACCTCACCTTCCTTTTCTGTAAACTGAGGGTCATGGCACTGATGTCTTTTGTATAGTTCTTTAGGAGGCTATGGAAAATACAATGTGATGGTTTGATTTTAGGAGGAACTTGTCCTCTCTCATATCATAAAGAGGCAGTGTGTGTTGTTAACTTCCCTGGAAAAGGAGAATCTTTGCACACTGTCTCACATTCAAGATCTCAGACCAGCCCCTGCGGATGGCTGATCGTCTCTTTCAAAAAATACTACATTCTGATATGCTGAAAAATGAATCATAGCATCTGAATATAGGTAAATATAGAACAGAAACACTGAAATGCTTCGTATATGACTGTTACAGATCCTCATCACAAGTGTTATAAAGCTTGATCTAACAAATATAATAATCTGACTGATTCTGCAAAATCCTTCATAGAATCATAGAATGCTTAAGGTTGGAAGGGATCTCTAGAGATCATCTAGTCCAACCCCTCTGCACACCCAGGGTCACCTAGAGCACATGGCACAGGACTGCGTCCAAGCGGGTTTGGAAGATCTCCAGAGAAGGAGACTCCACAACCTCTCTGGGCAACCTATTCCAGTGCTCTGTCACCCTTACTGTCAAGAATTTTTTCCTTAAGTTCCTGTAGAACTTTTGATGCTTTAGTTTCCAGACGTTTCCTCTAGTTCTATCAGTGGCCACCAGTGAAAAGAGGCCAGCACCATCCTCTTCACTCCCTCCCTTGAGGTACTTATAGACACTGATCAGATCCCCTCTCAGCCTTCTCTTCTCCAGGCTGAACAGGCCCAGCTCCCTCAGCCTCTCCTCATAGGGCAGATGTTCCAGGCCCCTGATCATCCTTGTAGCCCTGCGCTGGACTCTCTCCAGCAGCATCACATCCCTCTTGTACTGTGGGGCCCAGAACTGGACACAATACTCCAGATGAGGCCTCACCAGGGCTGAGTAGAGGGGCAGGATCACCTCCCTCGACCTGCTAGAGATGCTCTTCTTAATGCAGCCCAGGATCCCATTGGCCTTCTTGGCCACGAGGGCACACTGCTGCCTCATGGTCAACTTATCATCCACCATGACACCCAGGTCTTTCTCCGCAGAGCTGCTCTCCACAAGCTCGTTCCCCAGCCTGTACTGGTGTCTGGGGTTATTCCTCCCCAGGTGCAGGACCTTGCACTTGGCCTTGTTGAATTGCATGAGGTTTTTCACCGCCCAGTTGTCCAGTCTGTCCAGGTCCCTCTGGATGGCAGCACAGCCCTCTGGGGTATCGGCTACTCCTCCCAGTTTGGTATCATCAGCAAACTTGCTGAGGGAGCACTCTGTGCCTTCATCCAGGTCATTGATGAATAAATTGAGCAGGGCTGGACCAAGGACTGACCCCTGGGGGACACCGCTAGCTCCAGGCCTCCAACTAGACTCTGCACCGCTGATCACCACCCTCTGAGCTCTGCCGTCCAGCCAATGCCAATCTTGAATAATCCATCCCTTGCCAATCTTGAATACTCATTTCATTTTCTCTGTTGCTTTTACTGTGGTTCAACACTTTGCCATTTCTTTCTCCCCTTGATTACCGAAGAAACCTATTGTGTTCCTTCCATTACTCTCAGAAATCCTTCCATTGAGAGAGATCATGATCCATAGCAGTCATCTTAAGATCCAGGTGAAAATCACCTAGAATGGGAGCCTGAGATTTCCCATGGCCAAGTGAGTGCAAATTATGTAGTCCTACAACAATCATTTCTCCACTTAAAAAGAACATTTACCCATACCACTGTCATGAATTCTGTACTATCTTGGTTATAGGACTACAGGACAGTTATGTAGAATTGGACTTTTTCCCATTTTAGCCATCTATGGCCTTCTGTAATGGTGAAGCTAATACTTTCCTAAACTGGTTATAAATAGTTTAAAACTATGTAAAGAAGCTATTTTGTGGAATGGAACTACCCTTTATAGAGATATTTTTAAGTATTTTATATCATGCCATGAGACTGACATCAATCTCAATTCAGTGCAAGGAGATTGTTCAAAAATCCTCAGGAAAATGTTATCTTTCTCATAACACTTTCTATTTTTTTTAATAATACATCTGGAAGGTGAGTTGGAGCAATGACATATAAATTTCATAAATCCGGGTGCCTTTTTTTTTTTCTAATTGAAAATTTCCTGTTCAGCCCTTTAAAACCTTCCCAAGTCTAATGTTCTCTGGTTCTTCTGGCATCCCAGTAGTAAATTAGCCTCCAAGAGTAATTCTTCTTGGAAGAAGTGGAAGTAAGTCCATTTCCAGTCTAAAGGACAGTGTCTGCAAATAAGTTTAATTTGATTAAAGACTTCAGTTTCAATGGTGATTGTCAAATACCTGTATTATTTTTCCTAACTGCTTCCCATTAAAAGGATTTAAGTCCTCATAGGGGATTGACTTTGGTTTAAACCAAAGTCTCCACAAAGCCTTACTCATCTTATAGCATGAAGGTAAAAGAAGGACAGGATCAGGTTAGATAACTGAAGGAAAGTGAAAGGAGACATACATTGGCACGATATACAGAAGCATATATATTGCATGCATGTTTCTTTTGCACAGTATCTTACCCCAAATTCCTAGGTACTATTTACTCAAGTAGCTGATATCAACATTGTGATTGAAGACTATGAAGGACATCTAATGAAGCTTTCCAAGGGGGAGCTCGTTTGTCAAGAAAGATAGGAGAAGTATCCTTTTTTTAAAATAAGGAACTCATTATAAAGGATGATAGGCAATGAATTGATAGCTACCTCCTACAGTGCAGCAGTCTTTTGTCTTTATGATATATTTCATGTCATTATCATAGGCTCTTGTTATAGAGGTGATACTCAGCAACTGAATGGGGCTCAACTGAGTTACCGTAAGGCTTCATTTGATGTGCAAATGAAAGGTCCAGTTCAACAGGGAACACATGTTCCAAATGTGACTACAGGAAACTCCACTTAATTTCTGCCAGAATCTGCAAAGAACACGGTGTATCAGATAAGGACTGGTACCCCTTAAGGGACTGCTTATCTTAATGTTACTAGCAGAGGTAAATTGAATTTTCAGTTTAGAAAAGCTTTTCATTCAAAGTGAACAGCTTGAGGTGTGCTATAGCCGGGATTAGAGAACTAACTTAGGAACCAAAGGTTAAAAATTATCATACCTAACAAGAACGAGCAGGAACAAGCCTTCAGGCTTCTAAATGAAATGTTTGTATACTTGACAACAAAATATTTAAGGAAAATCCAAAAAAAATCTTCAATAATCTTTTCTTCTTGACAGTGCTTTACAAATCTCTTTGCACTTGCCCAGCCTTGTGAAGGAAAGAGAAAGAAAAGAAATCACGTCTCACTAAAAGAAAGGCAAACATCCCATGTAAATGGCTTTATCCCTTGCCAAATTGTGAAGCTCAGAGAAGCTGCCACTATTTTCAAGGAGGCTTCATACCTACCGAAAATGTACTCAGAGCATCCTAAGACTAGGTCAGAGTGACATACCTTGTTTCCAGCAAAGAGCATAACATTTAAGATGATATATCTCGAGCGCCAGTATAACATAAACAGGTCTGGACTAAGTTGTTTAGTACAATGAGAAGAATCAAATTATACTGTTAGAAGGAACAGCTATATGTGAAAACAAAATAATTCAGATTATGTGGTGCTTCTGTTTAAGCCGTAGTAGAGACAAGCAACCTTTGATTTTACCTGAGGTACTTGCAAAGCAAAGGACTACTCAATCTGAATAGAAATGAAGAAATCTGGCCATGAAATTCAGTAAAACCAGTTTTTCACTTCTGAATATGGTAACTAAAAGAAAATGTTCATGGAAATGTCCATTTTCCATATTCAAAGGCTATGTTAAATAATCACCTAGTGGTACTCAGATCAAATTGCAGCTATGTTAAAGGGTACTTTAAACACTAGAAACATTTGAAGTGAAATGTTTAAAGTTGGATCCAGGAGAGTCAGGGCTAATTTGTGAATCATAAAATGGCCCAAAGGCGAACTGCATACAAATGCTTGATTGTGTGCTGCAGTTTGTCATCATTGTAAAAATTGATTCTTCCAATTTTGCTGCGTGACTAATGCTTATAGGTAAGACATACTGTTGAAATGGAGGTTATAATAAAAGCTTTTGTCTGGCCAGGTAAGATAAGACTCAGGTGCAAATTTATAGCACTGTCACTGCCATGTACTAACTCTCCACAATGTGCTTGAAGTAGTGGGATATATGTCACTAATAAAAATAGGTATCTTGCTTAAGCTAAATGCTTAGACTACCTTGGTGACCAAGAACCAGAAATGGGTACCTCCATGCTAGGATAGAAGAGATAATTGTTATGTGATGCTGCACACTTTCCTCCCTTGACTGCAAAGGGGGTTTTTTAGGGAAGACTTTTGCTCACTATGGTTAGTTGAAATGAATGTCACTTTCTGAGCAAGGTAGCTAGTTCCTTGCAGGACCTAGGAAAGCTATTTCACACGAAGGTCTTTTCAGGCATGTCCAGTCACATTTTGCTCATTGCATTTGCACAGGAGTAATTGAAAGCAGGTTTTGGATTTTGGCCTATAACAGCTTCAGGTTGCTTTTTAAAACAGTTTTTGCAACCAGAAAGATACAGAAGATTAAACTTAAAAATTATATAGCTAAATTTATGCAAGGACTTACAGTAAGAGACTTGGAGGACTTACAGTTAGTGGGAGCTAAAATACAGATTGATTTACTAGGCTAGTGATAAAGGAAAATACCTATGTAAGAAGAGGCAATAAAAATGTGATATGCAAGAATGCTGGCAAAAGATGGATCTTTATTTTATGGATGCAGTCACCTAACATGTATAAATTGGCTTCCTAGGCAAGGGTCAGTCTTCATTCATCCCATCATCACAGAGGTGATAAAATGATTTCCCTGGGGAAGTCATCGCAAATGATGGCAGAAAATCAGGAAAAATCATTATAGAATGTGCAATTGGTTGACTATCTTACACTATTATTTAACCCTGCAGTATTCCTGACTATAAAACATGCTCCAAGTAATCTTGTTGTTTTTCTCTTTAAAGATACAGACCAAGCCTGAGCTAGCAGGTAGAATGGGCCAGATGGCTTTGCTCTGAGCCATAGCTCATGTTTTTGTGGTAAGATGTGAGAACTGAACTGAATCCTGACTCTGCAGGGCTGACTGGCATTCGTTTCATTATTTTCATCTTCTTCCTCCTTCCCCACATGACCCCATCACTGCAGTGAGCGCTAGTGGACAGAAGGCAGAAAGGAGAACAGTGCAGAAAGGCCCCAGTGTGCTCCTCCTGGAGACATATGTTACTTCTCCAGTCAGTATTGAAGCTCTCTGTTTTAAAATCAGGCTTCTCTGTGGCATGCTGGGTCTCTTATCCTCAAACTGGGACATGCTGTGAATCAGCCAGAGTTTAAAATACGCTTTCCGAGGGCTGCGAGAAGACTATGTCAACACTGCAGATTTTGTATGTTAGCTCTCTGGTTAATATTCTTTTGTCAAAATTCTTCAGTTTCCTTCTGCTCCCTTTCAAAATGATTTGTTGATGATTGCTGGGAAAATAATCGTTTTCCCTGTCAAATGTTGCTGCTCCATGCAAAGCTAATAACAGGAGTCACAAGTGACAGATTCAGAGTCTCTCGAATGCGACTTTTCATTACTAGACTATGTGAGTGTTTAGCAGCTGAAGGTACTGTGGGTCTCATGTTCTGCTTCCAAGAGATTTGACTTCCTCTTTTATTGCTCCTGTGTGTTTACCACATAGCCTCATAATTGTATTTGGCACTTGATAGATATGGAAGAAGACGAGTGGCCAGATGTTCTGGTCCCCTCATGCCTTCCAAGCTGTTATAACCTAACTCACATTTTAAGTCCATTTTACGCAGCCAGCACTCATTTTACACAGAAAAAAAAATGTAGACAAATGTAGAATAGTGGGAATCTGCCCCCAGAGGCTGCCAAATTCATGGAGAATATGAAGAGAGTGTAAAGTACCTGCAACAGCCATTGCAAATAACAAGAGCTAGGGGTAAGTTGTCCACTCTAGCGGCCATGCTCACCTCAGAGGAGAGGTCTCTTTGGTGAATGGGTTCTTGCCATATCCCTCCATGGCCAGCAAGCCTGTTTGCAAGGAGGGACCATCTCGGGGAGAAACCTGCAGAGCCACCTTGTTATGGGGAGAATCCTCACCGACAGCTCAATCTTCAAAGCTCCTGCCTTAGAAGTGCTGCCATTTACTAACATCACCTTATGTTAAGGCTGTGCCCATGTTCAACACGTGCTTTTGGGTTCCCCTCTCCTGGTTTTCAAAGCTGTGGAGTGCTCTCAGGTTACCAAATCACTCGGAAGTCGGTAGGTCATGGGATGTGTTTTCTCACAGTTTTCCAGCCTGTGTTTACACCTGTCAGAAGATCTGAATCACGAAATGACATTTGGAGAAATGCTATTTGCAGAGCAGGAGCTATTTACCCTGCAGCTGAATATTGTGCTTCGCAGAGGCAGTCTTTGATCTTTTGTTCTGGAGTTTTAAGAGTCACGCAGTTCATCTTGGGCAGACTGGTAGCCAGGCTCTTTTGTAAGTAATCTTCTTTAAAAGCCAAGTTACTTTGGCTTCTTTAAGGTCTGAGGATTCCTAGATTATAAATTAGATGATTTTCTGGGAAGTGGATTCACATTTTAATCTGCACTTGAGCATCTACCTTGCAAATCCATTTAAGCTGCTTGAATTATTTGGCAGAACCCCATAGTATCAGAGCAGAACCCCAAGGTGTGAGGTAGCTTTCCTGAGCAGGAATTTTGCTAATGCAAATTGGGGTTTTGAATATTGCCAGTTAAAAGTTAAAAGATGACCAAAGGGTTGAAGCGGCCACCTAAGCAGGGGTCCCACTTTACATCTGGCTGGCTTTTTCCAAATTGTGAATGAACTGCTGAATGAATGCACAGAAATACTTCCATACTCATAGACATTTATTGTAGAATGAATAGGCTGTAATTCACTTAGAAAAATTAAAGTACTGGAGGGCACTGGGCAGCCAATTAAACAACACTTTTTTCCCCGAGTATAGATAATGCCTCACAAAGATCTGCTGAAAAATTATGCCTACACTTTTTTTTCTTCCTGTATGTAATTTTTGGACAAGTAAGCACAGAGTAACTTTCCATTGCTTTGGTCTGCTGTTTTAGAATTTTGTGAGTTAAAATACTGTCACAAACAAATAAATGAACTAGGCAACAGGACAGCCAGCAAGGTAAGTGTATTATTCTTGTACAGTTAGATACCTCATGAATCACTGCCCTTGTAGCAATTTTTAATTAACTCAATATATTTCCTATCAGCTGTTTGAAAGAAACAAGTGTTTCAGAGGGAGTTATGGACTTCACTTATCCGTAACAAAGAGAAATAAGTATACAGTAGAAGAAACACTAGCTCTTAGAAGTATCATGTTGCTAGAAGTGGCTCTTTCACAGCTCCCTTTCTACCTTCAGCTTCTGCTTATGCAGCATGACTAATTTACCTTGAAAGTTGACACTCGTTATGTTTCCAGCAACAAAATCTGTAGTGACATAGTGACTTAGCATTTCTGCGCTTCCTGGGAGAGCAAAGGGAATTATGTTGTGCATTGCTGTCTGACCCTCATTATGCCTTGCATCTGTTCTGGTTGGGTGCTAAAAGAAGTGCTAATTCCTATCTTGCCATCTGTCTGGAATTGTCATAGTCCTTCAAAGGCACAAACACATTTTATATCATTCCATATAATTTATGTATTTAATTAGGCAGCTTCCAGGGCTCGAAAAACTGGTCTAGGGCTTTATTTATTTTTTAATGAGAAAGGAGAGGCCTCGAGCAAAGATATGGATGCTGCAGGCTCCAGCACAAAGGTGGGTCCCTGGTGCTGCCTGGGAAGCTGCTTGAGCCATTCTCCAGGGAGAGCAGCCTTTTGGGGAGGGCTACCATGGCTTTTAGGGGGCTGCTGCTGAACTCGCCTGCCTGGTGGGACCCCATGCTGCATGCAGCGGGTTGGGAGAGCCACGTGGTGTCACTGGGTGGCAGAGAGTCTCCAGCTCAGTGTGAGAGACAGGCCGGCAGAGGAGCACGACACTCAGCACATGCACGAGTCCTAAAGACAGTTGTGACACCTTGGATCCCTAACTGAGCTTATGGTCAAGAACTGGCATTGGCTGCACAGGGAGGGTGACAAATCTCCATCCAGGGAGATGCTCAAAGCTCAAGTGGACGTGGCCTGGAACAACTTGTCCCGAACAGGTCTATTCTGAGCAGGGGATGGCACCAGAAGACCCTGAAGGCCCCTTCCAACGTATGCGATCTATAAGCTAATCACTATGCAAGCCCAAAGCAACATACAAAACTGCAATGTACATTAGGGTATCGGGGAGTGATAATTACAGTGAAACCAAATGTTCTTTACCCTAGTGTTGCCTGCAGCACCATCCCAACAGGATCGCTTTCTTCACTGATACTGGCTTTTCCACTAAGCCAGCAGCCCTCTCTTACCACCTTTGGGCTTTGTTTAATAAACTCAGAAAAGGGAACGTGCCCTTTTATCTGTGCTCTGGGAATGCAGTCTTGGTGTTTAGGCTAAAGCAGAGACGCTGCATCAGTTGGGAGACGAGGAATCCCTCTGCCTCAAAATCCAGCCCTAATTACTGCCTGTCGTCTGCTCGGCTTCCACCCCCACGGCTGGCACTGACTTCAAATGCAGGTTATGTGTGAAGCTGCTTAAATTAAATCTGCATTTATCTCCACCCTTGCAAATGAGAAACCTTGACAAAAGTAGCTCCCGCGCTGATACCAGCTACAAGGAGTTCAAGTTTTCAGCATGAGAACTGAAACTGGCCTCCATCCGCTCACACCTCGGCGGGCTCCACGCTTGCTGCCCTCGCAGAGGCCACGGCTGGTTTTGGGCCGCGCTGGAGCTTCGGCGAGGGCACCGCTGGGAAGCGGCTGTCCTTGTCAGCAGCAGCGAAACACAACGTATTTTCCTTCCTGATAACCTCGGCAGAATCCCCCTTGAGCAACCGGCACCACCGCATGGGAGCCAAACTGTCAACAGCTCGGATGGATGCTGACACGATGCAGAGACTCTTGTCTGCATTAGTTTGTCCCGGGAGAAATCCAATTTATTTATCCCCTTGCCTGCTCTCATATCGGCACGGCCCAACCCTCCCCGGCCTGATCTTATCCGGCACCGGCTCTTCCAGGCAGGGCACTTCCAGCAAGTGGCACTGGCCAAAGGGCAAAGTGATTTGGGGCTAGAAGGGTGAGGAAGGTGAGGCTGCAAAAAATAGTCATAAGCCTTCATGCTGATTAATGGTCTTGCTGAAATTTCCTTTGCTATCTGATCCTGGCCTAGTATTAGTGCCTGCTAGAGCGGTGGAAGGCGTAAGTCTTGCTCTCTGTCGTAACGAGATCGCAGGTCACAGCAGAGAAGTAGGTTTGTGGGCCAGATTATGCCACTGTCTTTGGCTCAGGAGGTCTTTGAATTGCAGCTGTTGCTACAGGATAAGGGTACATTTTCTATAGAAATATTTCTAGGTGTTGGCTCTTTAGTCATGTTCTTCTGCTGGCATCCACTTTTGACCCATCTGACAGAGGCCTGGGCTAGCTGAACCTTTACTTTCCATGCTTGCTTGTCAGAAAATAGTTCTTTTCTTTACCTGGCATTTCTGAATCATTTTCCAGCAAAGCAAAGTAAATAACAGTTAATGAGCTCACTGCTGACATTAAATATTTCAAAAGGTATTTTTAAAAATTGTATAATGGTGTGATTTCTTTCCTTCCAAAGGAAACCATACTGTGAAAGCCACTGCATGACACTTTGCATAGGAAACTAGGGGGGATAATTTTGTAGGTAACAGATTTTTAGACAGCTTTTTATTACTTTTGTCATTTGGGTTATAAATAAGACTTTTGAGCTGGGCAAATGCAGGCATGCACATGAGAAATTAGTGAGAAACTTCTCAGAAGCCCAAACACAACAACGAATTACCTAGGTGATGCATTTATAGCTGAATTACTATAATATTTATTATAATTTATACTAAATATATTCCATCACTGATCAAGGAAACAACAGAAACACAGGGTCCTTCAGCATGTTCCTGATGGGAGAAATGGGTAGAGGTGACCTCCTTGCAGAGCAGCTCCCTGGGCCCCCGCGTGCTCTCTCAGAGCTCACGGAGTGAGGATGGATGTGGCTTGATCTGGAAGCTGAGTGGTCCTTCGGTGAGATGCGGTAGTGCGATACTGTGCCCAGCTTGCCTCCATCCAGCTATCCCGGGAAAGAGATCCTTACACTGCCAGGGTAGTTACACTTCCCTCTTCTGCAGGACACTTCGATACGCTGAGATGCTAAGCCAAAAAGCCTGGAAACGGAGACCTTTTATTGCACATTCCCTGCTTATTTGCAGGGGCAAAGCTATGGAGAGGAGTTATTTCCCGTGAGCCTGAACGAGCTGCGGGGCCCAGGGACGGGAGGTCAGGCTTGGCTGATATTCCCTTAAAACTGTGAAACTGCCTGAATACCAAGAAGCTCTTAGTCCTTCCCTCCAGGAATAATTAACATTTTTTTCCCAAAGCAGGCCTGGTTAGGAGGTGGTGCTGCCACAGGTCATTTGGAAACATTTGCTAATGACCGCCTCAATCCTACTTCTAAACGCTAATTTACATTATGCATTTCACTCAGTGTTAGCATTCGCTGCTCAGAAATGCTGACTCAAGATGTCATGAGGTGCAGGCATTGGAGCTAGCGGATACTTAGTAAATCTGCCCAGGCTGCATTAATCAGTGAAGAAGGGGTAAGAATTCTGATTAGAAGTGGCTTCATTTGGTTTAATGCAATTTATTAAATGCTTTTAAAGACACCATCATACCAAAGGTTCATATATTATCTGCACCTTAAACCCAAGCTGGTAGAAAAACCTGTGTAAAATATCCAGTTCTAATCTTACCCAGCCAGCTAGCGAGTTTCAAGGAACAGCAACGAAGCAATGAGGTTCTGTAATATAATAGCGTTTAGTATAATGTGCAATTGATGCCAAGAAATGAAAATGGAGAATTATCTGTATTAACTTTGAAGGGCCTGAAACAAAGGAGAAATATGCGTGAATAGATGGAGATTCCTCAGATAATGGTAATGTCATAAATTTAGAATATTATAACGTACGTTGTAAAGTGAGTAATTTTATATTCTAAGTAGAGAACAAATTTAAAGAGCATGCTGTAGATTAATGAATTTCAAGCAGACACATCAAAGTAAACACAACAATAACGTTGCCACAAGTGAAGAAAATGACAGGAGGAATTCAAAACAAGAAGACAAAGGGCCAGTTTTTGCTCTCGTTATCCCTATATACATCTAGCCTAACTTTCTTGATCTCTTCAGCAGCTCCAGGCCTAGATGGGAGTAACAGAGATCTGAATTTGACTCGCATTTATATTAAAATGAGGAGAGAAAGCTATGAGAAAAAAAAGAAAATAGTGTTTTTATGAGATGGGAGGTCTTGAAAGAACCAAGGGAAAAACCCTGGAGGAAACCATGAGGTGTCTGAAAGGCAGAACTGCCTTTTATTGTGTGCGCGGTGTCAATGGCACTGTGGGTTCATTTGGATGAGCTCTGAAGCCAGCGTCACTCTGGAAACCTGGTGAATCACATGGGAACTGAGGAGAGAGATGGTGCATTCCTAGGAGCCTGTGGGTTCGAGGAAATGTCTCAAAGGGCGGAAGAATTTAAAGCCCTCTGGTTTCTTTGGTTGCATTCTGGGAGAAAGAATGAAAATGAGCAGCCAAGGGAACAGGTCCATGAATATGTCCCCTTTGTAGAGAGAAAACAGAAGTGGGTTTTCTGCAGCAGATGTGATAAGCAACCCATTTGCCTGGGGTCATCCTGTCATGTGGGGTCTATCCCCTCAAGCCGAGGAAGCGATTGGACCTGCACCATCGTCTTCTGCAGCTCCTGCCACTCCGAACGCGCCCCAGGCAGTAGAAAGGAAGTGCAGGAGGGCTGGATAGATATTTCTGAATCCCCAGAGCTGCCAGTCATGCTGGAGGCTCCTGCACATTTCAGCTGAAATGAATAAATATGCAGATGCATCTACTTAACTATGGTAACTTTAGCAAATGTGTGGAGGCAGAGAGGCACTGAAGCCCATGCACAAGGAACACAATGAAATATTTCCCCTGGAAGCTGTTCAGTTGTTACCGCCAGTGAAAGAGCAGTTCAGTTTGACACGTCCTCTCCCTTCTGCTAGCTTTGTTCTCCCTTTTATTGCCTTCGTCGTGGCAAGCAAATATACACATACATAAAGTAGAAGGTTGGGTAGCGATGG
The DNA here is from genome assembly GCF_000705375.1 of Tinamus guttatus. The sequence continues at coordinate 97,075 of NW_010582723.1, forward strand.
GGCTTGGCATGGCGTTATATTTAGGTTCTGCAGCAACCTACTGAAGTACCACTTGCCAGGTTGCTGTTTAGTCTGAGCACACCACATTGCAAAGGCTTGCTTAAAAATAGAGAGTACTTGTGTCAAACTTGGAGGAAGCATTGATTGAAGCCTGAAGAGGAGTTAGTGCTTCCTTCAGTGCTTTTAATCCGTCTCAGTGATCCGCACAAAGAAAGCAGCCTCAGACTTCTTACGTTTGCTCTTACCTGCAAGTGCAGAGCAAGCAGCAGAAAGAAATCAAAGGGATGTCAGATGTACTGTGAAACTGGGTCAGTGCACAGCAAATGGAATTTATTGTTAAAATGTAAAGGAAATGGTAGGTAAAAATATGAAATAAACTGAGCTAATATGAACAGCTTGCAAAGGAAGCCTTCGGAATTACACTTGCCTGGGTTACTAAAGGCACTGAACACTTGAGGAATCAGTTTCTAGACAACAAATCAAGATCTGGGAAACTGCTACGATACCTGACCACAGCAGTGGGATTTTTGGTTTGTGAGCAGTGTTTTCATCATAGGTGGTTGTGGTCCCCAGGAAGCTGAGAAGCAGGATGTGTGACCTGCTCCAATTTCCTCAGATATTTTCATATTCTGCTATTGCAGCCAGTCTTCTGAAGTTGTGAGGAAAACTTTTGCCTTCAATCCTCCTTCTGGAAGAGCCAAAGAAGCTTGTGTCCGTTAGGACAAGGGAGAAGGGCTCTGGGGACCTTGGGAGAAACCCTGTTACAAAGTCCTTGGGGAACTATAAAAGGTCTGTTTTAAAAATTCTGGTAATAGCTAATGTAGTGCTTGAACATACAGCTCCTTGTACAAGTTATCCGCTGTTCAGAGGAACCCAGATGAGATAACATGGCAGGTCTTAAGCAGATGGATTTCCCTGGTATGCTATGGGAGGCTTAAAGATGTTGTACGCACACCCTAATATGAACAAATTACAGGTCAAGAAGCTATTTGAGATTTGGCACGGTAAAGTAGGAATAAAAAGCTGAGGAGATTAAATGGAGACCTGTGAATCCTTTCTTTCTCCTCCTCATTTCTAGATCATGGCATTTAAGCTCAGGAGTAGCTTCAGGACACTTCTTCATAGTGGGTGGGACACTCCATGCCAAATTTCAACACTAATGAGGAGGCTGAGCAAGGAATGCACCTTTGCATTCCTCTCATTTAGTTTGATGTCAAATGTTTTCTAAATTGGTATGTAAACTTAGAAAGATGCCAGTAGTTTGTGGGGAGAAGGTGTCAAGGATGGCAAAAGAAGACACTGTATTGCCCGGATTAGTGGTTGCAACCAACATGGACAGGCAGAGAATGGAAGGAAAGGTGGTACGTATTGGTCCTCTTCACCACAAAACTGATTATCTATGGACATGCAAACAGAATAAAATATATTTTCAGTTGGCTTTCCAAGCAAAAGCCATTGAGGTGGAAAGATGCTGGTGTTACCCAGTAAATTATAAGCTGCTTTTTTTTTTGAAGGAAATAGACTGTTAAATAGAAAAGCTAAGTGAACTTTGATGAACCAAATGGCCTATGCATGTTCCATCATTTTTTGTTAATTGGACCAAGTGGCTACCTCTGGGTCTTTGAGCGTATATCTGAATGGTCTTCAGTGTCTCTGAACTGTCGCTTCCACCCTGTTTGCAGGAAGCCTGGGCTGGTGGTGACAAACTATCTTCCCAGGGTCATTCTGAGGTAGAGGAATTAAATGGAGAGGAAAGACCACACAGATACAGGATACACAGAAATCCCTGGAGCAATGTGCAGACAGGGGCTCTAGGGGACTGTGCAATGTGGGACTTGCTGCCCACATGAATCAAATGAATCTGTTAGGAGGAAACCAGCCCCTTTGATAAACCACTGTGCCAGAAATTACTGTTCCCTGCCAGCTTTTTCCATGCAGTTTCTTCCTGAGGGCAAGATGCCTTTTGCACTGATTCTTACCTGATCATGAAGCTTTGATGAACATAGAGTGAGGGACATATCAGAAACGTCCTTCTGCAGCCAACCCCAGGCCCAGTACTTATTCCTTACTTACTTACTCATCCTTATTTAAAACTAAGATGTTAAACTTTAAGTATTAAGTTTTTTGGGGAGTTACTGTAGATGGGCAAATCTTTCTTTCAACCTTCAGCTTCTTTGTTGCTGTCACCTCAAGTGCCACTGAGGCACCACAACAATGACAGTTTGTCCTGTGATGTTGGTTAGATACAGCATGTTGGTTGCCAATGCAGTGTATTGATTATTCCTGATTGCTGATGAGTAGGTTGAAGCATAACTGCACAGAGAAATTGAGCTGTTTCAGGCTGTTGGAAGTATCACTTGAACTGGTGGAAATTTCCCAGCTAGCGATCATCTACATGCTTCATTGACAAGAGCAATTCCCTGTGGAAAAAATAT
>NW_010582723.1:102248-133087 GCF_000705375.1 Tinamus guttatus
AGTTCAGCCCTCAACCATCTATGAGCAGCTCATTTTTTTTCTGCTCTGAATGTAGCACAGCAGTGGGAAACTATCATAGGTCTGATGTTAATGCACAGATAATCAGCTAGCTAGCTAGTTAATCACTGCATTCATATACCTCTGAGGCTGCCTTGCTTCCTGGGAGAGATAAATTGGGAATGAGAGTGATATAAAACAGTATTTTAAACCTGTTAAAACTAGGCTTATGCTTCAGAATTTGCTATACAAATTACAAGGTCTGTTTCAGTTCTTCGTTTAGAATATGTCTATACATGTGTATAAACAATTGATATTGCTGGCACTTTTTCTCTTAATAAAGATACTGTTTATCAATGAAAATGATTAATAGCTGTTTTGTCCCCAAACTGTGCTAGTCTATCAGGTGCAGAGCATATAGCTCCTTCCTCTGCAGCTCTGAGAAACCAGACCTGCCTCTTCAAAAAGCAGATGTAGCATTCAGAAGGATGCTGCATGTGGGACTGCTGAACACCTGAGTCTGCTGGAGAGACTGGAAGGCATTTCATGTCTTGGCAGCTCCACCACTGGCACCTTAACGGAATTCCCTGTGAGCTTCTCTGGGAAAGACCTTCATCTTTGTGGCCTACATATCTTGGTATGGTGGCAGGGTGAAATGCTAGAGCTTATAGGGAAGCTTTAGGGAATCTGAGTTGCAGTGTTAGAAGAAAGCATGATTGTTCCATGTCCTTCAAAGTCCTTGCACAACCTTTCTGCACTGTACTGCACAGAGGGTTTTGTCACCTGTGCAATCACCTCATCGTATACCATATTAATAATAAATCATATGTCTGTATTACTAAATAAATTCTTCAGGAGAGCTTGGGTTTCTCTCATAAGCAGCTGTGGTAAATGTTGGTATTTAGACATTCAAAATGGGATTTCTATTATTGTTTCCTCGCTGGGAGAAACTCAGCATTAAACTCAGTGTAAAATCTATGTATCCTCTATCTATCCCACTCATACACCTAGCATTTATCTCGAAACACATGGCCAAGATCCAAATAGACACCAGGTAAGAGGCATTCAAGATCTTTAGTGTGTAAAGACTTCAAGCTGCTTGGCTGTGTGACACAAGTTGCCTGAGGAACACAGGAGAATTCAATGGTTGCAACTGCCTATCTATATTAAGTCACCTTCTTATCAGGGTACTTGTATAAAAGCTGCCATTTCTCAGCATACTGAGTTCTTTAACTTTGTGATTTTCAAAGCACTTGCTGTGAAAAGGGTTACCTTTTGGTTAAATCCTGCTGGATCAATGTACTTATCTTTTCCCTTAGATTAGGAGCAAGTGATACCTACCAGTGAAGGATCTTTGATGAGCTTTGGGGTGATGCCTGGATGGATTTGTTTCCACCTCTCGTAGCATACATCTTGTCATACAGTTCTGAAGAGAACTACACATCTGAAAAGGCTGCTGGCTTTGAAAGATAAAGACCTTGCAAGCAGGAATTGGGACCACTGACAGAGTCACTTCTGCTGCCGTACCTTCCTGCTCTGTTCTTTCCATGGCCGATCAGAGAGAAAACTTGGCGGGTCTCAGTCCCTTACTGATGTTTATCTATCCTGTCCCTGCAGTACCAGACTGGGACACTGAGGTATCTTGTTTTGTTCCTTGAAGACCAGGATACTGTGACAGACCTCAGGACTTTGCCTTGGAGCAAAGAGCATGTGCAGTTACAGGTGCACTGGGAGAGATGACGTTGGACCAGCTGTGGCTTGTTCTTTGTAAAACCTGAGCTATATTCTCAGTTTTTGCAACCATCCTGCCTTTTTTACCACAACATTGAATAACAAAGTGCTTTAAAATACTTAAGCAGAAATTTGTGACCTCTGAGAGTTTTTTCAAAGTAGTGGATTCGCTATGTTGCAGTTTTGGGAGATGGTCCAAAGATCTCCCAAGGAGAAATCAAGAATAACAACCTTAGAAATGTGTGTTAGTTGAAGAGATTTTAAGAATTAAAGAATGCTCACAGTTCTTCTTAGGTAGAAGATGATTTGCAAATCTGAAAGAAAAAAGTGTTTTTAAAGGGAGTAATTTTGAAAGCTTACTGTTGCCTTTCAAAGAGCATCTCTCCAGTGCTGCTGTTCATTAGCTGGTAGTCTTCTGGAAGGCTTTGTGCTTGGGAACACCTCTTCAGGTAAGCTCGATCCTCAATAGTTAATGCCGGTTCTTCCATTAGCCTCAGCTGGCTTTGGACCAGGCCCTCAGTGCTTGCAATATTGAGTTGTATGGCACCTGCGCATTTTCCATTGGACTTGGCAACCACGGAGCAGTCTCCCACTGTGTCTTATTGAGTAAAGTAGGTTCTATGAAAAAGTCAGTGAGAAAAGCCTCCCAACAGCACCTGCTCAACCCTTGGCCACTGCTGTTGCTGCTCTCATTGTAGGAAATGTTTCCTTAAAGGTGTTATGCAGCCATTGCTGCTCATTCACTGGTCGCTGCTTGCCAATTTTATTAAGTCAGTGACAAAATCAGGTCGGAAAATTCCAGTTCTGACTTCATTTACCTTGAGGGCAGCTGCAATACAAGGAGATTTGAATCCTGCTATGCCAAACCGTGACTGTGATGGCTGGCTGATGAGGTAGAGATACCCATAATTTCTATGCTGGAAAGCTGTATTAATAGTGTTCCCAAAGGATGATCAGTTGTTTGCTAGTTTGTCCAAAGTGTAAGTGTCCTGTTTAGTGTACATGCTCCCCTTACGTTGTCCTTCATGCTGGGTAAGAGACATGACAATGACTGCTGACTGTTCTCCTTTTTGGCTTGACTGGAAGATGTTTAGATCAAACCAGAATTATGAATGTTGAGTCTCAATCCCAGCCCCAGCCCTGGCCCCAGTGGACCACACTGGACAATGATGCTTTTGTAAACCAGGGAGCAATGTGGTCATTTCCAAACAGGGCAACCCACACATAAGTGGATAACGAGATTTTTTCCATGCAGTCCCCACAAGAGATTTGTTTGCTCAGGAAACAAAGAAGCATAACAGGACTTTTAAGTCTATAAATGAGACCATATCTCTCCTCCTCATATTTACAACATGGATAGCTCTGTCGTCTTTGATAACAACACTAAAAGGACTGTTTGCTCAGAAAACAAGTCCTTATTGTTCAGGAAATAACCATTTAAATTTATTTTATTTTATTAAACTTTTACTGTTTGGCTCCTCGCAGTGAGGGAGCACTGGAACGTATACAAAGCAGCAAGCCTGCTGAAGTCTAAATCAGACTGTAATAAGGGAATGTCATGTTTCATTTAAAAGCTGCTCCTCACCTTGCTTTTCCATGCCACCAACTGAAAAGCAAGCTAGGGTTATAATTACATAGCTGCCTCCACTCCACATTATCTGTGAGATCTCTCACATTTGTTTTCCACACCTTTTCCACTCCTCTCTAGATTTTCTGTGTGCTTAACAGGCTGTCAGATTCCCAGTGCTCCCTTGAATAAGCAGACGACTAGCTGTGGTCCCCATTCGTTATGGGGTGACAAGCTAAAGGAATAAATGCCTACAACATGGAAAATTTCATGCTGCAGGGTATCAGGTTGACCTGGTTGGGTGGAAAATGAGGTGGTCTGAACCTCCTCGCTCTCTCCGGAGCATGAAATTGGACAGAGACTGACTCTGTGAGATGTCCACCCTCCCTGAGACCCTACTGCTCTCAGATCCACCCTGCCACATTGCTGTAGTATGTCCTTACAAAAAACCGCCAAGTGCTCCTTACAAAAAACCGCAAAAGCACTCTCCCTGGAGTGCTTTTTAAAAGCATTGGGGCTATTTTTTTTATTTTTATTTTCATTTTGATTTTCTTAGGCTTTTTCTTTTTTTTCCATTCGGTTCTTACGCTCTTCTGGATACATCATTTTGTGCTCCTTTGCCACTCTTCTTCCTTCCTTGCTCACCTGTGTGCTTCTTAAACCCTTTTTCCTCAAAGCTTCTCTACAAACCAGCCTCTCTACACTCAAAGATAAATAGTGTATTTTTTTCCTGTCCTGTCCTGAGTTCCTAGGTCCCATTTCTGATCCAAGACCCACACCTCATGGTAGCTCCACAGGTCTCCAGGCACTTCAGCAATGCTCCATGCACCAACTGGATGGCTCTCCAGGTTGCTGGGACTGTAGACTGTACTTTCTTTAGACTCACTAACTTGACAAAGAAAAAGAGTGTTAATCTGACTGTATGAGATGAGGACCAGCATGCAGCTATATGAACATCAGAACTGGGACACGGCAGGAAAGAGCAGCCAGGGGAGTTCAGGAATGTTTCTTTGAAATGCTCTGGATTTATGCTAGGTTAAAGTGACTGTGTTACTGCAGCCTTAAAAATGCCACTTTGAGTAGCCTTCACAAGGGATATAAAATGAACCGGTTGCACGTTATCTGAGGAAGTCTCTTTCAAGCTTTCATAAAAGGAGGTGGCATTGCTCTAAGTAATGAAGAAAATAGTGGCTGAGCACTTAATATTTAAAGCACCAACCATTGGACATTGAGTGCCATGCTCTGGTCTTTAGCCTCCAGAGCAGGCAAGAGCACGGATGTTATGCAACACCACTGGTTGTCCTCTGATTCCAAAACTGTCTAATTTTTCCAGTCTTTTTATCTGGAATAGTTGCTTGAATTATGTAACTGTGACAAGAAATCACATTCTGCTTTAAACTGCTTTAAGCTAGTACACTTAGCAATTTTCCATGCCCCAAATTTCAATAAAAACATCAGAAATTATTCATGGTAATTTTTGATCAGATACATACAAACATTCTGTAGCAACATTCAGTGGAAATTTCAGAAGCATTACCATTTAAGCCTCTCAGCTGGTCTGAATTCATTTGTAGGCAGTCAGATCAAAAGGCAATGACTATTGGCATCTAAATATAAAAGATTCAGTTTGTAAATGATCACAGTCCTTTGTAAATCTCAGTGAATGGGAGTAATTTTAAGGGCTTTAACGTCTTTTGATTTTTTTTTCTGCTTATTAGTATTATCTGTGGTAAGATGCTTGAGCAAAGCATGGAATTAATCTGACCACTTTATCGTTTATTGCTATGATTATATTTATTTATTGCACATAGAAGTGCATGGATTTTTTTCAAGCAACATATTATTCATTGAGTATTGATGCCTTTATTAGTTTCCTGGTCTATACAGCCAACGGGCTGATGTTCAGGAAACAGTATAAGCCAGCAAAGCCCATTGCTTGATGCAACATCAAATACAGGGCAGCTAATGCAATTCCATATTATTAGGCCATAATAATGAACCTTAGAAATGCAATGTTGACATGCATAGCAATTTCTAAAATTTAAACAAAAAATTCATATTGGACCTGTCATACACAATAAGATCGAATCAAAGTTCAGGCCAGAAGTTACTTTCCAGTTGAGGGTTTCCAGAAGTTACTTGCCAGTCGAAGGTTTCCTGGCATTAACACAAATTACAAGAGTGTGCTTGACCTTGCCTCAGAATAAAGGCTAGATGGTATAGGTCTCTTCCAACAGTACATTTTTATGATTCTGCTGAGTCAGGGGCAAAAATAGCATAGATGGAACAGCATTTCACCATGCAGAGCAAAAAGGCAGAAAGATAAAGTGACAGCAGGGAACCTTATCAACAGCAAACACCAAATATAGGCAAAAGCAGTTCCTGTCCTTTATCCCCTGCTGAGAAATTTTCCATCCTGCTGGATGTACTGATTTGCTGATTTGTAGTTATGGCACTTTTATAACCCTTAATATTACCTGAGAGTGTAGCTCACACAGGCATCACTTTTCAAACACAATTGTGGAAAGGCAGTAATGTAGTAGATAAGTACATGTTTCTTCTTATTCTCTTATTTAAAGAAAAGCAGCCATTGTCTGTCATTTCACTGTCTTGAGTTAGTCTTTCCTTCTTATTAGATGCCTTCTGTGTGATACATCCTGATTTTTTTTTTCAGGTCATTTCTGAGTTTATGCATCTTAATTGCAAAGCATCCTTTATTTGTTGGTTTCTCACGGGTAAACAAATGGAATGTCAAAACACATTTGCCTGGTGGTGTCAGACATAAAACTCATCATTTCTGAATTTAAATGTGCTACTTCTTGCAGAAACAAAATACTGCTACAAATACAGTTGAAACATGCAAATAAAGAAAATTAGCCTGTAAACGTCTCTTCTTCCTCCTCCTCTCTATAAATACACACATGTTTTTACATTTAATGTCTTTGGCTGTAGAAAGATCATCTTACTTTTTTTTTTACACCTTAGTGATGTTTTTGAATAATAAATACAAGTTGCATTAGCATAAAACCTATTTGCTAGTTTCATTTGTAAAGCAGCAGTGTTTTTGATACCTTGCCAATACGTTGATAGATCTCAGAGCGTTAAAATTCTGCTGCTTCATTTTGGAGTTTATTTTCTGGGTGCTTTGTGCTAGTGTTACAGCCTGTGGCTGCCATAGGCACTTTTGCTCCTGATGTAGAGCTGCTAGTGCTGGTGCGAACTCTGCTGTCTCCTCTCGTTTATAGTGAAATCAAGTCTCAGGTCCTTTGATCTGTGCTAATTACAGAAGGGCATGAAAGCAATGTTAATTGCTTAGCTTCTGACTCAAGTTCTTGCCCTCAGAAATACATTTCTCCTCCCATATTGACTTTGTGGATGCAAACATTTCGTTTTTACCCACGGACAGGCCATATCCTTGACAATTCTCTGGGACCAGACTTTGAGCAGCAATTTATTCTTTTCGGTCATGTGCTGAGCAGAGCAAGAGCAATTCTGTGCTTCAGAATTGCTTCCTCTGGGGTGTGAAACCTGTGCAAATAATTTCTTTTTGTTCTAAGAAAAAGCTTGTATTGTTTTGTCTGTTTATTCCCCATTGTGCAAGGTGTTAGTATCTCTATTATGGACAATATGAATAATTGACAGAGGGTGCAAAATACCATTATAATCCGAGCTTCATACATTTATTTAACACTACATATTCATTTTTAATGGCATTATAGATTTTTAAGCAGGGAAAAACATGCGTTCACTCGCTGGGGTGTGATAAAGGTGTCTTACATTCCTACGTGTGAGAAAAAGTTCAAACCTGACCTTGAGGCATGGTAGTACTTAAACATACTAACTCTTGTAAAAGTATCTTCAAAGGAAAATGCGATAGGTGCAATCACTGGAATGTATTTATACAGATCGATGAAATGCTGCCTCAGTCTGTAACAAGCAAAGAAGATAGCACCTCAGATGACTTTTATTAAACATCCTTTTCTGTGAGAGGATGGGGAGGATGTCATAAAATCTACCGCGGTTTAATCTATTTATTAACTTTGGGGAAGTTATAGTATCAACCCCCCTAAATAACTCACTAAGCCAATCATGGAACTATAGGATTTTAGAGTCTCTCCTGCTATTCAGAAATAAGAGAAATAATCAGTCTATCATAGATTTTTTTTTCTTCTTAATCAGGCATTTGAACTCCTCCTCCTTGTGCTAAGTGCTCTCTAATCCAAAGAGTCACTGGGTCATGTGCATTTTTTTCACTGAGTAGTCCATGTCCCTGGCTCTTGGTTGCCCCTGCCTTGTGCTGGCATTGCTGTTTGTGAAACCATTACATCCAGACATGACCCTGAAGAAGTTAAACCTTGAATTTTACATCTTGGCTGCTTCACTCATAAAGTGGATGTCATAACATTTGTTTGCTCCCATGATGATGTGTGAGGCATAGTAAGCAAGGGTGGCTGGGGGTTTCTGAGGAAACATGCCTATTCATTTTAACACGATGAGATCTGAAAGGCTTGGCTGCACACTTTGATCTGAATCACACAACTCTGAGACACTGATTGCACTCCTCTAACCAAGGCCAAGGCACTAAGCAATTGGCTTACAGGCTAACTCTGGGGAAAGGGGGTTTAGAGGGTTGGTGCTGATACTTCATGCTTTGTCAGGGAATAATCCAATCAATTTTTTAAGGAAAGGAAAAACCTTTTCCACTTCAGCCTGATCCTGAACAGTCAAAAGCCCGGGGAGAATGGGAGTTTAAAGTGCTATGAGGAGTTTCAAGTGCTGGGAGGCATGTAAGAGATGACAAGTGGTTACATACATGCTTTATTTCTCTTTTCCCCCTCCTCTTGATTATTTTTGGCTAGAAGGTATAAGGAGGTATATAAAAAAAACTCTACTTCATATTTTAGCATGGAACTATTTTCATAAACACAGGCAGAAGCTGAAGTTGCCTGGAGCTGACTATGGGTGGTAGCCTGTGCTTTTTTTGAGATGGTTGTCTGAGACAAAGTCCTGTGGCAATCAGGGGCTTTCCTAGCTGTAGGTAGACTGTTCACAAGGGCAGAGGCAGAAATTCCATGCGATAGAGGTGCTGCCACCTCAGCATCATGAGGTCTAGTTCTGCCAAGCTTTATTCCTGTGTGTAAGCTTTCCTCAGGCTAAGTATATCTCATCGGATTTCAGCGGATAGGAGGAACATTTCATGTAAAAGGCAGGCTGAGGCAAGGTCCTGTGTTTTCACTTGGTTTGGCCAGATAGCAGCATGGCTTCAGCATCTGTAGACCCGACCCAGCACCAGATTCTGTTTGAGCTTAATGTGCCTTGATTCTCTGAATATGAACTCAATGGCTCGAGAGAAGGTTTAGCAGAGTAGGCTAACAGTGTGTCTGCAAGGGCTTCCAGACCAGAGGAGACAGCAGTGTGCTCAGCTCACAACACAAGTAGTGGAGCTCAGAGGTAAGTGTCTGTTAGCTATGCACTAAGCATCATGATTAGACAGGATTGCATCTCACAGCACTGACCAGGATGATGTGTCCTCCTCTAGTCACAAAACAGTCTTAGTCAACTAGTTGAGTTCCCTCAGAGAAACTCCTGGAGCCCAAAAGCAGAAATCCTATCCCTTTAACACTCCACCAATCCCTGCCACAACTGCTGCTACGTGAGTAGGATAGTCAGTGTAAAATTAAAAAAAAAGAGATAAAGAACAAACTGAGGTGCCTTCTTCTGAATTATTGGAGATCTGGTCAACAATAGCTAACTATTTCTAAAGTGCTGACATTGTTCCCAAGATGAATTATTTTGCCCACTATCAGTTTAAGGAGAGATATCAAAGGAATGAGCAAGAAAAGAGCTATTATAAGCATGAACAACTTAATTTCCTTTCATCCATGACACTGAAATCTGTAGGAGTCTTACACACATACCTGATAACAGAATTGGATCTCACCACTTGCAGTTTTTCTGTGATTTTTTTATTTTGAACTCTTCCACTCATTTCAAGCTTTTGAATAGATCTGATCACACAATGGCTTTCCTTGCCTCCTGTCACTTCCGTAATCACTCTGAATATTTTTTTTGGTCCTGAACCCCATCTGCAGCCCCAAACCCAAAATTTAAATAGGGCATTGGCTGGAGCCCTTTCAACTCCATTTGGTGGGACTGTACTGCTCTGGAGTGATGTTAAAGCTGATATATGGCTCAATCTACACTGCCCTCAAAAGGTAATTGTTCAATTTTATTTTTATAGTGCTTCAATTTACAGCAGGTAGTTAGATTTTGTATAGGCTTATGCATTTCAGATGGCAAAGCCCTGTCATTTTAGTGCAAAGGTTTTGTGTAGCCACCTGCAGACTGTATTTCAAAAAGCTTGGCAATTTTTTTTTGTTCAGGGTTCTGGGACAACTTTGTTGCACCTGTGGTTTAATATTATGTAGTATTAATTATACCCTATAGGCAACTCCACAGCTTTTGGTCTTTGCCTCTGAAATGAAAGCTTTATAGGTGTCCAACCACATTAAAGTCGAAAACATTCCCTGCATTATTACTCTGCCATTTTTCAGCAGTAGATGAGGCATTGGTGAACTGTGATGGTTCTGCAGCTTCAGGAATTGCATGTGAATTCTTCCTAGCTATGGTCTATTTCATCTATAAACCTGCATACGTGGGGTCTTGGGCATTTTAGAGACTAGTCTAGCCTATGAATGTCACCACATGCAGCACTTAATTATTTTTCCCCATAGCAAATAAACTTTATGAGACTCTAAAAGTTAAAAAAGGTGCCAGCTGTAGTGAATGACGTAGATGAGAGTAACCTAGATTAGATGCTTAGATGATATTTTCCTACTGCTTGGCAATGGAGTCAGACTTTCGCAGAGGACCTCACAAGAATATTTCAGTGTACCATAGTCCATTAAACCATAGATACTAATGGCAGCTGGATGAGAGCCTATGGAGTGTTTGTGACAGGGGTCAGATATTCTAAGGCTAGAACAAATTACTCTCATTTTTTATGATGACTCCCTCCATAACGTGCCAGTGAGTCTCATCTAGCTACCCCTGTATGAGAAGAGTTAAAACAAAATTCCAGCAGCCCTGAAGAGTAGTTTCTTTCGATATCCCTTTCAGAATGACAACAGAGATGGTAAAGAAAGACAAGGAATGCAAGGCAACAGTTAATTACCTCTACTTTTGTGCTCTCCCAACCTTTAAAACTCTACCTACAGGCCCCTCCTGTGTGCTGTTGCTGTAACCCAAGCTGTCTTTGTCTAATGGCCCATTTTGGGACTATATAGGAGCATATAAATGTAATTTTTGATCCTGTCAGTCAATTCAATCCAATATCCTCTTACCAGTAATACAGTTAATGTATCCAAAATCAGTTCTGGATATCCCATAAGGATGCTAGTGCTAGAAAATCTCTTTTCAACCTGCTTCAATTAGAAGCATGTCAATTAGGAGCATGTTTATAACACAAAACCCCTTATGTTTTTCCTTCTCAAATCCTGATTGCTGCTGAAAGGTTAAACATAAATAATTTTCTCATTGGCAACTGCTGCTCTTGCCTCAGTATCATTAATAAATACACTAACCAACATCTCTAGCATGGAACTTCTTGGCATCCTGCTGTTAATCTTTTGCCACAGTAAAAGTAAGCTGACTATTTTCATTCTTTGATCTCGGTCTTAGCCAGTTTCCAATGCATGACAAAATGTTAACTCTCATCCCGTGACTACTCGTTTTCTGTAACAGTCTCTGTAGTGAGGGACTTGGTTAAAAGCTTTTTGTAAATTTAAATAAATGGTCCCTAGTGATTGTTAAGGGACAGGGTATCTCACCTCTCCATGTTAAATGTGTGAAATGCAGAAGTATTTGAAGCCCAAACTTTCTTGCCAGTAGGCTATGACCACAAGAGTAGAATTCATCGCAATTGCCTATAGGTGTCTCCAAGCTAGCCAAGTTGTTTATCTAGGCTAAGTCTTTACTTGCTGTAGAGATAGAAAAGCACCTTCAGAAGGCAAATGATTGTATCTTTAAAAGGTGCACTTAAAGGTTTCATTTGCTCACATTCAATGGCAGAGTTCCTGACTTCAGTGACAAACTAGATTAAGCAACTTTTGCTCCTGCATTTGCACTCATCTTCCTTTAGTTGTGCTTGTAGAGCTGTTGATGGGACTATACTAGAAGAGGGAACCTGAATAACTTTGGCTTATTTTTAACCTTGCAAGAGACTCTTGGAAATAAAGGATGTGGTTTCACATGCAGGTGAGCTGATGAAATGACCCATTAACAGTGAAAAGTAAAGGTCTTGGTCACCTTCCTTTCTAAATGGAATGGTCTGGTCCTCCTCTATACGCCCAACCATACGTTCCCATCCTCTGTCTGTGTCAGCATGATGCTTCTGTACCTGCATGTTGCACTTGTCAGGGAAGTGATCAAGTGGTAAAACGAACTCTACCAACCATGATAACTTTTTTAGCCATGTCATGTCCTTGATCTTGCTGTTTTTACACCAACTAGAATAGTAGGAGTGGTAGAAAATAATGAGGACGAGTTTGGACCAGACCAGTTGGCAGTAGTGCAAATTTCCATGGATGGACAATGACCTATGAAATTGGTCATTGGTCAAAAGATAAGTAGTCACTGGCAAAAGATAGGTACATTGTGCTTTAGAGTTTGTCCCCACAAAGGCTCTTTGTATAGCATATGAGACCAATGGTAGGGCTTACAGCCTGGCCCCATACACAGTTATAACGGTACAACTGAGCGGGTGACAAACTGACCAGGAGAGTATGGCTCAGCGTGGTGCGTAATGAAAAATTTTGCACTATTCTTTCTGCTGCAGTCAGCATCTTACTCCATTGAACAACCTTGATACAGTTTGGAGGAATTTTGTCAAGGTACCAATTTTACTTCACTGATTATAGTGGGAGTGTTGATGTGTAGCTTGCACTAAATGGCTAAATTCTAGACAACTAAAATTTGGCAAGAAGAGTATCACTGTAAGTTATAACTTATCAGCGCTACTCAAGGCCCTGGATGCAGTTGTCAAGAAGAGTAGGTCAATGTTGCCTCAGAAGGCTCACGAAAAATCTTTCACAATATGTTAAAATCATTTCAGTCCTGGGTTGTTTTTTTTAATGTTGTTATTATGCTTGGAAACCTTAGCTGATCACTGCTCTTTCCTGTCTCTAGCTCGTTTAAGGGGGAACTCCATTAAGACATTGCAAATGATGTGGTAGTTTGGTATGCTTAGAGCCTCTTCACTTACTTATTTAAAAGAATGCAGGCATTGAGATGAGTCATCTATTAATTATTGATAGCACTTAAGAAAGCACTGTGGTAGATGCCATTGCAAAAAGCTGTAACATGTGACTGAGAAATTGAAGTCTGTTGCTTCCACTTTCTAAAGATTATTTCAAAAGACCTTTCAAAAGGAGAAACATCTACATCCTCAGATGTACGTGCATTTAATAAGAGGAAGGCCAGAAGGTAGCTAACCTACCTTCTAGCCAGCCTATCTATCATTAAGTCTTTAAGGAAGAACTGTATGTGCAATTCTGTATTAAGGAGATCCTAGATCCTAGTTTCCGCACATCCCTTAACCTGATGATCTTCAGGATATCCCTATCTCCTTAAAGAGACTAAAAATGTGGTGGTGAGTCACAGTAAAGGAGGGTTCCAAAAGAGGATTTTTTTTTTTCTTCTGTGTATAGGGGTCTAAATCACACTTTCTTATGCTTTTATGCCAAGCCCAGGGAGTGTTAGAATTAGGCCCTAGCTTTGTGCTCAGATGAGATAAACCTACCTGTAGGGTTGCTTTCTTGCCCTTTGTATGTCTAATATTGGAGGAAGAGGGAATGTATCATGTGGTAGGGTCAAACTGTGGTGCCGGATGGCTCTAGAAACAGTGTAAGTTATGCAATTGTATGGAAGGCTCGGACTCCTCACCCCGGATTTAATTTCTCTCAACGTAAAGTTTACATCTAATACAGTGGTCTGGGCTCACTTTATGCTCAAAGGGAAGAAGTAGGAGCTTTTGGACTGTGGCTCATCTGGCCTATTTTAAGTGTCTTCCTTTGGCTCAGAACAACTATAACGCAGACAAGGTGAGCGGATCAGATGAAGACATCTGAAAGGAGGTAGGAGGAATCTTCCCACAGTACATTCCAATCGCAGCACATGTGTATACAATACCTTTTTGTGTGGGGGAATAGTCAGCTTTTTCTTATAGAGATAAGTCTGCAGCAATCCTAACCTAACAAATGTAGGAAAAACTTGAAGTTCAGCAGCCTCTCAGGAAATGAGAAAAATCAGTGTGTGTCTGGAGGAAGAACATAAAGGAGAAGATATTATTCATTTAAAAGCACAAAGACAAATAAAAAACTGCAAGCCTGTTCTTTAGACTCCTGGAAAATAGGTTTAGTCTGTTGTTCCTATGAGCATTTGTCTAAAAAATGCAGTCCCCTTGCCAGGTGAGATATTTGCTTTTAAGTTTCTACAGGATGTGGAGAAAGAACTTTCAGCCATTCCAACACATATTATTTTCTGATTTTTTTGATATGCATTGCAGCGCTTTCCTCTTTTTTTTTCTGAGTGTTTTACAAATGCCTAGAAAAGTTACAAGTGCAGCCTAGAGCCAACTAAAGATTTGTTCATTGGTACGTGGAAATTGCAAAACTACCTTGTCTCTGCAGATAATTAGTTCAAGCACTGTGCCAAACTAATGGGGCAACATAGCTTCCAGATTTTATCTGACTGGCTTGGAGAGATGGAGACATCAGAAATGTAAGCATCTACTCTGCTGAAGTGAGAATTTTGTTTGTGATATCAAATGTTTTGCTGTTTCGTATTGTGTAAAAGAAGTTTGCTTGGAGGTTCCTCTGTACTATAAATATCAACATATTTGTTTTGTGCAGGAGACCTCCACTATTACACTGCATTGATACCTAAATGAATTTTGAGAGTTTTTCATAAACAGGAGATTGGAGCATGTAAAATTGGCATCTCTTCTCAATTTTTGAGGAATTTTAAGGTCCAGTCTTTTTTGTACTAGTGCTGGAAATGTAGCATTTTGAATAAACACACACTATCAAAAACAGTCAAGCACAAGGAATATCTCTTTTGCATTATCAGGGGAAAAAAGGTCATTTTCTGGAATACTGGCATTCTCTGCTTTTAAAAAGTCTGGATATTTCCAGGCAAGACTTTCTATCTTCAGCCACTCCTAACAATCCAAAGAATGTTTTAACTACTCTCCATATGTTTTTATGGTTGAAGCTGGAAGCCCCCAGTCCTCATCTCTCAGTTGTTCTTGTGGCAGACTGCAGAGGGAGAAAAAAAAAAGACCAAAAAAAGCTTGTTGTACATGTCTGTGTAGAGTCCCTTGAAGCTTTCTGAAGCTTTGCCTTTATGAAACATTTAAAAATGATGAATCAGCCAGTTCTGAGGGAAGAAGTATTTTAGCGGAATTTTCCTATCTATTTTTTGCTCTGCCAGAGTCACTGGCAATGCTCCCATTTATATAAACAGAATCAAGGTTTCATCTACTTCTTTGATAGTAATACTGTGCGTATAACTCTGCTGTGTGTAAACTTCCCATGCGAAATGTTTTGTGAGAAATGTAATTTGCTTCACCAATCATTAATCTGCATAAGAAAACAACCCTTAGGCACTGTGGACTGTGGTACAGGAGATTAATAAAATTTATTTGCATTTTATTAAAGGTTTATAAAGTAAAATCAAAGAAGTTCCAGGTCTGATATAGTGTAGTGTTGTACTTTCAGTAATTTATGAGAAAATTTTAGGTCCTAGATGCCTGGTTATATGTTTTTGCATAAAAATACTTTTCATGGAATGGGAAAAGAAGTGTTTTCTATTAAGAAGTGAAGTAGCTAGAGCCCAACATGAAATGTTGTAAATTTATGAATCAAGAGACATTGGAGGTTTGTGTCAGCCTGTTCAGAGCTGAGAGAATTGGAATTCTTGAAGAATGACTGCAGGGAAGCTCACGTTCCTCACTGATAAAATAGCAACATAGCCTAAGCGTTGCACTTCAACACTTTAGATGACTAATGATACTAGAAATCTGCTCTTCCAGAATAACCAACCAAATGGCTCAGAGAACCTTTGGTCCCCTTATTGTCACAGAAATAGCTGTGTTTAGTACATGGCCTTTTCTTTCCTTCGGTTTAATGGCAAAGCCTTCATTTTGAGTGGTAAAACAATGGTGATATGGTCCAAAATATTTGGATGAGCAAGATTTCCTGACAAGAGGGATGAGGTTCATCTCATGTGATGTCAGTTCCTTGAAGATCGAACATCTACCCTAAAGTTGCAGTTCCTTGAATATTTCTCTTGGCCACAGCACTAATTTAAATCAGCTCCTACTTTGGATGCTCATTCCTGATCCCCTGTTTCACCTTTGAATGGGCTGTTTTGGGGGCTATGCAATGAGACAGAGTAACCCAATCCAAGAAGACTGCCCCTTGTTTTTGAGCTAGACTAATTCTGTCATCTGGTTCACAAAATGTCCTTCAAAAAGCTTGACCAGCACATCAGAGAAGCAGTAAAGTCTTTGGAGGAAAGACAAAGGTTGAGGAATATTGCATGTTACCACTGCCAAAATAGAAAATCGATGTTTGAGATATGTATCTCATAGCATGGGATGAATCACCTTCTGGAGGCAAACCTATTCATTGACTATAGGCTAAACAGAGAACTTACTTAGATGAAGGGAGCAATTCAGGTGCAAAACCATAGGTATTAATATATTCTCAGCCTCTGTCTGACAACTCTACAGAGTAAGTCTCAGGTCATACCTGCCAGGCCTGTGCCTGGCATCTATGCCTATCTTGGATAGGCAAAAGCCGTATAAAATGGCACTAAGTGTGTACGTTTGGGTACCTGTATTGCTCAAGAAATCCAAATTTAGATAGTTAACTGAAATGAATCCCATCCTAAGTTCATGAAGATCATCTCCAGGGAATACATGCAGGGACCATATTTGTGGACTTTCTCCCAGTCTTTATCCCTACTCCAAAGCTGTGCACAGGAAGGCTCACCTTGTGTCTCTTCTAATGAATTTTGGGAAGCAAAGCGTAAAACGTGTGTGAAATTGGTACAGTCAAGAGTAGCTAATTTTCAGAAAGTCTTTTTTTATGAATGAGGTTTTGTAGAAACCTCCCTCTTGCTTTCCAGTGTATCCATGGAAGGTCCCTGTGATTAAAATCCTTGGTCATGTCGTGGAAGATGGGAGTGGCTGGACTCTTAATATGTTGTTCAATGACCGTTAAATAAAGATGAAATAAATCGTCCTGTTTTCAGACTCCAGGGCTGATTGTTTGAGCATATTACTCATCTGGAGAGAGTGCATTGTATTGCCAAGGCTGAGAGCACATACATTTATCATTAGTAACAGCACAGGAATGAGTTGCTTTCCTGTAGCCTTGTCTTTTGTTCGTGAGATTAACTTGCTTTCAATATTACAAATTCAGTGTGTATGAAACAATTGCACACTCAGTCATTTGAGGGCTAAATATGGTCTTCCCTCATATAGAGGTAAAGGCTTTTTTTGATATGAACAGAGTGATTTTGAGGATTCACAGCTATTATTTACTGCTCCAAAGACATATTGGTCTTTACAGGTCTTTTTCCTATGCAAGTGGACACAGTCTTTTCAACTGAGCCTCCCAGTGAGCCTCCCAATGCCTTCCCATTGCATAGGCTTGGGAAGAATGGCATCTTTAATCCCAAATGTGCCATTTCCTCAAACCTGAATCATTAGCCTTTGAGTTTCAGAGCTGCAGAATCTATTTACCACTCTCCGATTCTTGCCACTACTGCAAAATCTGTTCTTTTTCATTTGAATATCAAATATGGGGTTAAATGCATGATGTCATTCGCCTTTGGCTTTTAACAGTGATAGGTTTGCTGGCTTGAGTGACAGGATGGGGAGGTAGAAACAAGTAGGATTGATGTAGACAAAGGGGACCACTTACTACTGCCTGGTCTGGTATGATACTGTAATCTAGGCCTTGCTTTATTTAGTGCTTAGATAGATCGTATGGAAATTTCCTAAAAGTTACATCTGGGCAGGTGCTTGAGGAGAGGAGAAAGAACACAGTTAGCATTGAAAACATGTTTAAGTCACTGGGAACACTGTGTCTTGTGGTTATATATGGTTTGACATTCAAGTAGCTTTCATAATTTTGTACCCCTAAAGCAATTTTTAACATTGATTTCAGTGGTTCTTCTGTAATATGGGAAATGACATTACCTGTGCTGTCCAGACTGTTTTGTCTCTGTGTATCTATGCCAGTACCATCTCAGCTTCACAGATATCTTGAAGCATTTAGATTGTAAGCTAACACCTCAGTCTTAACTCAGAAGTTGGTGTCTTTAGAGCCATTTCACTATGAATTCATGGCAGCAGGAGCTCATTTTGAGGCTCGGTCTCAGAAGAGCCTTTCAGGGACCACAGTGACTTTTTTCCCTAGCTACAGCAACCTTTTTCCTCACTGATGCCATTGTGCTCCTGTGGAAAAAGGGCTTTTAGCTTCCCAGTGTCTATACCAATAGACTATAGGTTCCTGCAGAAAGCTACTACATGGCACTGCCCAGTGCCTCCTGTTTTTTCTGCAAAAAACTTTTCAGCAGCAGGCTCTTTGAAGCAAGAGGATTTTATTCTGAGCATCGTGGAGCAAAGGGCCTGTCACACAGGCGAGAAAACCTGCCTTCAAAGTGAGGAGGGATGGACGAATCTCTCGCATGTCCGGGCTGCCTCCCGCCAGTTAACACCAACTGGTGATGAGTATTAGATTGTTCTTCCTGGAACAAATGATCCAAATTCTTAGCAGTTATGGCGAAAAGGTTGGAGGTAGCCCCAGGGCACTGTGTGAAAGGAAATAAAAAAGCAATTTTAAATCATTACAACATTGGGAAGAAAAAAAAGAAAAAAGGCCTATTGTCTTTTATTACAGCACTAAATCAATGAGAAAGGAGGTGGGTGATTTACCAAGGTGGAATCCACATTGCTTGCAATACCAGAACTTGCTTTCATTTGAATGTCAGTTTTCTGATGGGATGATTTTTCTTTCATTAGCCCCTGTGTAGCTGCAGCCCTAAAAATGAGCCAGTTTCTGCTCACAAGAAATCACAATTGCACATAAGTGGAGTGATTGTGATCTCAGTTAAATGTAAAAATACTAGCAAACCCAAATGTCCTTGTATAGCCACAGCAAAAACTAATAACACTTAATGCTTCAACTGGCTTTTATCCCTGTTTTTGAAAGCAAGCACTATGGCAAATGCAAGCTTAAATAACTCCCCACAAACAGCAGGTAAACTACTCGACTTTGATCAAACTGAGACATTGACGAAGTTCAGACCTAGGAAGAAGAGAATTTTAAATTATTTTAACTCAAATCCATCATTAATGCTTTCTTTTTATGTTGTCTATATTGCTTTATTGCACTCTGTGTTTTCATTAATCCCCGATTGTCCATAACAGTGTGGAACAGCTTCAACAGGAATTCAAATATTCATAAAGAAGATTGCCTCAGTAATTCCACCAAAGTGAATTAATGGAGAGAGAAGGACAAGGAGCAGGCAGCAGTGGGATCCTCTTTATAGCTGAGTAGGTTTTCTGGGCAGTCTATGTCTGCAAGAGAAGGTATTTAACTGCACCATATAGATAATTAATCAGGAGCTGAACCATGCCCTGCAGCCTAGAGAAATATTCAGGCTTTCTGAGGGCCTCTTTTGGGCTTTGGTGAGGAGACAGTGACCAGTGGAAGAATCAAAGGCCTGTGGGGAAGGGGTCCCAGAAAGTTTCTTGGAGCCCAAAGGAGATGGATTAAATCAAGTTGTGGATACTCTCCTTTGTGAAGTCTATGGAGTTCTGGGAGCACTGCTACATTGCAGAGTTGGGGTGGCCCTGCCCTGGTTTTTGTCCAGGAGTAAGACTCCAGACTTCTGCAGATTCTCGATACAGTGTGTAATGATGGTTCCCTTCTTCCCTCTTTCCTAAAAAGACACAATAGAAAGAGAAAAGATAAGCAAAGGGTTATAATGCTAACAATGGTGCTAAAGGTACAGAATTGCTTCTACACAAAAAAAGGAAAAAAAAAAAGAATAAATGGATAGGACTGTTTAGTCTGCTAAAGAGATGACTGAAAGGGCTTTGACAAAGGTTTATAAAATAGTGAGTTATAAGGAGCGGTGAATAGCAGACTGTCCCTTTCATTATAAAAACTGAAAGGCATCAAAGAAAACTAGGAAGTAGCAAGTTCAAAACAAACAAAAGCCATTTTTTTCCACAAAAGTAGTAAGTAATGTCTGTAGCAATTGGTGAAAGTGACGAATCGCCTCTTTGTAAGAGTAATTCATGGCAGGAAAATTCCTCAAGGGCTGTTGAGTACAAGGACCTTGTTTCTGGCTCAGAAGGTCCTTGCAAAACCTGCAAGCCTGGAAGAATGATTTGTGGAAGGGTACATGCTTGATCTCTTCTTCTTCAGATGGCAACAGAGGAAACTAGAAGGATCTTTGATCTGATCCAGTAAATTTGCTCTTATGGTCTTATAGTTCAGTTCTCTCTACATCTATTCCAAAGACTTTTCTGTAGGAGAGTCAACTTGAAACCTTTGAAAAGATTTTCATGTTCTTCCATATGCATATTGCTGCTTACTGTTTTAACCATCTGGGTGCACACTCATATTGCTGCAGCCTCTTCAGAGTGCTTTCTGTACATGTTTATCCTTATTATTTTCTTTTTCTCCCAGTCATAAAAACACAGCCACCTACTGATGAGCTAAATATACTGAGCTTAATTGTCTGTTTCTGTGCGAGGGAAAGACCTGGAGAGGTAAAGATATTGTAAGCTACCTTGAGTGTTTTCCAGGGTGTATTTAAAACCCTGTCAGCTGCTGATATGAAGATAGCTACTTCAGAGCCACTCTAATTTATGCCTATATTTCTACAGGCTTTGCAGCAGGAGAATAGCACACTCCCTTTATGCCCTGATATATACACTCATTTTCAATCCATGTGCATGATGGTCTTTACACTGTGTCTACTTCTGGAGAGGATGGAGATGAGGAGGAGATAGAGCAAAGGACATAAGGAGGGGGAATCCTCTGTAGACAGGTGGGGGTTAATTTCTCCTGGTTTTAAATACCTTTGGGCTTTTTCTTCTGTCTTGGATTCTGCAACTGATGAAAACACAGGCACTTACCAGTGAGCTAGACTCACTTCAGTGTTTCGGAGTAGGATGAAAGGTCTTAAACATATTGGAGAATCCGGCCTGCTAGACACCTGTGGGCAGATTGAGGATGAGTTTAAAGCCTTCCCCAGCACTTTTGTCTCTGTCACTTGGAGTTCCTCCGTCATCATCTGCATTAGCTCACCCTTTATATCTTGCATCGACTTCCCTTACTCACTTACCAAAATGAACGAGACAATACATCCTTCCAAAAGTGAAGTAACAACTGGGGACCTGCTCTTGTGTGATTTCCTCCTCCCCGCTTTTTCTCTGGCTCTCAAAAGTGTTTGTTCTTTCATTCCTCCTGCCAGGAACAGCCACTAAGTCATCTGACTTAAATGATGGCCCTGTAGCTGGGGAGGGCAAGAGGGTGGACTCCTAAGCATGGCTGGGAGTCATTACTCCAGGTTAATTACTAGGGGAATTTATGTGGTGAGCATCAATCAAGTCTTAGTCACATCAGATTTTGCTAAAGAAACTGGCCTGTGTCCAAACTCCGTAAGAGGACTTTTGTCCTAATATTATGATTTTATATGCCAGTTGGATTTATATAGCACAAACATATTCTGCAAATGGGAAGCTAGAGCAAAAACATTAAAAATCCAAGGCCTGGAATGGTTTTCTGCATATCAGAAAGGATAAACTTGGACTGCCTGGGGTGAGTGATAGATTATAACAATTTGAATTGATGGGGAAAGGGCTAGTAATGCATTATAACATGTTGCCCTTGTATAGAGTTACTAAATCATGTCAGGGAATTATGGAGTGAAGGATAATCCGCAAGAGCCACTTTTGCTAGTGGGAGGGAGTGAATGTACCAGGCAAAAGCAGGCTTGTGGGTTTGGTATTTCCTTTATCAAACCAGAGGCTCTTTTAAGCATTTGTGAACAACTGTTATTCCCTCCTGGGACTGACTTCTTGAGAAGGCAGTTTTTGCCAAATAAATATGTTCAGCTGATCCATGGTTATAAATGATATTTTTAACCTTTCCATGCAGGCAACAAAAGAAAAAGAGGGGAGGAAAACTAGGAAAAAAAATAGGAACAAAAAGAAAAAAGAGTTGACCTTTTATGACTGGAGCTGCAGCCAAAAATACAACCTGCCCTCACCCTTCTTCATCCTAGCACGTTCCTTGTCTCCCAGTTCAACATATGGACTGGTTTTCAGTTCATTGGTTGTCATGGCTGTCATTTCATCCTAGCTTAATACAAATTAGTCATAGAAATGATTGTGAAGCACAGGCAGGAATTCTTGCCTTTTTCCTACTGGAAACTCTGAGGTAACAGTACTCCCTGGATTTAGACCAGCAGAGAGATCCAGGGGTTTAAGGACGTGTGGGGAATCTGCCAGCTGTGGACTGTTGGAGATGTCCTCCTCATTCCTGAACTGATTCTTCCATAGGAAAGAATAGTCAGAAGCTCATCTTTCACTGCCCTGGCTGGTCTCATCATGTGAAGTCTTTTGGATTAAATGACAGTTTTGGGTCTTCCTTTGGCAGGCCACAGAGATGTGGCGGCCAGTTTCTTTAAGC
This sequence comes from Tinamus guttatus, assembly GCF_000705375.1. The sequence goes on from NW_010582723.1 coordinate 124,326, forward strand.
ACCTATCCCGGTGCAGGCACAGCTGGCGGATTTCAATGCCTATCCTCACCAAGGAAACCACAGAAACGATCTTGGGCCAAATGGGATTATAAGCACAGGCGGGATTCAACCCTCACATAGTTCACTCATGGAATTAAGTGTGAATTTTTGGAGGAGAAAGGCCTCAGGAAATTAGGTAAAAAGAATCAAATGGCAACTAAAGTCTCTTTATGAAATATAGTAGTCTACAGATTAAGAGTTGGAGTGATCAAATATATTTTAAGAAAAAGACTGAAGAATATATATAATGCTATAAAAGGTTCACGAGCTCACCCTTTACTTTGTAAAATTGTGCTATTTAAACTTTTTATAGCATTTTCACAGCCCACAAGATGCAGAGTGCACAATAGCAGAATCATAAAAAAGGCATAGGGCGTACATAAAGCACCTGTAAGCACAGATTTTGTGACAGCAATTGCTTCCTGCTATCGTGCTTTTCTGCAGGAAGATAAAACATCCAACATTTAGAGTGTCCAGCAATCGATGAGTCCATATTGACAGCCCGTGTTCCAGGGGCTCCACGTTCAACCCTGCCGGCAGCTGAGAGCGGAAAATCTGCTAACTGTCTGTCTGGTTCAATAAGGTTTTCTTATTAACATTCTTCCATTGCAAACCTTGGGCAAGTGCTACATAGCCCAGGGAGGGGAATAGGGGAGAGGGAAACTAAGCACATTTTTTCCATAAGATAAATGCATCGTCCCTTGGTGGTGCTGTGGTTGCTAGACATAATCTGCCGTCAGTAGGGAAGAACAAAAGCAAGAGGAGAAAATAGTGTAGATGGGGAAATCAGAGGAAAGGGAATGTTATGGAGAGGCAGTTCTCTGCTCATTTTTATGTTTTTTTCTATTGTTATTTCCCCCATGTTGCTGATAGAATCAGTCATGAAGATGATATCCTGCTTCCCTGAACGTGTCTGTTAACACTAGACATGCCATTTTGGGGACAACAGCGTTGAAACCAAGAAAAGAGACTGCTAGAAAGAGAGGGCCAGGCCTAGATCTCGTGTCCTGGCACACAGCCCAAAGGAAGGGTTGAGCTAGAAGCACCAAGACATTTTAGACAGGACCTGTGCAGGGCATATGCAGCCGGGGTCTTTCGCACTGTCTTCAAAACCCTGTCTGTGTGGATATCCCAGAAAACTAAATGCCTTCAGTGGCAGTAGCTTTCTCATCAAATGAAGGTGTAGGTTTATGATATATCGGTGCTGTACAGTAAGATGGAGGGTTATAGGTATGCTGATAGCTGTGAAGTTTATAAGCCTTCCCTGCACCCTCTGGTTTTATAGCCGGAGGATGACTCCCTTTGCTCTTGCTGGAGCAACGCATGGGGACCGCTGCCTGTCAAAACTGACGTTCCCATGTGGACCATAAGCCGGGCACCCATAAATAAAGAGCTGTGCATCTGCCACAGAAGCTGCCATAGATGCAGGGCAGGAAAAAGGAGAGGATAAAGATGTGTGACAATTAACCTACTTGTTATTCAAATGAGCCTCATGTCTTACGGAGCTCACCTGGAGTGTGTTTCTGCTAGGAAAAGCAAAAAAAGCGAGCTGGATGCTTTTCCTCTGGCAAAGCGAAGGGATGCTGGAACTGAGCATGGCTCATGGCTTGATCTGCTCCGGTGTCCTATACCTGTCATTCTTGTGCAACCCGATATAGTAATTCATGCCACCAGGGTCACAGGCCAAAGGAGGCTTTAGGGTTATCTCTTCCATGGTCTCAGGCCAGCAAGTGGTGTTCAGTTGTTTGGTGTAAAGGCAGTAGCTCAGAGGCAGTGGTGAAGGTGAGCCAAGGTCATTGTAACTTCAGGCACTGTCCTCAGTTTCTGCGTCTTATCCCCTTCCCAAAGCCAAGGACTTGACATATGGTTGGACTTGATGATCTTAAAGGTCTTTTCTAACCATAATGATTCTATGACTCTCTGGTAAGGACCTTCCTGACCCTGTCTTATCTTGCTTTGCTCCCTGGTGCTCAGGCAGGAAATACTATTTTTCTTACCCTGATGGATAAAGAAGCGTGCACCTCTGATTTATTGATTGACTTTTAAAATATTTTTAAATCCCTGAACATCTAGAGATAAATGAAAGTGACCAGGAATTCTTTTATTTATTTGAGGGTATTTTTGTCAATTTGCTGCTGCAACTGTAATTTTGGTTGCTGTGTTTTTAAGTAGAACAACAGTGCTGCCACTCTGGTTTACATATAATACAATACTAATGTAATGTCAATTATAGATAAGCATCTTAATTAAAAACTGCAGAAAGCATGCTTAGATATTTTCTTGAAAATAAGATTGGAATGTAATCTAAATCTTTATGAATTCAGTGTGGAATAACAGATAATCTTGATGTTCTGAGGTTTTTTGCCTTAGAAGCAGCATTTATTTTGAAACACTGAAGCCCTTTTACACAGAAATAGTCTTGTTTGCAGGAAAACTGCCTGATATGTTGACAGAAGAAATCTTTTTTTTGTACTGAAACACAAGACATTTGAACGCTTTATGCCTCAGAATGAAGAGTGTATTTTCACAAAATGTCTAAAAGATTGGTCTATGTAATTATTGAAATTTAGGGCATTTTTGGCAACTTCTTTGCACGACGAGGTTGTTATGTTCACACAGTCCTCTTAGCTTTGGTGCCTCTCACAGGTGCCCGTTTAAATAAAATGCGACAGCTGAATCCTGGTCCACTCAGAGTTCCTGAACTCCCTGCTGCTCTCAGGGCCAGATGCTTGAAAGTGGAAGGATCCTAATAATGCCCTGATGAAAGCAGTCAGGAATAAACAGCAGCTGAGAGCAAGATTTGGCTGGTTATTTTTTTAAGTGTCGCTGGGCACATCTTCAGGCAGCGTAAATCAGCAGAGCTCTGCTGAACTCTGTGGGCTGTGTTGGTTTCTCTTGGGAGATTCAGACCCTGCTTTTCTGCCACCTTCCAAGTATCTTTTTTTTTTAATTCATCAAAATTCTCTAAATCAAATCTCTAAGGAGTAGGTGGGATAAAAAGCACAATGAATGTAGGGGCAGCTGCCCAGGAAGCTAACTTGGTGAAAGGAACTTAATAAAATGCTCATCGAGGAAAAAGAACTGATATTTGAGGGCAGCAGCCCAACAACAGAGCTTAATGTTTGAGACTCATGGTTGTCCCAGATGATTTTTTAAGCTAAAAAGATACCAAATAGTCAGAGCTATCTGTACGCCAGAGACCAGTGTGAAACGTACTGCAAAGTCTCTCTCCCAGCTGACAAAACATTCAAGCCATTGCAAGGCAATCTGGATAGCATCATATCTTTTAATACATTTCCAGACTTTTGTTTCTGAAATCTCCAGAGGATCATGAGCTTCCAAGGTCATCAGGGTTTCGACCTACCTTTTATTACCATGGCAACCAAAGCCGTCTTTAGTGTTTAAATTAGTTAATCAATTGCAGCCCTTGATTTAAACTGGTTGGCAGCAGCCATCCTTGAAAGTGATTTCTTGACTAATATGGGCTTTTATCATCGAAGGGTATTCCCACACCTCAGCTGAATAAAACCCTTTGATAGAGGAATTCACCTTATCATCAGAACTCAGTGCTTCATTTGGGGCCAACTAGTATAATTACTATTATAGATTTTTTTTCCTAGAAAAAAATCTTAATTCTGGTTTCCAACCCCCTAGAAGAAGACAGGGGGTCACTTAATTGGAAAAAGGCACAGACTCTAATTGCTTCCATAAAAGGAGAACGTGCCACCTTTGAACTGTGTGTGAATGAAATTACAATGCACAAACAAATTAATCACTTCAAAGATCTCTTTTGAATTAGGTCAAAATGTGAACCCTTTTCTGTTTAACTGGCATATTCTGATAATCCCTGCATCTTCTGAGAAAGAGTGTGCAATAAAGGATGGAGGGCAAGGTCACCAACTGAAAGGCCCAGGGACCCAAGACTATCCATTGATTTACTGTTTAGAGCTTGGGTACATTAGTCCATCCTTTTGGGACTCTGTTCCTGGCATTGAAAAATGCAGCTAGTACCTGCCTTGCAGATGTGGAATCAGAAAGGTTAATCAGTGAGGGTTTTCTGTTTGTTTGTTTTGAAATGACACATTCTTCTCTATTCCTTTTACCCCATAAAATAGTATGTATAGCATACATACTATTCTTGTATACCTACATGTTAGTTACAGACCCTTGCAGATTAGTTCTGCCTGGGCTCCAAGCTGTTGTAAGAGTCAGAGAATCACATATTGAGAAGGGATCTTCGGAGGAGTCCAACCTCCTCAAAGCAGTCCAGCCAAACCAGGTCTGTGTGCAGTCAGGTTTTGAATATCTCTAAGGATCGAGATCCCACAACCTCTCTGAGAAAACTGAAACCCGAGATAACTGTTCCATCTCTGTGGAGGTATATTTATGAGAATTTTATCCTTGCAGCAAGATTTATACACCTACAATAACGCCTTTTAATGTTTTTCCACTTTAACTTGGCTTGTCCTCTCAGACAATCAGTGCAGATTGGCTATGTCTCTCTTGTGCCTATGAAGGTACAGCCTAAGAAATTTCAGACACAGGCTCATGGCAGCAGCTCTGTATTAAAAGTAACTCAGAAGTTACTTCCAACTTATTTGTAATAGAGGTTGGCCAAGCCCTGACCCTGGTAGGGTTTTCTATCTATCTCCTCCAGTCATTGGTAGCAGCTTCAAAAGAGACAAGGATGGAGAAAGTTGGGAAATTCTTGGTGAATTACTAAAAAAGAAAGAGAATATTTTCTCTATTTTGGGATGTTTTCTCACGTAGACTCTTTTTTGAGTCTTGCTGTTGAGTCTGCTTTGTTGAAGCAGAGTATTCATTTTCTCTAATACCCAATAACATCAGTGGTCCTTAGAGCAGAAGGGTATGAACTTTCCAGTGCAAAAGCACACATGCTGCTGAATCATGAAAAAGCCCTCTGCACTTCAGCTACTGCTAATTCAGGGTAAAGCTGCTGCCTGCCTAGTAACAAATGATGGCTGCAGTCCAGCATGTTGATTCTTTTTGCTGCCTTCTACCAATAGCCCCTTGGGGACCGTTCATGTGGGCTCACTTCTGAAAATATGACCTCATCATTATGCTAAACCTATGTTCTTCCTGTCCTTACCCAAATAGTCTTGCAATCCAAATGAGAACAGTCTTTGTTATTTTAAAGAGTGGCTAGTACGAAAGCAAATCATTTTTCTTTTGATTAGCATTTTCAAAGGATAACCTTCGCAAATTTTCCTCAGAGGCTGCTACTGATGCATGGTGCATCTGGCTGAGTTTTAATCATTTAGCAATTCCTGGCCTCAAAGTGCCGTTGTCCTTGGGACTTCTTAAAAGTTGTGACAGGTTGGCCAGTGAGGGCTGTGCTTTTTGCCACAGACATTCGCTGTGTGATACGATTCATGTTTACAATGTCTGTTTACTGCCAATAAGGCAATTGCTGGGGGGAAGATGGAAGCAAAGAAGAGGCATCTTTATAATATACAACAGCTGCACATGTGACATGGGACTAAGTTCTAGCTAAGAGGATCAATAAGATCAGAGTAATCTTCATATTCCTACTTAGACTCTTGGACATATTTCCAGTATAGTTTTAATATCCAATTTTCATTTGGATAAACGTTGATGCAAATTGGATGAAAAAGTGGAGGCTTTGCCATGTGAACTGAATACTACCAAGTGAGCTGACAAGGACCGAATTTGGAGCACCCCTGGAACACTACTGACTGTTTGCAGGGGTATTAATTAGTGATGGCGCTCAATGAAAGGATTTCAATAGTAACTTAAGGAATTTATTGCTTAATGTGAAATGAATGAAGGAAGAGGCGGGGGGGAGAGATTAGAATGATGCTTGTCTGCTTCCTAACTTCTTTGCTTTGTAGTATTTAAGCTGATTGCAGGTACTCAGAATAGTACCTGCAGAATAGATCACTTTGGCACAGGTTGGCACCAACCAGGAGCCTGATAATCTGCTTTTACTCTCTGATGCGACACTGCGACCGATGGAGACCCAAGCCCTTGGTGAAGCTAACAACACAAGACCAATCATTCTGGTGTTGTGCCAGGCACCGAGCCGTTAGCTGCCATAACTGATCCTTGCTGCATTCACACTGTTAGCAGTCAGGATGATTTTAGTGGTAGTCCTGAGTGCCCAGAGGCAGCTGAACAGTATTTAAAAACTATAAAAACAAGAGGCTCAGGTTTGTACATTCTCTCCCTAAAGAGAGGATAAACCACTGAGATTTAAGAAGACAAGGTCGGGGCATTTCAGAGGAGGTTTACATTTGACTTCTTATACCCCTCCTGGCTTTTTGGCCTGAAAACAGCTGCATCTCAATCTGAGGAAACACCATAACATTGTCTTACACTCCTATCGAGTTTCATATCCTTCTTTCATTCTCCACCAATCTTTGGTCCCCTTTTCTGTTTGCCTTTTGCTAGTTTCTCTGCTTTTCCCCTAGTTGTTCTTTATTTAAAAAAAGAAGCTGTAGAAAACTTCCTATTTCTGTCTTACCATATGGTCTCACTCTGCAGTGGCTTTCCTGCTAGATAGTTACAACAGGAACTTTGTGGAAGATATATGCCATTCCAGACACATACAAGTTTTAAAAGCAGCTATTACAGCAGCAGTTTTCCCTTGGAAAGTGCAATTCCAAAACAGATTAGAAGGATATTGGTTTGGACCTAGAATATTTAAAAGCAAGGTTCTATTAAACCAAGATATCCTTTTCTAAACATAGGAGAGGAATCTAATCTTAATGTTTGCTATTCACTCTTCACTTCAAGTGTCAGAATCATATTTGAATATTATTTTCTCCTTTTCTATACAGAAACTGTCCTTTTTTCTTATAGATCATCTTCCCTTCACTTCCTTTCACTTTCTTTCCCTTCCCTTCCTTTCCCTTCCATTCCCTTCCCTTCCCTTCCCTGCCCTTCCCAAACAGTGTCCACTGCTGTAGTATCTGAGTGCATTCCTGTATATGAATAATATTTGTCATGTATTTTCATTTTCACTCAATTTCAATGAGCAATGGGATGTTCAGTAATATCATTTTGTAAGTCATAGGAAGAGGTTCAGTTTGGATTTCATTTTCATTTTTAAAAATCCTTTCTTTTTTTTCCACCTGCTTGTTAGTGGACAAGGGCTTTCATTTTTTTTCTCTTTGCCAATTTGTCCTGATATCCTTCCCAAGTCATTCTTGGTGCATATCCATCTCATAAACATGTCTGGATGTGAGATGATGAATTATAGCATAGCAGTTTATTTTATGTAAGTTATGCATAGCCAAGTAGGACTTAATGGGCTTCAAAGGATGAACTCATGTGAATAGAAAAGCATTTAAATTCTCATTTTTTGGATAGCTAGAGGAATTATCAGGAACACAATAATAGTGATTTGGATAAATATTTCAGGGAAGGCTGTGTGGGGGAGAGGAAAGGATTTGCTTGTAAAATGCATTACTGGGGACTCCTCTAATGTCTGGCAGCGCAAGTTACTTCTGAAAGTCTATTTTTAAAACTGACTTTAGATACTCTGATCTATGCACTTAGGGTCATGTATGATGAGCAAACTGTCATAAAAGATGGAGTTTTCCAGATAGTTGTGCAGGGTGTTTCTCCCTTGCTTAATGAAACCCCAGCAGCCAACAAACCAAAGAGCAACCAGACAAGGTTTGCAAAGCTTCAACTCCTGCAAGTCACTACCCTGGCCAGCATTCCTCCTCCTGCCCATTCCTCTCCGCTGAGTAGTTTCTATGTTGAAAAGTACAGCTTTTAGTCATCCTGAAAGCATTTGGAAACTCGCCCTGAAATTGCTGAAGAACTCTTTCTCAGGCCTGGATTCGCCAAGGGAGGTGGCAAGGAGTCCCTGGAGGTCCCTGGGAAGCATCTGAGGGATTCAGACCCTCCTGGGTACCACATGAACCCAAGATACATGGTGCTGCCTGGAGAGCTGTTTTATGCATTCCTCCTTATGGGAGCTGTTTTAATGGGTATAAAGCCCTTAAATATTCATTGTACTTGAACAGAAAAATAGGAATTCCCCTTCCCAACTGTTTCTGTCACTCTTTGACTCTATGAATAATTATTTATTCTGTATAAAGTGGGACAAGTCCAAAAACTGGGGCTGAGCTGGGTCAGCCCTTGGGACTTTGGTGACTGTGGATTAGGCTCAGGGGTCTGGGAAGGGACAAATCTGAATCTGAGGTGCTCTGGGCGTGTATGTGAACTGATGGGCTATTTATTGTCTGATTTCTTTTTCAAGTCAATTTTGTTTTCATTTTTGGTGCAGGGACCGATTGTGACATAAGCCCTCCAGAAATTATGTAGGGGATTACTCAGTAATTATTCCTCCCTGCATTTCTTTACTGAACAGCTTCAATTTCAGCTCTGCTGGTTTATTCATTTGACAGCAGCCTTCATTTCAGAGCTTAATGCTGTTAAAAATGCTATCATCTGCTTTCTCATTTCGTAATGTTGTTTAGCACTAATGATTCATACAGATATTGTATACACTTTGTAACTGGAAATAAATACCATGGAGTTTGCTAGAAGAAAGGTAATACAATATTTGAGAGCCTTATTCCCTGGAGAAAAGAAACCGTAATTGTTTTCATAATGGATGTGGTGGCTTACTTTTAAGCATCTCAGTCTGTGGGACAGTGCTCTTTCTCCCCACAGCCTTGCCACAGCATCTCAGAGGAAACCTGGAGTATATTTGCAGCAGGGAAAGA
>NW_010582724.1:0-44759 GCF_000705375.1 Tinamus guttatus
ACTAGAGGAAGAAAAAGAAAAATAAGGCTGTAAACCTTTTAAATTGAATACACTTTTAAAAGGAACTGCTCTAAAATGTTTCCAAATCTTATGCTGTTGATTATGTTTTTAATTTTCACATTTTGTTCTCTGAATGTAAACCTTTTAAATTGAATATACTTTAAAAAGGAATTGCTCTAAAATGTTTCCAATCTTATGCTGTTGATTACATTTTTAATTTTCACATTTTGTTCTCTGAATGGTTGTTTAAAGTTTGATTCTGATGCACAGTAAGTTTTCATACCATTTCTCACTGTTTAAGGGAGAATACAAGTAAAATTTTATACTCAAATTGTTACTGAAATTGCTGCTAACTCATTCCTCCAGACTGTGTTTAAAGCACCTTAAAGTGGAGCTAGAGCTTTCCTCCTTCTTCTCCTTTTCCTTCTTCTTTCTTCTTTCTTCTTTCTTCTTTCCTTCTTCTTTCTTCTTATTCCTTCTCCTTCTCATTATTATTATGTGAGAAAAGAAGAATCAACTAAGAAAGAAAAACAGGATGTCCTTTGTTGGAAGGATGATCTCTATCCTGAAACAACTACCAGGGCTGTAGCGTTCCCACTGAGAGACAGGTGAGACTTTGTAAGAGCGCAGATGGCAGCCAAATATTCCTTTTGGCCTCAAAGAGAGGAGTCAGCCCTAGCTGTACTTTATGGATTGTCACAAAAATTAACAGACACACTGTGCATTTGGCTGTGTGAGGAGACTGTGAGTCTACTTACATTTTTCAGTTGAAGTTGTTAGTTTTTGCTAATTGAAATGATTACTGCCCAGGGTGTATTAACTGTGATGTTCAGTCCAGCTCACCAAATCATGCTCTTTATACAAAAGTTTTCAAGTGGGTCAAAAATAAATTGAATCAGTGACCTTTTACAGTAATTTTGCCCAGGGGCAAAGCAGAATGTCATGTGCCTAAGTAATCTATTTTCCTTTTACAAGATTCTCTCTTCTGCTGTAATTTTCAGCAGTCTTCAAACTTTGGTGGCTGTGTTCTGTTGATCACAGCTCATGAGCAAGCCTTGAAGCACGTAGCTAGCCTTATTTCAGCTGGCACAGAGCAGCCAGCACATCACCAAACCCACTGAATGAAAGGAACACTCAACGGCAAAAGGCTGTGTTGTATTAATTAATCACCTTAACAATCTCCTAGGCCTGATCAGTGGGTGTCTGAAGCAGGGAATAGGAAGAAACAAGGACTGGTTTGAGCTGGAGCCACAGATCAGATTTCTGCTGCCACCAATGCTGTTTTGAACTCTTTTTTTTTTGAATTCTTTTGGCATTGCGGCTGCCAGGTCTCATGTTAAATATTTAAAAATTGTATTGTAAATATTTTAAGGCCTCCTTTATATTACTAAAACATGATATAGTTAAAGGAAACAGGAATAAAAGGCAAAATATCCCAAAGAAATCTGGTATTACAGCTCTGTGTCAGTTTGTATTTGGTTTTTATTTCAAGTAGCCATTTAATGGAATAAATAACGGGCGATGCAGAAACTGAAGTGCCGATTTCTGCTCTCTGAGGTGAGTGCTCTATGCATCTGATAGACACTATACTCTCACATACTTTCTTGGTCTATGGTTTCTTCCTTCAATCTTCAGAAAGAGTGCCTGAGAAGTGGTTCACAGAGATGAAAGCAAGCAGAGTAGGTCACTTTGTTCAAGTCTCCCACCTGCTAAATGAGTGTTGCTTCAACTAAATTACTGGATTAAAATGAAGAAATTCGCTCTCTGCTGTTTGTGTGTGGACCTTGATGTATTATAGCACGCACAGCCTTTCTCCTCCAACGATTCAAGTGCTGCAGGCAGCACAGAGGTTTTGGTTTGTAGATCCTGAAAAGATGCAGAGAGAAGCTAAGGAGCTAGTTGTTAACATTGTCAGGACTGAGGTGCTTCAGAGATGACCAAGGAGCAGAACGGTGCACTGTAGGTGTGTATGCAGCATAGCTGCCTATAGCATCAGAGCAGTCCTAGGATCTTGTGTGAGGATCACAGGATGTTGTCTTCAATCAGTATCTCTTGCACAGCCACATCCTTAAAAATGAAGGATGTGACATATCTCATCCAACTTTAACCATTTAATAGGTAGTCATCCAGTCTAATTGATCATCTATGTTCCTTAACCTAGGACCTGCCCTGGTATTGCAGACTTGCTGGGGGATCAGAGGATGATTGGTTCCTAGGGCCATCCACAAGTGCTGATCGAGCTGGTGGACAGTAGTGCTAGGTCACTCTCCATCATCTTTGAAAGATCATGGAGAACAGGAGAGGAGCGCGAGGACTGGAACAAAACCAATGTCATTCCAGTCTTCAAAAAGGACAAGTAGGAGAATCCAGGAAACTACAGATCAGTCAGCCTCACCTCCATCCCTGGAAAGGTGATGGAGCAGTTAATCCTGGAGTCGTCCATCCACTTCTGGGCCCCACAGTACGAGAGAGATGTGGAACTACTGGAGAAAGTCCAATGTAGGGCCATGAAGATGGTTAGGGGATTGGAACATCTCTCCTACGTGGAAAGACTTAGAGAACCAGGCCTGTTTAGTCTGAAGAAAAGAAGACTGAGGGGGGATCTTATTAGTGCATACAAATATCTTAATAGAGAGTGTCAAGAAGATGGGGCCAGACTACTTTCAGTGGTGCCTGGACAAGACAAGAGGCAACAGCCACAAACTGAAACAAAGCAAGTTCCACCTGAGTTTGAAGAAAAACTTCTTGACTTTGAGAGTAACAGAACAGAGGCACAGTTGCCCAATAAGGTTGTGGAGCCTTCTCAGGAGATATTTAAAACCTGTCTAGATGTGGTCCTGTGCAATGTGTTCTGGGCGACCCTGCTTGTGCAGAGGGGTTGGGCTAGGTGGTCCCCAAAGGTCCCTTTCAATGTCAGCCATTCTATGATTCTGTTTTCAGCACTTCTTGCCTGGATGTTCTGGGGCTGAACCCCATGTGGGGTCCCATGCTGGACATTTAGACAGCAGTTTATCTCAGGCTAAAGAAGACATCTTCTGTTTGTCCAGCTCTTTAGCTCCACAGACTATATCCATTAGATCTTCATTGACTGTGATGAGAGCTTAGATACTTATCTATCATGTCAGCACCTGTCACAGCTAAATTTAGGTGTCTTAATCTGGAGAGGAATTCCACTCGACATATAGACAGTGAGGGCTCTGTTCAGCTTCCCAGTTGTCGGGTGGCCTGAGATGCTGCTATACAGGCTAGTAAGGCTGGAAAATATAACAGAGGAACTACGTCTTTTGCAGCAGCAGGAGACCAGGCAGAAGAACATAAGCGATCTCAAACAGCACCAGGCAACAAGGACTGCCCTTAAATCTATTTGAGGTGAATTTGTCATGAACAACCCAATTTATTTTCCCTTGAATCTATGTTTATTTATTCAAACTGAACAGAAAATACTAATAATGTCATTGCACATCCCACTGTGAATGCAAAGTCAGAAGGACTACATGGGGCATTGGGCACTGCAGCGGGGCTGGGGTCAGGATGTACCAGTTATTCTGCAAGCTGGGGTTGAGATCTGGTCTGGGAAGGGCAATTGGGGTCAAACATGGCCCTATGGCGACTGAGCGGATACATTTCATTTTTATTGGCATAAATGACAGCATATTATATGAACACGTAATTATTTCATGCTCTGCTTATGTATGAAATACTGCATAGAATCTGAATTCTGCTGCATGAACAGTTTGATTTAATATGCAGAAAGAGTGCTAAAAATCTGCCTCTTTTAAAAACAACTTCAGACTACATAATTTTGTGTTTTACTCTTCTGCATCATTAGTAGAGTTTTGCAACAATTCCTTGTATGAAGATGTTCCTAAAATAACTGAATGGGTATTGTACCTTATCCACAGGCGTGTCAGGGGCTGTGTAGGAGGTGTCAACAGTTACTAGGTTAATTTGAATATCTAATTCCTATAGTCAGAACCATGCTTATTATTTGCAAGACTGTAGCTATTTTAATGCGTTTAAATCCATGTTTAATTTTTGTAATAATCTTATATTATAGACAAGAGAACAAAATGACACTGAAGAAATTGTCATCAAAGGTACTTGCCCAGCCATGGGCAATTATCTATCTCATTCATGTACATGGACCAATAGCTTATACTTCTTCATTAAAACATTTTCCCTATCTCAGGGATCCTTGCTATCCTTCCTGGACAACAAAATAAAGGCGTTCCTTAAAATTGTCCAAGAAATAGGAAAATTAATTCAAATATGTGAGATAAGAGAAAATTTCAGTATTTTATATAGGCTTATAAGCCTCACTTTCTTTCAGAATGTAGATTTTGAAAGGTAACCTGACCTTTCTTATTGTTTCAAAATAGTAAGGCTATAGTAATAGTCATTTTTGTAAAAAGAATAAGGACATTTGCTTGTTTCTAGATTAGCAAAGGAGAAAATGATAAAAACTTTCATATGTAACTTCTCTTTTCCTAGTGAGTGAACTTTTGAGCAAGAGGTTCAGCTGTGCCAGAATTTCCCCTGTTATTTGCTTTTTTAAACAGTTTTATATTGAATTGTCCATATAGAAGGTAGTGCAATATCTTTTAAAGTTGCCTGACTCTAATGAGACTACATCAAAACTGGCCTTTGGAAGTGATCTGCATTTGTTAATGCTTCCTATTGGGGAGTCGTGAAAGAGAGTGTGTTTGATTGTGTTTTTTGAAATTCCCAGTCTTAAAAAGACTTTTCCAAGTTGATACTCTTTATTAGTTGAGATGTGAACATCTATTTAGACTTTATTGACTCCACAGCTTCAGCAAGGTCTTGCAGCAGGTTATAAGAAAGGAGTTGCAAGACTGCAGTAAATGAAATGCATAAAGCGTTCAGAGCCAGGGAAAAGACGAAGAAGTATCAAATTTTGGGATGACAATCACATGAGGAAAGTAAGGGTAGAGGAAATCACAATGTCAGTTATTTACGCAGTGTCTGGCCGGTATCTCCCTACACCCGCAGAGAGGCCCACAAATGTGGAATGGTCCCATCTGGTGCCTCCAGCTCCACCACCCGCACTGCAGGAACGCAGCAGATAGATAGTGAGAACTTATGTTTTTGGAACTGCTTCTCACCTTGTTTGAAGGAATATTGTTTGCTTTTTTTCCTCCTGTTTGTTTTAATTAATGACAGATGTTTCAGCCTTCTTATTGTCTTTATTCTTGAATATGAACACAATAATGGACCTTTGTACACAATCATATACAACTGTAAACATTTCTTAAATCCATCAGATGGGTGGGAAGAAAAGTTCTTTGCATTTACGTAGACTTAAATATGCTGTTTGATATTCTGTTCATAGCCAGACTCTTTAAAAAGAGTAATTTGTGCCAAAAAGTCTACAGAGACTTGAAAATGCTACCTATAATTTCAGGTAAATGAGAATTTATCATTTCCTAAGTGTTACATTTCCTGTTTCTCTATTTTGATTACATTTTTAAATGGCATACTTGGCTCTGCTATTCTCTAGACCTGTTTAGTCATCCTATCTGGATTCAGTTCAAATTTGATTTTATATAAGTAGCCTTATGTATGGTTTTATATGCATTTGTTCTTCTTTCTATCATCTAGGTTGAAATAATTTATTCCCACATCTCAAGAGCAAAGGGAATCTGATCCATGCCACATCTCTTCTGTGAAACAGTAGCCTATGTCTAGTTCTCTATTACACTTCACATGTAATTATTTTGTCTTGGGATGGAGGATGTGGAAGGATAGTGTTACTTAGGGGTGAGTCTCCAATATAAGTATTCTTAGCCTTTTCACTGGTTGATTTTCTGTTCCTTTTTCGGAGCTTGATCACAGCCTTTCAGGGACTACTGACAGTTACGGCTGTTCAGTACTCTGACAGTCCTTTTGCCTCCTGATTCCTTCTCAATATTCTCTGTGTGCGATAAATCCTTTTCCAGTGCTAAAAGACACTTCTACTTGTTTACATTCCCCATTGTGTTCAGCTAGAACATCATCATTAATCAAAGCAATGTATTCCCAACCCAAAGTTTAACTATTCAAATGATCAACAAGCTAACAAACAAACAAACAAACAAACAGAACACAAATCCAGAAGTGTATTTAATCAATCACATAGGTTAGGAGATGGTTAGGAGAAGTAGTGACTGGGTGAAGTCACATGTGGACTTTGAACAGAGCAGCTGTATATACTCCCAAGGAAATTCTTGAGGGTCCTAGGCAAAGGTTGTTTCTCTGTCATGTAACCCAACATGTATCTGTCACATGAACAAAATGCAGGTGCTCCATCATATGTCAGGGATATTCAGGATGATTTGACAGGAGCATGCACATGCACCAATGCGAAAGCACTGCAGTGCTTTAGGAAGAGGAGGCAGCAGGGAATAGGCTGCTAGAACAACTTCTCTGGCTCCCAGCCTGCTCCTGCCAAAAGCTTCAGGGTACTTTGTAGAAGATAGATTAGACTTCAGACTGGGAGAATGTTCTCACCAGCTGGCTCTAACCCAAGCCTGTAAGTCAGGTGCCCCTGCTATACATCATCTGCAGGGATGTTCAGAAGATAATTTGGCAGGGAGATTGATGCCTGTATTTGCAGCCCTTTCCCCCCCATTTCAGTCTTATCTTGAGTAGGGACTCAGCATAGGAAGAAAGGAAGCTCAATCTGATCTCATGTCACTGTAAGGAAAGCATCGATCCCTAAGATTACGAATTGTATCTGCAGATGATATGATTTGGCAAAATGGCACTAAGTTACACTACCTAATAATCTGGTGCTCTGTAAACTTGCAAAAGAAATGCACAGTGACAGGACAAGAATCAGAAGTTGTTTCAGGGGCAATTCTCTCCGGATGTAAGAAAAAAATATTCAACAAGAGAACATTTAAATGTTGGAAGAGGCTGCCCTTGACTTGACAGGGCCCTGGATAACCGAATCTGCAATGCCCTGCTTTCACCAGGAGGTTGGACAAGGCGATCTCCAGGGGTCCGTTCCAGCCTTGCTTCTTTATGATTTGTAATTGTTCTGTGTTCTTCGTATTGAGAGCGGGTCTTTTGTGTGTGGGGGGGACCAGAACTATCTCTGTAGAAGGACAGATCAGGACAAAACCTAGAGCTAAAGAAATTAAAGCAACAGAACATTTGCACGACTGCAAGCACAGCATGAAAGGTAGGTAGATAGACATGTAGATATGCACAGAATGTGCAGCTGTGAGCAAGACTTCACTGGCTGTAATAAAAATATTATCTGTAGTTTAAATAAATGCTGCTAAATAGGACAGAGGCTTCTGCATCATGTCTCCAGTTAGTCTCCAGAACCTGCTCCCCTTTAGATGCCTCTTCTGTTGTGGCCTTGCTTATAGTTACAGCAACACCAGGTTAAAAATTAGAGAATGGAAGGGATGAACAAAGAAATGCTGAGCAATCTTCCCAAAGAGAGTATGTATCACAGAAACTACTTTTGATAATATTGTCCCCCTGGTCATGTTGCGTCCAACATCCAAAAATAGAAATCCCATTAACAATAAAAAATAAGTGACATGTGTTTAACAGAATAAAATTAAATGTATAAGTCTTAAGCAAGAATTATTGTAAAAATGTTAATTCATTAAACTGCAGGTGGTCTCCCCATGAGCACATTATATCATAGTGTTACTTATTAATAATCTTTTTCTGTCACTTCTGAATTAAATAGTTTATAGAAATTGCAGTCTGTGCTTTTCCTGTGATGATTAACAGGCTTACTATTACATACTGCTGCCATCCACAAAAGTCCTGAATATATGAAGCAAGAAGTGATTTATGATTACCTGGATTGTATGCTGTTCTTCTTTTCACATATCCTATTGTGTTGCTAGTAGTAAGTTAATAATACAGAGTTGGATTTACAAAAGCATTTTCATTTTAAATATAAAAGACCTCAAAAGTACTCTTTTTTTTTTCCACCCCAAGAGCAGGGCCTCAAGCAGGTATAAATCTGAGCAATGTTTAAGCAATCAGATCAATGACTCCCGTTGAACGGCAGGCTGTGCATGCTTAGCTTGCAGCTGCAGGCAGAAGCACAACATGCAAAAGTGAGGTGTTAGTGG
This sequence comes from Tinamus guttatus, assembly GCF_000705375.1. Next base: position 8,103 of record NW_010582724.1, read on the forward strand.
GGGCCAAAGGCAGTTTTTTAATTGAATGATAAAATGTTTTTGCAACAGCCCTAAAAATTCACCCTGTTTGTGCTGAGGAACCTATGTAGAGTTCAAGAGTGAAGTGAGTGACAACACTCCTGTGGGTTTCACCCATAACATTCACTGAATTGCAATTTGGATGCTGCCACCTCTTGTTCTGCTGCTCTCCTTCTAGCTATTTATTACATTCACACTTTCCACATTCATCTAATTGCAATTTCAATCTTGTCTTGACTTCTTCATCCCAGTTTGAGATTTGCTTTCTATCAGTCCCAGAGCCTTTTCAGTATCTACTTAAAATAGCCCATTTTTGATTTTCGAGCAGGTTCCTCGGTCCTTTGTTATCCCTGGTCCAGACATTGTGTTTACCAGTGACAAACAAGTGAATTTTGCTCTTCTGATTAACTTATAAGTTCTGAGAAATCTTTACTCACACATTCCCAGTAAGGATTTGTACCTATTTGGCACCTCAGTGCTTTAAGGTGCCAGTGCTTTTAGGTGTTGTGGCACTGAGTTTGTTCCAGACAGCACTACCAAGGCTGTGCATGGCTTTTTTTGTAGTTTTCTGCCCAGGAGTCACTGTGGCATCGCTCTCTAGTGACTGTGCCTAACAGTCCTTTAGCCTGCATAAAGAACACACAAATCCTGAAGCAAATCCTTTGTTTGTCACTGCCTCTGATATCAGGATAAAATTTCTGTTCTAAACCAAAGTTCTTGAGTTTCTCAGTGCCAGACATTTTGCTAAGATTATTATCATAAAAGATAATGAATGTTGTCTGAGTTTAGGAAAAAGTATGAGTCTAAAATTGATGCCTGTGGAAAACATGAGTCAAAAAAGATGAAGTTTGTTAAAGAAAGAAGCATTTATATGCTCTTAAATTAGATTTCTGGGAACTTTCTCTGGAAATTACCCCATCATATTTCTCTGATCAGAATCTGAACTTCATCTTGCTGTTCATGTTATAACATGGTATTGAAAAGTCAAAAGTGAAATTATTCTACATATTATTGTACGTCTACATACTCTTCTAACAAACTATCCACATACAAATTGTTTAGGATTGTAATATTGACACATCCATTTCACACATGCAGTCTTGGATGTGGAAGGAGATACGTGTAGTTTTTGAAGGCTAGCTAGAATTTTTACACATTTAAGAAACAAACAAACAAATAAATAAATGATCATATCCAACTGCATCAGAATACCTGGTTATCCCAAATGGCTCTTTTCTGCTGGCAGGCAAAGGAAAAGGTAAAGGCAACGGAGTGAGTGGTGTAATATTTAAGTAACTGTTATGCTGACATGCTGACCTGGCCAGGCCATCGCAGGACTGTGCCCGACCATGGATACCCTTGCTGATTCCCACCTTGGTCCATGAGCACCTGCCTGGCTCTGTCCTGCTGGAGCTCCCAGCATGAGGAGCTCCCAGTCCTGGCCCTGCCAAGCTGGCTTCTCCCATGGGAGCTACTTTAGAGATATGGCTGACTGGGGAGGGCATGCACATGCTCATCTTGTTTGTTAAGAGGAATTACCTATTAATTAATCTCATGCATGTCCTGGGTCTCTTCTCTCCCCCTGCTGCTGAGGTTCAGCTGGGCAGAGGGAGAGCAAACTACCACATAGAAACTGGAGAGGCTGCTTGTGTCTGAAATGAGGCAGGGAAAGATCATCTCTGTCACTTCTTTATCAATAGAGTTGATGCATTTGAGGAAACTGCTGCCTGTCTCCAGCAAGGCATGGAGAAAGCCATGAATTATTTATAAGTTCAATTAGTCGACATGGGCAAAGAGTGGTGAGAGCTGTAAAATAATTACTTATTGATTTGCCTTTTCTTCCTTGAACTGTTTCACAATTTTGGTGTGAGACGGCAAAAGCATAGGGGCTGGGGGGCCCACTTGCTTTGTGTTCTGGTTGCAGTGGAGCTGGCGTGACAAATAATGAGGCTTCAGCTCTGGGCATGTGCTAATATTGGTGCTGGCATGGCAGATGGAATAACTTTATTTGCTACAGCCCAGGTGCTGTAACCTCATTATTTCCTACAGGCATGTTAAGCAACGATCAATAACTCCTTGTCTGCTTATGGCATTTGGAAACCTCTGGGGACTACTTATGACACTCATTTGTTTATCGCACTTGCCGTTAAATCATATTCAAAACACTGCAAACTTTCAAAAGGTAGCTGCCTAGCTTTTGAACCATCCTGCATGCTAATGCTAATAAAAAGATCTGCCTAGCTTCGATAAATGACAGGCTATCTCACCTCTCACAAACAGGAAGACATGGCTAATGGAGTATTTTTAGGTCATTTGAAATCTTACACAGCTTCTAGAGTTGTTTCACAATTGATGATGGTCACAGTTTGCATCAGTACCTACACCATGAGATCTTCATGAGGCAGTCTGAGAGTGTTGTATGCTATGTTTTTGTGGTTCTGTAGAGGTCATGAGGACTCTGATGTTGTATTGTCACTAGAGGCATCTGCTCTGAAGATACTATAGGTATCAAACACTACAGTATCTGTTGTGGAAGTTCTTGACAAAATACCTCGATTAACTATTTTGAGAATCAAAGTAATTATCAAGACATGCTACAAGCAAATAAAGATCAAATGATGATATATTTCAAATAGCTTTGACATGATATTGGAAACAAATGCACCAAATCACCTTCTTATCCTTGTGGAAACTTGTATCCTGGGGTAATGGTGTGACTAAGAAACTTCGTCATGGCTCAGAACTTCTCACACTTTGAAGCACAATGATTCTTGAATTTTTTGACTGTTGTCAAACTGCAAGCTGGAACACAACATATATATATACTGTCGTTAGTCATCATAGTCTGTGGTCAGGAATGTGTCAGGGCCACTGAAAATCACTTCCAAGCACAGAAGAATATCACAAAATTTCTATCATAGGATTAGCCTACAGCAGACAGAAGTGGGCACGACAAGCACTGACATTTAAACCTTGAATCAATTTTACTTTTGCACAGAGCAGTAAGATTTTCTCTAGCTGGTGACTACTATATATATTCTACCACATATCTGCTGGTTACTCAAACTCTTAGATTCACGTACCACAGAGTTGCTGGGCATTTGTTTCCCTGTACTCCCCGGAGGAGTGCCCTGATTCAGCTCTTAGCAGCTTGTTTGAGGAAAAGGTCAGCAAGGTGGATGCTCCCACTGGCTTTACAGGGCCAGCAATGTAATTTTTCTTGATGCCGTTCTTGTTGTGGTGAACATGATGAATGATCTCTTTGAATCTTACAGCCGCTCGCACTAACCACTGCCAACAACAGGAAAACAAGGTTTATGAATTTCATACCAGCTCTTTTGTTTGTGAAATAGCTAGGATGAGATTCTGGTTCATCTTCAGCTTTGCTGCCGCAGGGCCAGAGCAGGTAAGATAGGCCTGGAGAAGATGAAGTTTCCAGTGGAACAACATTTAAAAAAAATCTTTTAAAAAAATCTCCAAAGCTAGGAAATTACACATAAAACAACATAGAAGAATATTGTGCTTGAAAGCTTCAAAACTGAAAGATAGAAAATTACATGATTAGATTGCCTGCACAATCCCAGTTATCATACCTCATTTGTTTACGCTATGGTTGTCTTTACTACCACATTCATATACCACCTTTTCCACAGACAACTTTCATTCCAGTATTTGCTTTCCCTTAAGTGCTTGTGTTTGCAACATTAATGTTCTCAGCAGTTTCTCTTAACATAGTGTAGGTGATCTAGATATTTGCAGGTTTTTGTACTCTTTACTTTTCTCTCTCCTGTCAAATAAAATATGTTTTCAGAAAGCAGAGTTGAAGACCATTCTGTTGACCAGGGTCAGAGTGTAAAATGCCAAGCTCTTATTAAGAGCCATTCATATTTTGAGCATTCAGCGAGTCTCCTAATACTCTTTTTTTCTCACAATCTGGGAAGTGAGCATCTTTAGCAAGTAAATGTTAGCAGGAAATTAGGGGAAAGTTTCCAGCAGTTAAGGGTTCTTATGTTCAAGTGTTATTTTGAAAATATTTTTGGTTAAGTGCTAACATATTTTCAAGTGTCATTTAATAGGTATGATGGCATTTCATGTGGGAGGTGAGCGTACACCAACCACAGTACTGCTCCTTCAGCATGACACATATGTTCATTTTGTGTGCTGGAACACTGTAGTTTTCCAGGCTCTTGTCAGTACCTATGCTGGCATCACTCAGAATAATTCTATGGGCGGTATTCCCAGGCGAACTGTAAATTTAATTATTGTCAGCTTCCTTGGAGGCATTTTTGTATGTCAAATCAAAATAAATAAATAAACAAATAAGAAAAAAATTTCCTTTCAGTGAAGAGACTATGAAGACGCAGTAACTTCAAGTGCTGCTGTTAGCTAACTGCCAGCTATCCCAGTCCCTGTCCGTGTCTCCTGCCACAGAAGCAGAGCTCAGTCAAAGCTGGAGAGCTAAGGCAGTTTCCTAATGCTGTGTAGACAGCGTGAATTTTGGAGAACTGCAGGAACAGGGCAAGCAAACCACTAGTAAATAAGCTTGGTCCAGACGGGGAGTTCTGACGAGACGAGGGAAAAGGTCAGGAGCAGCCTTCAACAAGAGCTTTTTGGAGCAAGAAAATTCATGGTTTCTTTGGGAGATATTTGACAAACTTAGGAGGGATTACATGTCTATTGGAAGAAAACTTCCCTTGGGTCCTTGTTTGAACTTTCTGCCACAGCAAAGGACGGTCTTTCCATCATTCCATCCGGCTTTTTTTTCCCTTAGCAATATTGAAAGTCCTGCTTATATCGGCACCTTGTAATTTTTCTTCTTGTCAGCTTTTTCCTACACAGTTTAGCAGCTGGTAGCAGCAAAGATGTCAAAGATTGGATCAAATATGTGACTTTTTCCTTCTATTCCGAATGGAGGGTTTAATCTTTGCAGCATTTGCCTTCCTGGAACACCACCAAAGAGGTGGTAAGTTTACCTATTGATGAGTGAACTTAGGCACTGTTTCCTTTACTACTCTCTGCTGGCTTCGTTAGTTAAAAATCACAGTCAGTTTTATTAAGCTAGTATTAGCACAGCACTTCTTTGAAAATACCAGCCTCTATAACTGCTAAGAAGGCTCCTGGGACATTTTATAAAGCAATATTAATGATGGCACTGGATAAGTGTTTTTCATATTTTCTTGCTTCTACATGTCAGTTTACATGGACTCACGGTCATTGAATGGGAACACTGTCAAAATATAGAGGTGTTCACTAATGTTCAAAATTGGGGCTGCATGAATGATTTACAGAGGGCAAATGGGGGAACAAAGTGTGCAAATTGTGTTCAGATTGAACTAAGTGTAGTCAATCTCCTTTTCTCTCAAGCAGAAATCCCACGCATTTTTGTGGTAGTAGTTTCTGTTTCGACCAGTAATTCAAGGGCTAGAGCACTCCCGCAGTGTGAGACATGGGCTTTTCTAGTTCCTGCCAAATGGTTTCAAGCCCACATCTCTCACTGATTCCCAGAGTGTTTTAGTCTATGGATTTGTAAGGTAGAGGGGCAAGTAGGAGAAGGTGGGAAGAGAAACAGGATTTCAATGAGTGAGTTCACATCCACTGACTGCCTTATTCAGGAGGGGACTTCAAACAAGGCTTCCTTATCTCTCAGGGGGACCCCAGCAACCATCAGTAGACTGCTCTCAAGTGGGATGAACCCAGCAGAGGAGTTACAGAGGATACCAAACAAACATATGTAGCAAATGACCACTGTGTCATGTTTAGACTCATTTGCAGGGCTTTTGCCTCCAAAAAAACACATAACACCACCAAAGAATTAAGAGATTAAATCATTAAGATTTTCTTACCTTGCGCACTTTCTTATTTCTTCCAAGTGAAGCCTGATGTTAATGATGCTGTCTTGATTCAGCTGTCAGAAAGAAGAGATAACCGAAATCAGGTCTTTGTATGCTATGAAAGAAGTGTGTCCTGTAGAGATCCCGTTTGAGTTGCTTAAAATCCAATTTTAATGAAAAAAAAAAAAAAAAAAGCCTGGATCACTTTCTCTTTACAACAAACCCAGACCTATACACTGTTTGTGTGGTCTCTGAGGGATCTCATAGAATTGCAGGGAACTTTGGTTTGATGTGACTTAGAAATGCTATTAGAGTATGTGGGGATTCCTGAACAGAAGTCAAAATAAATGATCTTAAGATCTGCACATTGGCTTGCAATTTCTAAAAGGCCATCAAAATCTCAGTATTGGCTTCTTTGCAAAACCCACTTTCCTGTCATTTATTTTGAAACTGAAAAATCCTTGCATTAGAGTAGTTTTAACTTAGTGTTTTAATAACACTCCACAAATGGCCAAGAGTTAGTCTCTATAAGCAAAGGAGTCAGGGTCTGCCCTTCAACGAGACAACAATTTTTGAAAGGTTTGCTTTTATCCATACCTAGCTTAAAAAAGCTGGCGGAGCATTTCCTATCCGTTACATGTCTTTAAGCTGAACAGAGAGCAAATAAACCATCTGAACAAGCAGCAGATATTTTTATAAAGTGCTGTGTATTGGGATGTTATTATGAAAATAATGATGTTCAAATAGTAGGAAACATTTCAGAATTGATAAAATATGATGTTTATGTGTGAGAATGTGTAACTGATTTTGAATAAGGAGTTTATTCAGGAGGGAGTCCTACAGAATTTGTTGACTTCAGGAGACATACAATCACCCAGTTGAGTTATTCAGAATTTCTATAGGCATAAATGAGAGCAAAATCTCACCAGGTATCTTAAAAGGCTGATTAGCACTCATGAGTGTGGGGAAAAAAAAGTGTTTGTAACGGGAGAAAAACAACAGGGACTTGCTCAGACTGCAAAAGACAGGTCAGGTCTTCATACCTCCAACCCTAGATGGGAGAGAAAAAGTCTTTAGATCACTGCAAGATGTTAAGGAAGTATTTAAAGAAAAGGTCACTGATTTGATTTGTTTCTCTTGAGTAAGAAGCACCTTTTCTTCCAGGAGTATGCATTACAAAAGTCTGCTTGAGCATTTTAGGTACAGGGCATCATTCTGAGAAAGGTCAGAGCAAGCAGAAGTTCCTCTTCTTGAAAGGAGCCAAGCCACAAAAAAAAAAAAAGGTTTTTTATCAAGGCCTGTTCTACAAAGTTAAGCTCAGACTTTGTGTAGACTATTCTCAATTGTAAACAGAACTTTTTGTTGTTGTTGTTGTTTTTCTTACAGGAGAGCTCTCCTCCTTTCAGGTGTTTTAAGATAAGTGAGCCTGCCTGCTAGACAAGAGCATTCTGTTGATAAACCAGCTCCATAAACCATTTCAAATTGAGAGCATAATAGGATTACTTACCATGGTTAAACATATTTTTCCATCAGTAAATGAATGTGAAACCTCTTAGATACATTCTTTTTTTTCTTTTGATTCAGATGGAGCCACACAGATTAGGAATTAACAGTGCAGGATATAGTCAATTTGATGTAGTTGGAAGGGAGTTTGTACTTCTGATGTTGACTAAATAAGTATTTATTAGCAAAATTCATGGAATATGGAGTACTTGGTATGTCAATGGTTCTTCTGATTATTTAAAGTCATGATTTCAGCACCGCCATTTTAATGCTTGCCAGTGTTAAAAATGAGGGATATTAAAATGATAAGCTGGAAATATGCTCATGGTTTTGAATATGCGGGTACAAAATCTATGAAAATGTGATAAGGAGATAAAAAATCAATTCAAGAAACGTCAACTGAAAAGCTGCAAGTGTTTTTTTCATATATAGATAAAGAAATTTTGTATGCAGAATACAGAAGTGAGTGTGAGGAGTTGCTTGGTGCTACTAGCTATGCTGAACACATACAGTATTTAAGGCCTAACTTAAGACTTTAAATATAAGGTCATGCAGAGAACTTATAGCCATGCCCTAGCACATTGTAAGCATAACAGATATCATTTTCTGTGTAGTTGTAAACGCTGTGGCAAATGCAAAAATAACTTCAGGAATATGGGAAGAGGTTGCAACTAACTCTTAGCTGTGCAGGTATTTACATCAGAGAGAATAGATATAAAATGCTAATGGACCAGAATAGCAGAGACAGATTCCTGTTGATATAAATCACCAAAAATTCACAGTGTGTGAGGCTTGTCTCTCTCCAGGCTTCTCTTGACTGGAGCCTCTCTGCTGACCCCATAGTTGGCCTGGAGAAATAAGGAGTAAAATTGCGAGCAGTTATTGCTGGTAAGATTGTTGAGGCAGAGAATCCAGCTTTATGCTGCTTGCTTTGGGCTCAGATGCACCATTTCTGGTAATCTGGATGTTCTAGAGACTGTGATTTGCTAATGGGTAGGGTATGCCAACTCCAATTCAGAGCTAGGCTATTTATGACTTTTAACTGGAAAAAGAGCAAAACAAGTTGATATCTGCCTGAAGAAAACCATGCAGTCGTATTTGCCTGTTTTATGATCTGCCTCCTGTCTCAAGGGAGTTGCTTTCATTAAAGTGTAATTTTCCCTTTGTCATTTCATTCTTTCCCCCTCAGACTAATACATTCTCTGAATGAAAGATGCCCAGAGGTGCTATCGGAGTTCATCCGAAGGCAGCTACGGTGCAAGATTCACTCTGGCAAGAACTCATCTATCTTGGAAAGCTGTAGCTCTTGAGCTATGCCAGTGACAAGATTATCCCAATGTGGATACAGTTGGGCTGATGGAGAAGTGCTGTTAGCTGAAGAGCTTATTCTAAATCTGGAACAGAAATAGTTTACACAAGGACTAGGTGCCTTGAGCGTAGCAAACCCACATGTACATTAAGATGGGATAGTAAAGAGTCTGAGTCTACATTCACCAAAAGAAACATCTCTTTGGTTCTGCCTATGCACAGTGTAGAACAGCACGAAGAACAATGTTGCTGCATCATTTTAAATATCAGTCGATATAGTATAAAGCTCAGTTTGCCAAATGCGACTGACCAGATCTTTAGTGGGTGCAAGTCAATGCAGTTCCATAAAAGCATCATGGGTCCATATTCATTTACATCAGCTAAGAGTCCCTTGCACCTTCGATAGTCAGTTAAAGCTGAGGGATTGGGTTAAGATGAAACATTTTACATTGACTTGGCACTCTGTATGCACAGATTCTGAGAGAGCCTTGAGATACCTAAATCCTACTGAATTTAGAAACTGGACATCTGCTTTGCACAGGCTCTTCTGAAAATCATTGCCATAACCACTAGGTGAGATGTAAGGGAGGAGCGAGTGGGGCCCAGCATTGGCTAAGAGCTGCAGTAATAATTTAAGTGACTTCAAGTGAGGTAAATACTAAATATATATTTCCAATCTGACACAAAATCCACTGACAACACCATGATCTGAGATCCTTTCATCATGCATGAATATAACCACTTGTTGGCACAAGGTGCCTATCTGTCACATTTATAGTTAGAAGTAGTGGAGGCAGCTGACATTTGGCAGGGATGAAGCAGACCTGACAGGCTCCCCCACCTTGGCCTGTTTTTCCTCTCCCTTTCGCTCTTGTCTTTCAGAGGCTTGTCCTTACGCCACAGGCACTGTGTGCCCGGTCTCCCTGCCACTAGAGGGAAACATGCCTTTACGGAATGGCTCTGAGACCACACCAATGCCTCAATCACAGACAAGGACATAGCATTGAAATGGGTAGGTAATTCCTAGAAGAGCAGAGACCTCTTTCACACTGGACACATGGACATTCTCTTTCTTCATGCTTGGCAACTTCCTTTCTATCTGGGTGCCTTTTTAAACCTCACTCGATCTTTCATGAATGTGCTCTTGGCAGTATGGATTGCCAAGTCTGTGTATATGGAGCAACCCCAGCACTATGATCCTTCCAGGTGAAGCTGAGTGCCAGATCTCTGCCATGAGCAGCATGTTCTCTACAGGCTGGTTAACCCTTTAGAAATCAGTCATACATTATCACAGAAGAAGATGAATAACCAAACAGTGACTCAAAGCAGTATTTTATTCCCTAGCTCTCTTTTGTTCCCTGAAGAATACAGGATGGTCTTGGCCTTTTCCCAGTGAAGCTCGTCTCTTTGCTCACGCTTGTTTACTATCGGAAGTTATCACCTTGTAGGTGAAGGTTTTCCTCCATCTGCTCTCAGGCTCTGTTGCTTCATTTGCTTCCATTGGCAAGTGAAGAAAAACTGGTGGTATCCTGTTCCATGAACACAAGCTATATGATTATAATAATTCCTGCCTTTACTCAACATTTACATAAAATTGCAAAATTGCAGTCCCAGCTTCAACAAAACAAGGGAGAAAGTGAGCGTAATCAATAGGGGGTGAATGACTGCACAAATTAGCATTAGGCTTATTTTTAGGACACATACTCCTATGTGTCTTTTTTTTTTCCTAAAACTTGCTAGGAGGAACACTAGGAATTTTTATTTCACTGTATTAAAATTATGCTGTCTGAAGATGAGACTTGATGAAATTTGTCTTTGGTATCTAACAGTCAACTCTTACCTATTTTTCTGAACTGAACTACTATGATAAAATTGTGCCACTTCTATGGACTTCCCATTGTTGAAAAAAGTTAAACTTTTTTTATTATTATATTCTCACACAAGCATGGATCTATAACAGCATGACCATTGAAATTGGGCACAGACTTTGACCCATCAACATTTTGTGAATTTTAAAAATAGCAAGTAATTGAAAAGAAGCCCATTATTTCCAGCTTTAGCAGAGGAACTTTATCTATCAGACAGCTGCTGTACTCCACCTGAGGTTGATTGATGCCAGCTTAATAACGATGATCGATTAGATCATCAGTGTCATCCTTAGAAAGAATGTACTTCAGCTAATGACATCAGTTGACTAATAGATTCCTGTTTAAATGTCAAAGGGCCAGAGTTAGATGCTTTTCTAAGTACTTACATTATACCTGTTGAAAAAAATTGCATCAAGTCTGTAAAACAAAGGACCTTTGTGACATATATAGTTATAGCCTCTCTATTTCCTCTACTATTGAGAAGGAAATTTTGCTTTAAGTTGCAACAGTTCAAAACAGGAAGATACACAATTCATCTTCAGAGTTTGGCTCAGACTTTCTAGAAATCATCAGATATAAGTCATTGAGCTGTTATGTGAATGTGCCTTTCCCTGCTGTCATTACAGAGAGCACATTTCTGGCCCTGGCCCAGTATAGAAGGTGGTCCTTTAGGCCACTGCTGTCTCAGGAAAAGAAGCTTGAGATGAATTTTCTCTTTCAGTATATTTGCATTCTGAAGCACTCAAATTCCCTTCTTCTAACATCATAAGTTGTTGCCGTAAACAGACTGCATTTCTCCTTCCTTGCAAGCAGAACTTTGTAAATAATTTTTGCATTAACATTAAGCACAAATAATGATTACAATGGGCTATATGATGCTATGAAATCTCCAAATGTAACTTCCAATTGATTTTAAATTAGCCTTCGGGGAAGTAGTTGCTTAATGGGTGCTTGCATGGCTAAATACAAATGACAATGTCATTCTACTACTGACTATCTTCTGTATGGACATCTTATGGAGAGACACAATTCTGTGATAAGATGTAATTAAGACACCCAATCCAAGTAGGTGGTAGTATCAGGGGCATATTTTGTATGCAGATGTATATTTGCATTGTAGAATGTAATTTTTTACTTTCAACTTGAATCCAAATGTATAGAACTGTGGGCAGACTGGTTCACTTTATCTTAATGCATATAAATACTCCCTTATACTTTAACTTGTGAACAGAATTAATTTATTCCTTTTCCATAGATCACTGCCAATAGAAAAATTCACTTGCATAACCGATAGGACCATCATTACAGACATGCATTTCGATTCATTCGTTTGCAAATGTGCATGCATTAAACCTGGCTGCCCACCCAGCAGTAGCTCTATGTTTATAACTAGAAATCAAACGTCTAACTGAATGAACAGTTTTTATGGCTTTGGCACACTGTTAAGTCAAAAAACTTCATGCAAGGTTGACAATTGATGGTGCCTGGGCAAAACAAATGAAAACAAGGATATCAGTTTAGAGACCACAGCAGGTTTAATTGCTGCTGATATTCAATCCGCTTGCACACAAAGCTTCTGGAGCTGGCTGATCTGGGAGGACATTGCGGGCAGCAGTGATGAAGAGTCAATTGGCAGTGCAGATCTCCAGAGAGACAGACAAGAGTCCCCACCTGAAGGATAATCTGCCACCGCAGAGTTATTGGGGAGGTGGAGCAGTGGGAAAGATCTCTTCCCTTTGGGAAGAGAAGGTTGCCTGTTTGTCAATGTTCAAAAGCACATTTTAGAACTATTTCACTCATCCCAGCCAGAACAGGTTCTTGGTAAGAAACCAACTCAGAGGGAGGGGGTGAGGGCATTAATAATAATGACCCATGTGGCTTCAGTGGCTAAAGCTATCCAACGTACAGTCACCCCCAAAAGCCTTTTATGGAACTCACACCTCAGTAGCAATAGTCAGGTTCAGCTACATCCTGAATTTGTGTCCTGCTGGTGCTTGGCCCTCCATCATGTCACCTTGCTCCATCAGTATGGAGGGTTGTTCACCAGGTATGAGTCACAGATCGACACTAATTTTTCTTCTCTTGCATCAAACTATGTCGCAGTACAGTGAATACAAGGACAAAGGCAGCCCAGAGTCTAACACTGCCATTACCTCCCGGGTAAGGAGAAGGACGTTTACTCTGCACAGGGTGCTGTGCAGTTACCAAGGAAGTTTTAAAGGAGAAAGGAAACAGTGTAGGTACAGCAGTGCAGCACTCAGGGCCTGCATGCCTCCTACACAAACCCACTTCTATTCCCAGCCCAGGTCTTCATAGTCCCCTTGCATAGGTTATGCTCTGAGAAACATTTGGCCTCGTCTTCTGCTAGCTTAACTTTGCTCTCTTCTTACTCCTGGCTATGGGCACTGGCATGGAGTGAAGACTTTAGGTGAACTAGTGATTTCCACTGGATTTCTGCAGCCCCACAAAGGTAGTTTAGGGCAGACTGGAAGGCTCCATTCTATCTATCTATCTATCTATCTATCTATCTATCTATCTATCTATCTATTTATTTCCTAGGAGCACGAGATATCTGCTGCACATATTTCACTTCAGGGGATCTTGAACTGGGACTAAAACAAGCTTGTTGTGATTGAGAGATGCTGAGATGCTCCATGGCACTTCACTGGTAGGTGAAATAGCTGTGTCCCTCCGTGCTGCTCTGAGCTCAGCCTTTGGGGGCCCAACAGACCTCACATGCAGAAGATAAAATCCTCAAGTGAAAGTAGGAACTCACTAAGTGATACAAGTTTGAAGCTCTACAGCTGTTATCATGAAAGAGAAAGAAGTGCAGCGCGTAAGACCCAACACAGAACTGTTCTCTTCATAATTTCAGGACAAGGAGAAGTATTCATTGACTTGTTGCATGTTACATAGTCAGTTCAATTCACTTTTTATTTTAGAGATTGAAAACATTTTGAGAATGTCTTTTAGCAAGATGAAAAAAACAACTTGAAAAGAAGCATCCCTCTTTATTTGTCTAGCTTCTAATTTAAGTCTTTAGAAGATAATGATATATTACAACCACCAATTCAGATTTTCAAAATGTATGTAGAGGAAATTTGACATTTTGGTAGAGTATTTTTAAACAATTTTTTAACACTATGTTTCAGAGGCTGGAACATTTTTAATGGTGGCCTTTGTGAAAATAACTTTTTGATTTTCCTGTCCCATACATCAGGCCGAGACTAATGGCATGAAGTTGTATAGGTCACATTAAGGAAAACATGATGTCGCATATGTGCCTTATTTGATGTGTCACAGACACTCTCGTGGCACAGGAGAGGCCATGCCTGAAATGTGGCAGAAACTCTTCTCAGATTTGCTTAACGCTTAAGCAAACACACAGCCAATTGCTAGATAGCACTGTTTCAAATATTAACCGTTATACCTTTCTGTAACATTTTTCGTCCTGAAATATAACTATCTATCTCCAGATATCTATCTCTTTCTGTTTCAAATATTGTTTAACAGGATGTTCCCTTTTTTTGAAGAAATTGAATTTCTAGATTTTGATGACCTACTCTCGATTTTGGCTAAAACATAAAATTCTGAGAGGTACTGAGGGCCTTATGTTTTGATTTTAAGCTGATGTGGTGCTGTCGTGCCTGGAGTATTGCTCCCGTAGTAACATGAAAAGACAGGTCCCATCTACAAAATCAGCAGTACACTGACTCCAGCTACAAAGGTATCCTGAGTCTGTAACTAAAGGCTTTCTTTTTTTCAATTTAGTCTTTCTTTGATGACCACCAGCTCTGTGCAGTGTCTATTACTATGGCTTCCCAAGTGCTCTGAATGATATGCTTTTCTGCTTTCAGGTTTTTGTTTATGGATTAACATCCATGACAGGAAAGTTATTTTCTGAAAATAGATTTTCTTATTTAAATGATTCTTCATTTGAAGTCATAAATATATGTTTATAAGTGTATTTCTTGAATGAATAAAATTTGAGTTTTATTCTTCTGAACATTGGCACTTTACTTTTTCATAGTAGATTTTATGAGAGTGAGCACAGCCACCACTTCAGTGAGATTTTATGCTTAATATTTCGTCCTCAAATCTTTTTTTAAAAGGAAGGCCATTTTACACCATCACATTCTGATGAGTCTTTGGCCAGATCTGCTCAAATGTTTAGATGATATTTATCTTCATCTGAGCTCAGGCCTGCTCTCATGCATGCATATGTGCAGATTAGTTGCCGTATGTATCAATTAACCCTTTCTAATCACTCATTTAAAAAACACTGCATCTCATTTTTTTCTCCGTTACATTACATTGGTATTATAATTTTTGCTCTTTACCTCTATAAAAGCAAAGAATATCATATGCTGTGCCTATCAAACAGCAAACCTATATTGTGTCCATGTATTCATATTTAAAAGTTTCAGTCAGAATTTCTAAATATTTCTTTATACAATATTGTTAGTGGAAATAGCAGTCAGATGAAAATGATCATCCCTAAGTTTTGTGCTTATTAACATTTACCAAACTTTTTGAAGTAATTAATTGTCCCTTCATATTGAAAAGCTTCATTGTTTGGTATAAGTGCCATGTTTTTGGAGTGCTGGACCAAAATTCATTTGATCTCTTTGCCTAAAAAAAAATCTTTAATTTCCTGACTTTTCTGTGAGAACAAGTGTAGTTAACAAGGGCTGATTGCTCTTTTCTAGTATTGCCATTGGAGTTATGTTCAGGGAGATGCAAGTCATCATTTCTTCTTCTCCTAAGCTCTTCTAAAATGTCACTCTTGACATGTACTGTATATACACAGCAAAGTGTGCCCAGATCCCAGATCCAGGCTCAGATCCAAACTTCTGGTCTGGCCAAGTTTTTGTCTTTCTGCTCTTTCCTTCATATAATTCCTGCATGTGGCACTGCTTCTATTCTGGTAAAAGAGAGCTGGTTGCTGAGGAGTTGTAGGAATGTGTCCCAAAGTGCTTAATGCTGCCTTAGACAGAGTGATTGAAAAAGTATGGTTCTTCTTCATAGGAGAACCTGTCTACACATCCAGTTTCCTCTGCCTAAGCCTGTCGTGTGTCCCTGAGCATGTGCATGGGTGGGCATGTGTTTTCCTTAGGAGGTGGATGTCTCTGCCTCGCTCTGCTCCTTCTAGCTGAGGTGAGGAGGCATTTTGGCTTGGTGTCACTGCAGTGACATGCCAGCTCAGTCTAGCTGCAGAAAAGTGGAGTTAACCACCTTGGCTTTTACTGGAGCTGCAAGGTGCTACTCCCTGGCTAGTGTTGGTCCTGGCAGAAGGTGCTTGGGAGGCAGAGCATGCTGACCTCTGCGTCCTGTCCTTTCTTCTGCCCCCAAGATTGCCAAAGAAAGGGGAGACTGGCAGAGCTGGCACATCTGGTGCAAGGCTGAGCATGAGAATGGGGCTGTAACTAGGAACTTGGCTCCTCTGCTTATTGGGCATCATCAAGCAAGAGCAGCAGTGTAAATTTAAATGAAATAGGCCATGGTCATTCATCACAGTGTCGTTAGCGAAGCAGCTGGGCCCATACAGGAGCACGCCATATGCTCAGAGGGAGCAGCAGGCAGCACAGCATCCCCAGCGTAGGTGCAGGCGGGACTGAGTGTAGGGACATCCTGGAAGGCAGTGGGGAGCTCTTGGGTTACAGACCAAATCACTCATTCCTGTCCAACCAGTTGGGCTACCGCAGAGTTTGTCATTGTACAGAAGAAGGTATAGAGTCAGGAAAAGTCAAATCCCGAGCAAAACATGTTATCCCTCTTCAGGGCTACATCAGTTCCAGTGAATAACATCCTCCTCCCTAAATCCTTGTTTCATTTTCTTGCCTGCTTCTGTCTATATTCAGAAGAAAGTGGAATCTGTCTCCTAAAAATACTCATAACGCATTTCATTCAACTAGCCTAAGATTCTAAATTTAGCTTTTCCCCTAAAGCTACAAAACATTCTTGGTAATAAACTTTCTCTCTCTCTCTCTCTTTTTTTCTTTTTTCTTTTTTTTTTCCCCTATTTGGGAAGGAAAAGAAATTGTTTATTTTTAACAATTCAGTTCAGAGGAAAAATTATAGCATAGTGAATAGCAAGTAAATTAGCAATTCTCTTTATTACCCAAACCAGCAGGTCTCTCATTAACAAGGGCAGTTGGAGGCCCTTAGATTACAAGATCAATCAGGCAGTTAATTTTTCTTTGATTTTAGGGAATTAAGTAATTGTAAATCAGTTAAAAGCTACATGTAGAACTTATGTTTACCTGTGCTGAAATTATTTAACTGATTTCATATCACTTGCTTACTACCTTTGATTTATTTTCTGAGACTGAGGCCATTGATTTTATGTACTTTATCCTGGATTAAGAGCAGTTACAAAAAACCCTCTGCAGCAAATCTGATGCATGCAATACCTTCAGTCCGTCTGTGAGAAATGTGCTTAGAGAGCCTGGCACAACAAAAAGATATTAACTATACACGGATAGACAGGGAAAGAGAAGATATTCTATCATCTAAGGTGTTTTGTTTAGAGATTTAATGGAAGTCTTTTTTTGTTGTTTGTTTGTTTAATCAGACATATATATTGGCCCAAAGTGCAGTTGGTGGTGAGCTGACCAAGTCAATTCAAATGGAACTTAAATACTGCAGTCAAGTTTCATGTCTCCTTTCTGAGGGCTGGTTTTATTCAATAGCAGTAGACAATAGAAAGCACAAGGTAATATATAACAGGAATTACTACTGTGCACAAATTAGAATTAGAGGGGAAATATCCATCTCCATAATATGCCCTTCCTGAAAAGATAGGTGAGACCTGAGTTCTTCTTTACCTGTGGGTCTTTATCATCTGCTGGCCTGGGGAGCAGGAAGCATTGCATCTGATTTCTTTTAGATCACTTGGATATACATATAATTTCCCTATGTCGGCCTCGCCTTTAATAGTTCAAAGGCAGTAGCAGCTACGTGTTGTACACACACCTCAATCTTTTGTTCTGAGATGTTGAGCTGGTATCATTATGGGGAGAGAGATTCATCCCAATCATTGCTGAGGAGCCTGGAATCTGTGCCAGGAATAAGGAGCGTAGATAGGTCATGCTATAGCCATCAACCTTGCCATCAGGGGCACTGAGCCCCAACATAATTTGGAGAAACTTTATATTATGCCACAATCTAAATTAGTTCCTTGGAGTCAGAAGGGAAACGGAAGTAGTGTGACCTACCATGCTGGTAGGTTCTTGTATAACTGAAGCTCTGTTTTATAACATAGGTCCAGGGCCAGAGATCTTCCTTGGAAATTCATTCAGTAGTTGGCTGCACTGCTGGATTGTATTGTGGTGCCTTTGAAGATTAAAAGAATCGGATGTCTAAGATGAAAGTATACTTTTACAGTGTGAAGACATACAACACACCTACTCAGAGAATTAGATGAGTCATTCAAAAATTGAGTGCATCAATACATTATTTTTAAACAAAAATAAAACCTAGGTAAACACTGACACAGAGTTTGAAAAAGTTGTGAATCGGCACATATTCACTTATGAACATTTAGTAAGATCATTTGTGGTGAAGAGGAAAACAACTGTTTATCAAAAAAAAAGCTTCTAGAAAGGCTATCATTGAAAGAAATGATTGAGATGAAAGTAGATGTCATTTTCCAGGCTGTTCCTTGGTGCTGGTTCTGCAACATCAAGGCCAAAGGAGGTATCAAGATGATGGCAGTTAAGGCCAAAAAGCATTTTTAAATCATGTAGCATGGAATCTCTCCTGTATCATAGATGTGCAGCTTATCATTGCCTCTGAGGTGAATTCAATAATATGCTGGATAAAAGACCTTCTGCAAAATCATCTGGTCATGATTTGCAAAGACAGAGAACTGGCAAATCTGCCTCTTGAGTAGGCATCTCTAAAATGGTTATCATGCATCATACAATTCATAGAAATGGTCTAGTGCTGAACTTAGTTGAAGCTGTGTGGTCCACCTTTGCCTTCAGCACTCAATTCTTATTATGCCTTTCCTCACTAGAGAGCTGCTATTCTGTTAGTCAATTATGAGATGTCTTAATTATAAAGTCAGCTATATGGATAATCTAGAAAAGCAGCTTTGCAATTCCTCCCTCTTTCTCGAGCACATTGAGTACTGTCCCGTGCTGTAGACTAGGCCATGTCTTTTCTCATGAGAGGCTGTATCACCCTGAGCAGTTGTAAAACTGAAATTGTGTAAAAGTGATTCAGCTCTGTAACATGCAGTCCCTGAGGGAAAAGTCTGATCTCTGCAATGTCAGTGCAATTCCACTGATTATAGCCTGTTTCTCTATGCCCACAGTGGTGTCACTAGGATCAGGGTTCAGACACAATTTGACAGCAACTGTAAAATGTAACAAGGGCTGGACTGTAGAGTCAAATCATCTGAGTCTCATCTCAGTAACATAAATGCCCCTCAGTCACACTTTGGCAATGTAGAGGGGTCTTATAGAGAAAAATAGTTGCCTTTTATTTTCACTTAAAGTAAAAGGAAGTTATCTTGAGATGCAAGACAAAAAAAAAAAAGAATATTCAAAAAGTGCTTTGAACACACTTGAGATGACCTACTGATGTTACAAAATTGAGAGGAGTGACTGACACATCAGTGGGCTGTACTGCCATTTAGCAACCTCAACAGGCTGGAGAGACAGGGAGACAGGAAACTCATCAAGTTCAACAACGGCAAGTGCAGGGTCCTGCGCCTAGGGAGAAATAGCACCAGCACAACTTGGGGACTGACCTGTTGGAGAGCAGGTTTCAGAGAAAGATCTGGGAGTCCTGGTGGACTGCAGACTGACCATGAGCCAGCAATGTGCCTATGTAGTCAAGAAGGCCAGTGGTAACCTTGGGTGCATTAGGAAGAGTGTTGCCAGCAGGTCAACAGCTCCCCCTCTACTCAGCCCAGGTGAGGCCACATCTGGAGTACCGTGTGCAGTACTGGGCTCCCCAGTATGAGAGGAACAAGGAGCTACTGGAGAAATTCCAGCATAGATGATGATTAGAAGACTGGAGCATCTTTCATATGAGGAAAGGCTGAGACGAGCATGCC
Organism: Tinamus guttatus; assembly: GCF_000705375.1. The sequence continues at coordinate 27,698 of NW_010582724.1, forward strand.
ATTTTAGTCTGAAGAAGAGAAGGCTGAGAGATCTTATTGATGTATACGAATAACTTAAGGGAGAATATTCAGACTATTCTCAGTGGTGGGGAGTGACAGGACAAGAGGCAATGTCCACAAACTGAAACACAGGAAGTTCCACCTGAATTAGAGGAAAAACTTATTGACTGTGAGGGTGACAGAGCACTGGAACATGTTGCCCAGAGAGACTGTGGAGTGTCCCTCTCAGGAGATGCTCATTGGTCTGGATGTGATCTTGTGTAACATGCTCTGTGCTCTAGGTGACCCTGCTTGTGCAGGGGATTTGGACTAGAAGATCTCCAAAGGTCCCTTCCAATCACTTCTATGTGAGCTGACTAGTACATACAGCAGAATGCTCTGCAGAGGTCCTAGCTTGGACCTCTGTGGAAGATAACAAGTCCCCCCTCTCAGCAATCTTCGCAACAGTGGGTGGAGAGCTACAGTCTCAGTAAACACTAACACAGGGTTCTACATACTCTCAGCAGAGCTTTTGGGTCAGTATGTCCAAAATCCTGTGCTCAAGCTTTTGTACTTACAAATGTCCATAGTCTGTGATTTCCGTATGAGATTAAATGTTCATAGTCTGTAGTTTCCCTGTAAGGTGTAGAAGTGTACATTTAGAGGGCTTTATTGCCCTCTTCCCCTTGACTGTGTATGCTTACACTCTACTGTCTGAGCCTCATCTCAAAATGAAGAAATCCAGCTGTATGCATTCTGGTGCTCCCTTAGTTCCACTGCCTCATCCTTGGTATATTACAGGTGATAGAATGTTTTCTTCCAGAGCTCAGGAACAGACTTGTTAGTCATTGAAGAACTCAGCACAATTCAATTAAATTTCTTCCACTTCTTAATTGACATTTAGTCAGCTAGGGAGAAAACAACACCAAGAGAAAACAGGCTTTCTTTCATTTAAGACATTATGAAACGTCGTGATTCCAACTGGTCAAATATGAGGAAGAAATGAGAAAAATTTAATTAGACACCAAGTGGCCTCTCCTCCAAGATTAATTGTAATATATATGTGGTTACAGGTTCCCTTGAGGAGCCTCCTATTCATGTCAGGTATGCAAAAGTGTCAAAAACATCTGTGACAGCATGGCACTGTGCCTTGATCCATAGCTCCAACAACATTTTGACACTGTCTCGAGGGATGTTGTCATCAGTAGTCCAGGCAAACCTGGTCTAGATCATGTTTGTTTTCTGGTAGTCTGTGAACCAGCCTATGGTGTTTTGTAAGATATCAGGTAAGTTGAAAAATAGCTACAAGCAGCAGTTGAAATGCTGCTCCCACACATGCTGGAAATACAAAGCAAGTATGGATAGGATGAAAACCCATAGACTACACGGATATTGAGGTTAGATGCCAGGAAACCTTGCCAATGATAAGTAGATACTGGTAGGAGACATTGCAAAGTCTCTGTGACCTACCTAGAGGCAGGGCAATGTCTGATATATGTCAGCCAGGAACATTAGGCTAGGGAGGTCTTCTAGGTGCGCAGCTGCCAGCAGTCTGTGTGCCTTATTAAACCGTTTTTAGCCTAGTGCTTTACCAAAGTCAACAATCTGTAGTGTATTATATATATTCCACCTCCATTTTTAACTTCTATAGGGTTTCCCATATCCAATATACTAATTTTTACTTGACCTATCTTGAACCTTCTCTGGTTGCTTCTAGTTTTACTTCTAATCATCTGCATGAGAATGCTTTTCCGTATTAATTCTGCTTGGCTTCATAGCAAATGTGAGTTTTAAATGATTACCTCAGCTTCCAAGACATGATTGGTAGGAAAAAAAAAAGAAAAAAAGAAAAGCTATATATGAGTACACGATTCAGAAGCTACTGACATTTCAGAATACCTTTATGTTTGTAATATTAGTGAACATAGTAAGAAGTACTCTCAGAACAAGTTCCCAATGCCTGTTAAGCAGGTAGGATTCCCATGTGTATAGAAAAAAATAAGGGATCCAAGCTGTGCTAAGCAGAAAGTAGCAGTTAAAAGTAATGTCTTAAAGCAAACACAGTTACGGTAGTGTAAACCAGTTCTAGCCAAGAAGAAAAACATGCTCAAAGAAATCTGACTCATGTAATTATAAAACCAACTTCAGAGCCAATGGATTTAAGCTTATAATGATGATTCTGATTAAACTCATCGCATGTAATATTGATTTCAAGTGAATTATTTCTGTTCATACAAGTGAAGGAGGTAGATTCTGCCTCTATGAGCGTAGAAGGTCTGCACGTCCTTCAGAAAGTATATAGAAAGTAGTCTGCCCTTCCAGCATTGATTATTGTTTCAATACATGCAGGAACAGGAAAGCATTATTCATGTGCATTTCCCAATGGCTAGCTTCAGGACTAAAGGGAGAAGTAGCATTTGCATTCCTTAAAGAACTGATTGAGATTCTAAAAACAGATTGGAAACTTAATGGTAAGAAAGGCACAGCTTGAAAGTCTTTACTTTTTGGCATGAAAGTGCGGACCAGATTGACACAATCTGTGACGTAGTTTCTAATGAAGTATTTGTAATGAGACATTTAAAGCAACTCAAGAGGCCTCTCTATCCTGTTGGGAAAAGAACACAAGGAGCACATATTTGAAATTCATTCAGCAGTGAATACATAAGCTGATCTTGACATGAATTTAGAGTAGGATTCGATTGTAGATAGGTGCTTGGGGAAGAAGTTGCTTGTAGCAAAAAATATATATATATATAAAGTAAGAGCTAAAATAGTTGGAGTAAACTCTTGGGAAAACTATCAAGAAGAGAGAGAGAGAAAGAGAGAAAGGTATCTGCTTATTGAGCTGTTGAATCATGGAAGTGATTTCAGTCAGAAAATTTTGTGCTGAAATTTGCAGACATAAAATATGTTTCCTCAGTAAGGAGGTGGGAGCACCAGGACCTCTTGATTTCTGCTTCTCATTCTTCTTCAGGTAGAAAAGCATTATTGGTGCTTCCTAACAAACTTCAGTGAGCCCACATTGAAACCCTGCTGTAGCTGGGGTGAGTGATTGAAATATTTTTTGTTTTAGTGCTTAAATGTTTGTTAATTAGGCAACTCAAATCTCCCACTAAGCCTGACCTTGACCCACTAACATCTGTAAAAATCATAGTTTACCTTACTTCCCTGTTAAAAAACACCTGTTTCCTGACATAACACAGTAATAAATGAATGACCATGTTCTATCTATCTATCTGATCTCTTTTCTCATTCTAAATTCTAAATTTCTCATTCTCAATTTTCTCATTTTAAAATATCATTTTTCCTTGTGTGCTTTCCTAATTAGTTTGGAATTAATTTTCTAATCTCCTTGTGTAGCTGTTTAAATATGAAGTATTTTAAGATGCCAAATATTGCTATTACTGCTGATTAGGTTATTAGGTAATAATCAGTAGCTTAAATAGGACTTCCCAGAATGAGGAAGAAGTATGCACTTTTCCATCTTATTTCTCCTCCATGGAACAGCCATCTGTCTCCAAGGTGCTTATATAGCATACTTGTATACATCTCCCTGAGGTGCCTGTGTGGCACACACATACCCACGGGTGCATTTTAACCCCTGCTCATGTGAAATTAACTTTGGGGTACAATGACAGCTATGAGTCCATAGGCCTTCAGAAGTGCAAATGAAAATACAAGGCACAGAAATTAGGCTGAAGTTGTGTTGAGTGACTCTGAGTGCAAGCTGTCTTCTGCAGTATAAAAATGTCGGAGAAGTGGCTGATTACAAATGCTTCCATCTTCCTTAGTAATTACTGGCCAAAGTCTAGCACGGGCACAAGGGAAATTCTCTTCCTTGAGCCACTTCTTGCTTTTTTTCACAGACAGGGCATAAGTTAGAAGAGCCTTCAACTCCAGCCTCCAAGATTAGGTCTGCAATGTCTTTTAGAACCATACTCTGAGGATAGTCTGCTGATTTGTGTCAGTGAAGAATCTGGCTTTATGTTGTCAAGTGTAATAAAGCCAAATGTTCATATGAATTTGCTAACAAATGAAGGTAATTGGGTTCTTTAGGAGGGAATGAGATGACAGCTTTTACTGTACTTCAAATATCAGTCCCAATTACTGTAAATATGATCATGATGCAAAACATTAATTAGCAGAATCTAAATTGTCTGTAATGTAGAGTCCCATATGAATGATTAACCACACGCGAAATATCATGCCTGATTAGCGGCATTCTACTGAGACATCCATCTGTGAGCTCTGAAATAAACCCAGTGCGAAGGGAGCAAGGATCACAGCACTGAGGGACGGGCATGGTTGAGATGACCTAAGATGCTACGTGGTCAGGCATACCTTATGTAGGTGGTTATAGGGTTTCCAGGACAGAAACATCTACATACGCTAGATTCTTCGCTGTATCTTCAGAAAGAATATTTCAGTGGAAGTCAGGCACCCAAGCAGCACATGACTTACTTAGAATCACTGGGGATGTCAGCAGCAGAGCAAGGAAATGAGCGTTGGCCTTCCATGTTTTAGCCTAACTTTGGTTCTTATGCATGGATGGATGGCTGTCCACCACCATGTGAGAAATTAAACTCCATTAAAAAAAAAGGTGATGGTGGACACAGGAGCTACAAACTTTTCTGTAGGTATTGCCAGGTACTCCTTCTGATTCAAGGTGTGGATTGTTATGATCCTGCTTTAACAAGAGTTTATCAATTGCCAGTGAAACAACACAGCTGGAAATACTGGCTCCAGGTAATTCCTATGGGATGAACACATGTTGATTACCTTCCTTTTAGTCATGGGCAAACTCTAAATAACAATGGACATTTTATAGAAATAAATAGCATCTGGGTAAGGCCTTTAGGATGTAGCTCAGTAACAGTGCTCATTTATCAAAAAGGAAAGAAATAATCTCCAATTTTGTGATGTAATTTTATTTGCTTATTGTATAGCAGACAGATGGACCATGAGAGCTCAAAAGCTTTATCTGCTGGTTTGTATCTTATTTAAAATGTGTTCGTCTTCTTGGTTCATTAAAAATACAAAATAACTATACTATTGCTGTGTTATTATGAAACTTGGATATGTGTTGCTAAACGGGCTATTTTAAGCAAAATATTCTGTTATAGTCTAAATGTACTATTGTTCCCTCTTTGGATGTGAGTCTGTAGCTACTGAAATTTAAAAGCTGACAAAATGGTGTTTCTCTGTGAAAACCTCGGTGAAAGGAGCAAGCAACAAAGGATAATTGTTCAGAGTTCCGACTCCTTTTTCAGTTCATTCCCAGCCCGCAAGGCCCCTTTCTTTTTCTGGTGGTGCTACCGTGTTCAATACTGGTGGAACTGCTCCCCACCAGATCTCCCACTGATCCAGCTGGAGCATGAATATACACTCCCTTTTCTGTCAAATTGCTCGGCTCATGTGCCGTGGTACTTATGCTGCCTCCATCTTCTGTGCCAGCTTTAGGGGAAACAGATGATACCCAGTGCAGCACAAACCCCGCTGGTACAAAATTAACTTGCTTTTGGAGAATTTGGGACCAGCAGCACTTTGCACCAGGTGGCTGCAGCACTTTTGATCCCATTCTGGCAGCCACTGGGTCAGGTTTGCAGTACTGAGCGCTCAGAGCTGTGTGCCCAGAGCTTGCTCTGAACATGTCATGAGCTTTTCTGCCTTTTCTTTCCCAGCAGCTTTTGTCTACTCAGCCTCTCACAGCTATATAACCTTCTCCAAAAAAAGTCTGATAAACTTTGCAGCTAGTTGGGCTGACGTGTCTTTAGTGGTGACATATGCCTGTTTTGGGAAGCAAGAATAGTATTTTTATTATATAATTCACTAGAGGACTATAATTGATACTTACTTTATCCCAAAATAGAAGTTGGCTATTACATTGACTCATTCCAAAGAAAATTAGTCCAGCACACAACAATACAGTGTTGCAGAAATTACATAAGAAAGTAATAATAATATTTTTTTAAAAAAAGTAAGTAGTAACCTAACATTTGGATTTGTTATCTCAGTATATCTGTTTTATGATGAAATAAAAACAGGTTTATTCATGAGCAGCTTATGAAAATTCCCTTCAAGTGCTCTATCAGCTAGTTGTTCAGGAGCTCTTCAGGAAATTCCCTAACTATTGATCATGCTGATATAACTTACTAGCTTCCCTTTGTTGATACTGGAGTAAAAGACTTTGGTGGGCTGTTTTCATAGACTAAAAAGCTGATGAAGAGAACTTAAGCGTTCTGGCTTTATTGAAAATCAATATAGAAAACACTCTGGGAGCTATAAGTGTTATTTTAGGGTGCCTTTTAAGATCAGTTGCTGAAGTGTGGTGCAGGTAACAAGAGAAAACATTGCCAGATGATAACAATAACAATGTTTTTACTCACTGATCTTGTTATAGTCTCCACTTAGTTTGATTTGAGCAGGTTTACACTCAAAATTGCCACTAAAACAAAACTGTCTCCATTCTCAGTGGAGAGGTACCAGCTTTTCCTAACGTTCAACTTTCTATCGATAGCACCAGGCTTCCCCTTGAGGACTGGTGCATAATAGGGAAGAGCTCCCAGAGGATGGATCTCTCAGCTTGGCCCACTCTGGCAGGCAGGAGAAGTGCAGAATTTGCAGATGCTCCTCACAGTGAGGCTGTGAGTATCTCTGGAGCTCTCCCCACTTTCTTACTCAAGGCCTCTGGTCAAGCAGGAAAGTGAATTTCTATCTGAAACGCAGCAAGATTCACTGCTAGAGAAAGAGCTTCTCATAATTCATCCCCCGAGTAGGACATTTGTCAGCAACAAAAGGCCCGATGTCAGTTCTAAGCGTGATTTGATTCAGGCACATTTTGTAGTATGTTGCTCTAGTGCTCATTTTGAGACAATGAAGGCAGATTAACTCATGAATATTTGTGTCTGAGGTAGTTGCTCTCATTATAAGGATAATGAGATCTTCTGGCTCTAGCTGGGGAGTGAACAGTTTCAAGAACTCCTGGAAGCAAGCAATAAGAATTTAGGATGATTACTTTGCGGAACAGTTATTCCCTAAAACTAAAAAAAAAAAAAAAAAAAAAAAAAAAAAAAAAAAAAAAAAAAAAAAAAAAAAAAAAAAAATAAATAAATAAATAAATAAATAAAACAGGTTATGCTCTTCCTTACAGCACACACAGCTGAGGAAGAGTTAGCAACCCAGGTTGTAAGCAATACACAGCAGAGATCATGCAGCCATCTTTTGCATCTTGCCACCTGAAAACATGGAATAAGTGTTTCCAAGGTACGAGACAGCTGAGTTCTAGCACCACCTCTTGGCTCCCACCTGTAGGTATAGGATGTTTGAAGCTGAATAAATTAATAAATAAGGGGCAATCAGGAATCTGAACATTTTTGGATAAATATCATTCAATTCTTCTGCTAGATTTGGAGAGATGCTATTTTTCTACTAGAGTCATAGAGCAAGCAATCTGCAGATTGCCTTATAAAGCACTCATGGATTTTCTGTTATTTTCACTGGAAATCTGAGCGATGATTGATCTTCGGCATCATTTACATTGTGGAAGAACCAGGACTCCTGCAATGTTTTTAAAAAATCAGTTGTTTCCTTTTTCAGAGTAAGGGTAGTAATGTCAGATGCAAAGGCATACTTTCCAAGAAAAGAAGGGGCTTGCCAGTTTTACATATGGGTTGTATAGCTGAAGTTTTTTCTTATCACAGTCATGTTGCATGTTCGGATCTGTTACTGAGTTTGTTTGTTTCTGATGGAAATGTCATTCGCAGGGAGAGCAATTCCCACTCAATCTTTCATCAGACAGATTCACAAAAGAAAAATTTATAAGGGTTACTAAACATAAAACTGTCACTGGATCACAAAGTCCCCAAGCCCCAGCTGTGTGTGCGATGGGGCAGAGGGCCCAGTCTGACTGACACATGCCATGTTTGTGTAGAGTGGTTAGCACTGCAATATTTGTTAATTTTTAAACACGGAAAAGGATAGGACAGCTGCAAGCATAGCTAGTTTATTATAAGTGAATGAGGTTTCTGTTAGTTGCTGAAGGAGATCTTGAGAATGTACTCAGGATGGGTGCAGCCAAGAGATACAGCCTGAGCCCCATGTCACGGGTAATGGCATGGTGCAGATTTTCTGCATGGGAACTGGAGGTTATTTAGAATACAAAGTCTGTATGCAGCACTGGTGAAATCCTGCTGAGTGACAAGTTCAAAAGATTGCTTTCTTTTTACAGAAATATCAGGACTTGTGGTGCCCCATGTTGTGATCTCAGCTCAGTCACCACCAGGAGAGAAAAATCACTTCAGTTAAATGCTTGACAACATCTTAGTTTGCCTGAAGCTAAACCCTAGTTGTAGGTGTAGACTGAAGGAGAAGTAGACTACTCATATTTTGGTAATGAACAGAGCATGGTTAACAAGAGGTGTCAATGCAGCCCGGAAAGATCCCTGGTACCCCTGCCTTGCAGTTGGTATCATTCAGGTCTGATTTTTAGAATACAAAAATATAGGACTTCTATGAAGTTGCAGGGGAAGATACACACAAATGAAAACCTTTTCCTTGTGACTCCGGTCATAATGGCAGAGAGTGTGTAAAGATATTTAAGCTATGGCGTCCATTTCTTTGCAGCATAAGGAGGCTCTTCTTCTAGCTCCTTGTGCTGTCTCAAGCGGAGCCACGCAGAGAGACAAGGTTACACTTCAGGAGGGGAGTTGGGATTTGAAATCTGGCTTTGTTTCAAAACTAGGATTGTGTTTTCATTCTCTACAAAGGAAAAGTCAAATATCACCCTGTTTTCCATCATCAGATTTTGACTCTGCTTTGTGTTGACTCTATTACAGACTTTGGAGAGGGATTATGATGTAGCTCAGTTTTTGAAATAAAGAGCTGTTCTAATGGACCAAAACTGGGACATTTGCCTGTTAGATAGCTACCTGGAATATGGAGATTATTAGAAGTTTGTCATAAATTGGCTCTTTCACATTTTGCTAAACAGCTGACCAAAGAAGGATAGTCCAGTGACTGAGGCAAGAGATTCAATTCCCAGCTCCAAAATGCGTGTCACATCCTGCTTTTTAATACCTGCTTTTCTCATTGCCTACCAGATTCATCTGAGTGTTTCCAAGATGTCAGCAAGGCTGTAATGAAAATACTCTGTATTTGCAAAGTGCTTAGAATTCATTTCTTTGCCCCCATCTCTTTAATTTGGGATCTGTTTGTTAGTGGGAAGAGCAAATATAGCTGGGAGCAATTCCATCTCTTGGATAAAGCAGTGAAATTGGGGATCATCTTGAGGTGCACCTAATTACTGACTGCAATCGCTCATAGGTGTAATGAAGACATTATGGTGCCCTTCAGCGCCTATTGCCATGTGGAAACCAATTCTCTATCCACCATCCTTATTTTCCAGTTCGCCAGTTTCCTGTTACATCTCTTTTTCTTGTTCGGCAGCCATCAGCTAGACTCCACCACACAGCTCTGCCAGAAGCTCTGCCAAGACAAGTAGGATTCAGCTTGGGTGCAAGATAATTAGAGTCAATGTCAGAACCTTAGATTTCAGGATGCACAATTTCATCCCCCAATGAGCTGAAAACTGTACCTTTTCCTCCTCAGGAGCACTAATGCAAAGGGCTGACACACAGTTCCCACTTTACACTAGCAACTCTTCTGCTTCTCCCCCTAGCACAGGGAGAGACCTTTCTCAGTCGCAGGCCTAAGAGCAATTCTGACCAACCTCTAAGTGCTTTCATGTCCTTTCTTCTACTGGATGAGTTTCAAGGTTCCTGTGAATCCATGTCTCCAAGGCACAAGTCTTGCTGAGCACACTAACTGGGTGGCATCCCTTCAAGGGCTGTATGACCCGACTTCCCTAAGCACAGGATGCTCTGAGAAAACTGGAGAGAGACAACCTCAGGGAGTTTATTTGCTGGCAGTTCATGTTGCTGTCTTACAGCAGCACCCAAAGGTCAATGACACTCACTGCTAACACCTTAAATTTGGCTGGTGTAAAATTATTTTTTCCCACAGTCTTCACTAAGAGAACTGAAAAAGCCATATAGGGACATTCTCAACCTGTGTAGGCCCATATATGTAGCTGCCTCAAAAGAGATAGTATCAGCTTGAGTATTGCTTAAAATTAGACTCTATCTTAAAAAAAGCAGGCACTGATTACATTTCTGAAATTATTTTTGAGTTTAAAAACAAAAACCTAGGCCACTTTGATAGCAGCTGTCTTGTCCCATGTAAAAGTATTCTAGGCAGAACTGTGAGCCATTAGTTCCCAATGTCTTGGATGCCAGACGAAGACTCTTAGCTTTAGTTCTTTGGTCCGAAAATCTCAATTGCCCTCTGTCATTTAGTAAAAACTTCTCCTGGTCAGCCAGCTTATGTTAGAGACTTGAAACTCCTTTCATGGTGTAGGCCTGTCCATGAGGCCCCCGTCCTGCAGCCTTGCTCAGATGCTGTATCCATGTCTCTTCACACTAGTTTTAACTAGGCTGTGGGGTTTGGTTCTGGGTGGAGTTGGGCTGCCTGAGATGTCTGGGAGAAATGGGTAGTCTTGGCCGACTGGGACCTTATACGACTGCAGCACTTTAGTCAGTTCAGAAAGCCTTTCAATTCTGAGTAAAATTGGCTATACATGTCTATTCTTTAATTTCAGAGGTGATTAATCTTTGCAAGGCAGTTTGAGACCTGCTTCTTTTCAATGGCCTCATGTCAGGCCACTGCAGTTTCCTACTGAAGGAGAAATCTGGAACTCAGTGCCTAGAAATATTCATAGTTCTTCTTCATTTGCTAGCTTGGAATGGAGGGGATTGTAATGACATCCTGCCATTTCATTAGCGTCATGCCTTGTACCACAGATATATGTGGTTCTTAGTTTTCTAAAACTTCTGGTTACGGAGAAGCAATGATAACACCTCCACTAGTGTTTGCCACTGCTCTCCTAGCATCAGGAGCTGATGATAAAATCAGGAGGTTCTTCCAGGACTATAACCTTCCTGACTTGCTAAGAGAATAATATGTGGTGATGAATGTGGCAGTGCTGTCAGTGGCCTCTGCTGTTATATCTGTAATGATGACTAATACTTCAAAGCAGAAGGAGGACGAAGGAAGATGTCTTGTAAGAAAATTCATTAAATATATGATTTACGTTAACTGTAAGCCACAGAGAGAATGGAGACTGGTTAAGAAGCCTGGAGATTTTGTCCACTGGAGATTGACCATTTATTTTTCTGTTTATTAGTTGGGATGATTTGTACTTTTACTCTGTACTTTGATTCTTTCTCCCAGTCTTTCATCTTGGCTATATCAGAACCTCCCCTACTGCTCCCAGACACTGTAACACTGCATTAGAGGAACCAGACAAAAAGTCCAGCCAAGTTCCCTAGAGTAAACTCTTGTTTTGTATTAGCAATGTTTCCTCTTCATAAAAATGAAGTGTTTTCAAATAAAAATCTATTGGCCACTGGCTTAAAGAAACGTTTGTTGATCCTGTACATCAGAGATGCTGATGAAAACCATCTTCATGTTCCCAGCTAATTCAATACTACTATTTACTATAATGTACTGCTTGTATTGCAGTAGCACTTAGGATTCCTAGTCACAGACTAGGGCGCCATTGTGCTAGACACCAGGCAGCCATGGAACAAAAAAGAAAGTCCTTTCCCTAAAGAATTTTTGGCTTGAGTATGGTCATTAAAAAGATAACAATCTTTTTTCCTTTTTTCCAAGAAATGCCTCATCTTGTTCATTATCCTTTACAATTAGTCTCATGGGGCTCCACTTCCAGCAACATGCACCTGTTGATAAGTGCAGCCTAGTCTGAACTAAGAGAGACTTTGATTCTCCCTTTTTTAATGAACAACAAATGGTACATTAGAGATGTTTGCTCCTTCAAATATGCAGACATCTGAATTTCTAATTGTTTAGCATTAGTCATAACTTAAGTAGGACAGAGCAGATTCTATATATAGCCTGCTGCCCAGCCATTCAGGACAGATAGTGTGTTTGTATTTCCTCCCATACTTCCTCACTTAAAAGAAGTGAGAAGATAGTTGCACCATCTCCAGCCTTGAGTATTCCAAAATTGTGCTGCCCCTACCTCCTCATCCCCCAAATGATGAGGTTGCATTCAGAATCATGAGGGTTTTTTTTTTTTTTTAATATCACATACTGAGCTCTTCAATGTTTATTTGGGGATTCTAAGCCTTGATGGTATAGCTGGCTCATGTTGAAGGCTAAAAAGTTTCTTTTTTTAGTTTGGAATAAAAAGGGAAGAAAACATCCAAGGCTGTCTCCTTGGGCTGCCTCTTTACAGTGCATTCCCATAGGCATTGAGAGCATGTCACTGAGCACGTTGCTGAGCACAGTGCTAGTTATGATTATAACAGGAGTCCAGGAGTAGGAGCAATATCACCAATCTCCCTTTTAATGGCAGCGATTACCTGCCCCCTCTACTCAGCTGCTTTAGTTAGTGTCTTTCACATATTGCTTATGCTCATACATGTATATGCATCAAATGTCTCATGTTATGGAGAAAATCTTGTCTCCCATTGAATACAGTGGATGTTTTGCCTTTGAGTGGGGCTTTTGCTTTGTGTAAAGTCAAATTCCAGAATCTCTCCTGTTCTCTGCTCCTCATGCGTAAGAACTGTACTGGCCCCTGTAGGCTACCAGTACAGTAGGCTGGCCCCTGGAAAATAAACCCTAATGCCTGCTATTTGCTTGGATTGCTTCTGTCCAGGTGCTGGGAAATGCCACGCCGTGCTCAAAAATGTCTCTATTTCCGTAGCAACTCCCAGGTCCCTCATCCAGGATCACAGTCTGCAACAAGGCTACAACCTCAGAGCTAAATGAACTAAGTATTGCAAGGGGCAGCGCTGGCCTCCAGCTGTCCGGAAGCAGAGGTTCTCTCTGAGAAGAGGCAATATTGGCATTCCCGCCTGCCTCTCCCTTTTGGGGCCTTTGGAGCCTAATTTAATTGAGTATTAGATTAGACGGGTCCTTGCAGGCCTCCTCTCTGGCTGCTTGGCCGCGTGCCCTGTGGATGTGTCTGCCCAGCGCGTCCCCATCCTGCTCGCCCGAGCTTGTGCCCTGCCGGGTGCCCTCCTCTCTGTCACTGCAAGCGAGGCTGAATCCATGGGTCTCCGAGGGTTCTTCCACGAGCACACGCGACTGAATCCCAGTTCTGCTCCCAGTGCCAGTGGCAGTATCCAGACATTCAGATCGGGCCCTCAGCTGGCAGACACGCAGCGACACTTCTCTGGTGGCAAAATGTAACTGGACATCCAGAGAGTGGGAAGAACAAACTACCCCGCGTCTCCACACAGTGCCTGTTTGGTGGGTTTCCTCGCTGCCACCCGTCACGGTGAGGCGGATTCCTGCAGAGTTGGGGCGATGAGCGGCGCGAGGGCGCACGCACAGCCGCCCGCGCGGCCCTCGCGGCAGGAGAGGGCAGGAGCGGCAGCTGACAGGCGCGCTGAGGTAAATATAAAGGTCAGCTGTTGCCTCCCTCGCTGAGGGCTGTCAGAAAGGAGAGGGGCGCAGCCCTCCCAGTACGCAGAGTTTTCCCAGCCTAATTTTACAACTTCCTTCTGCTGATTAGAATTAGTGAGCGAGGCTGTGAGGCCCTGTGCTTTTTTGGTGACATTCAGGAGGGTACCCGGCTTCCCTTTGCATTGCAAGCATTTGGGTGAATAAATCATCCCCCCCCTCCCTGGGTGCATGAAGCTTTAAGCACTGGGCATGCTCTTGCTTGGGTATGTGCTTGAAATTCCTGAGTGGTGTTTACTGGCCTCTCTTCAGCTGAATCACTTTGTCGTCTCATGTTTTTGTTCCCCTTTGGAAATTTAATTTGGAGAATTAAGGAGCTTTCCTTGCTCACAGGACTATATGAAAGGCATCTTAATAAGGGCATTAGTGGAACTCTGATACAATGGTGAGACACAGCAGAAAAACCTGGTGACATGAGCAAAATAGATACTTTTCTGGAGAGAAATCATTTAAAATTTTGTTTGAAAGAGAAATTAAAATTCAGTGAGAGAGATGAGAATTTTGAAGATGGATGGATTCAGAAGAAATGAGATACATTTCAGATCTCTATCAGTTTTGTTCTTCATTCTGACGTAGAACATATTCTTCTCTATTTAACTGATGTATTTTTATTGATTTTTAAGCTTACTTTAATTGATGTTCTCTGTGATCAGTTTAGCAAATATGTTTTTGCTGACAAAGAATAAGCAAAAGTATTTGGTTCTTAAAATGCCTTAATCATCAGACATAGTGTCTTGAAATTTTCTTCTTTTTTCTCTAGGTTGCTATAGAATATATGCAAGTTGTGACCAATGGATTTAGATTTCTTAGTACCAAGGTTACCAAATCGTTGAATGAAAATGTAATATATACACATGCCACTACATAAATGCAGGTACTTCAGAGGGGGCAGGGTGTATAGAGTTCACTTGAAATGGTTCCAGAATATAAAGCCATATGTTTGAGAACTGAGTGCATGGACTGAGTAATGAAGGTGATAATAAGTGATCGTGTGAAAGGACATAGGAAAGTTTCCTAAACCCAGCAGTACCATAAAGCCTTTCTACCTTCTGACAAAAGCTGGAATTGCAATGAAACACTACACCATGGTCGGGGGCTGATCTCCCTCTAGTGCTAGCCCTTCCATGTCTGAAGTTGGACATCTTCAAAAATACCTGGAGTAGGAGCCATATCCCTAGTTTAACTCACTTTAACTCACTCATCACTTCTATATAGTTATTTTTAGAATTGTGTGATCTCTCTGCTATGGTCAGTCAATGCAGTGGGCATTCTTCTGGCCTAACATTAGCCACTTAAAAATTTGGTGACTAGGTAGTTGTCTGCACTCCCTTTATAGACCAGAGAACGAGGTGAACTTCTCCTGAAGCCTTAAGATATTAGTTTGCATCAGGATGCATCATGCTCTGGGCATGTTTTTTCTTTCCATTAGCTCTGACAGAGTAGCTCTAATTGCCTTTCAGTAGGTGCCTAAGTCTGAGAACACTAAAGCTGGAGATCAGTTGCCACCCAACCCAAGTCAGCTTGGGGGAGAGGGATGGAGAAGATGCTTTTTAATTCTTTACAATGCTATTTTGCTATTCAGTGCAAAAATTAGGCTTGCCCCAATGCTTGCAGAATGAGCCAAATATGAATACTTTTCTTATGCTCTAATAAGCTAAACTCAAATTATTCCTCAAACTTTAAAACTCGTATCCAGATTTTCCAACTGTCTGCTTTGTTTCCCCTCTTCTCGCCTCCAGCATCAATCCAGTCTTTCTTCTGGTGTAGATTTCTTCAGGAGCAACTGCTGAGATTTCACCTAGAAGATTTCACCTTACTCTTTAGAGAAAGGATCTATGTTCTTAGGAAGGTCGTTCTGCATTTGAAGTATTGAGCCTAAGTACTTTCTAGTTCAGGTCTTAGTGATATTTTATATTCTCATTATCAAAGCATTCAAATGTGTCTCAATCTTCCCTGCATTTAGATTTATGCAAGTCCTCTAACACATCAATCTATGGGAAAAACATGGGTTAATAAGCCTGTGTTGGATTAAAAACAAGTGTGTGTGAGAAAATATAGACTGTCCAGAGCCAGGGGGCATGAAAAAGGTAAGAAGAACTTGGCAGGTTACATGGTTCTGTGAAAACTGCAGGAATTGTCCTAGGATGGACTCCTGGGATGGCTTTGCTCTGACTGTAGTTCTTCAAGGGACGAAACTGTCTGCCTAAAGGGACCTAAATAATATTTTAAATGATGACAAACATAAAATAATCTGAGCCAAATTCTCACTGGCATCAGTCTTTTGGAGAGATGCAGCTTTTTATCTTATTCATCTCACCCACGATCCTAAAAAAACACATTTGGATCAGAGTGTTTCCTTCTTTATGCTTATGATCACAGTATTTTAAGAGATTTCATAGTCTCTAAAAAGTACATGTGGCCTAAAAATGGAGACATTGTGATAAAAACCACCTCACGGCACATCTGGAGAAACTCAGTTTAAGAAGTGCCTCTTACATTTTCCACAAGTTCATTGAAGTGAGCCCCGGCCTCTCTGAACCTCTTGTTGCTCTCGGGGAAGACTGCACTGACACGCTTTTAAAGCACACAAAGAGCAGTGACTATATACAAGACTTACTCTGTTCTGTTTTTGTTGTCATATGCACTTCGTTTCATGAGTGTTGGCGCTAACGCAGTTAATGGGGAGATGAAGCTCTGCTGTTATGGCTTGTTTTTCCGTTCGTTTAGGAGATGTGACTCTAAGGCACCTTGCTCACAATGTCAAACTCTGGTAGACCAGAAGTTACAGTGAACATCACCTCCCAGGAGATGCTCAGCATGGAGCTGTGGCCAGCCCCCCGCACTAATCGGTCTGAACATCATTATTTTATTAGAGATTCATTGCTGTTTTAGCACTACCACCTTCTGTGGTTTCTTCCTCACTGTGATCAGAGACATACAAACACGTGACCTCAAGCACCCATCACCTAGGCTGGATACAGGCAGTAGGTTTTCAGTGCAATTTTAAGGAGAAGAATATGATGAAGGTGGGAACTGAGGTAGTGGAGAAGCAGGACAGTTGCTGTGATAAAGCTGATGGGATGCTAAAACAGAAGAATATTCCTTATGCATGGAGTGGCCACTGGGCACCCAAATTATTTCCATAAGCAGTGTTACCTCCTGGACGAGCGGCCCTGAGGGTGAGCAACACAGCTGGTGATACTGATGGAACGTGGTCCAGAGCCTTCAGACACAAGGGGGAAGGGAGAGCACTTCCAAGAAAACTCAACACTTTGCAGGCACCTGCTGATTCAGAGACCCTTAGCGAGGACAGGGGGAGAGGAAGGGCAAAAATGCTGGGAAAATCAGCTGGTCGGAGGCAAAGTAGGGGTAAATAAGGGAGGTAAATAAGGAATAACGGAGGATGTGGCGACGGGCAGTGGCCAGGGACGCGGCAGCCGGGACTGGACGGAGGGACGGAGGGCAACGGGAGGCATCGGTGGAGCAGACAGGGACATCCCGGCGCGGCCACGTCCCGGCGCGGCCACGTCCCGGA
>NW_010582724.1:46027-62667 GCF_000705375.1 Tinamus guttatus
ACGCCGAGGCCGTGGAGCGGGAGAAGCGCTCCGAGGAGCCGCCCATCTCCCTGGATCTGACTTTCCACCTGCTGCGGGAAGTCCTGGAGATGGCCCGCGCCGAGCAGCTGGCGCAGCAAGCCCACAGCAACAGGAAACTCATGGAGATCATCGGGAAGTGAGAGGGCCCCCCCGCCTTGCCAAAGAGATTCCGCGGTTAGCACAGGAGTAATTACACAGTCCGATGTACCATAGTGCTGCTCTGGTGTCATCTCTTTATTTTTATATAGCTTTAAACCTAGAAGGGGGTACTCCGACCAGCCTCCGTCCCTTGACTAGCATGCACAGCCGCGTACCAAGTGCAGAAACACGAGTGTCGTTCGTAACCTCCCCTACCTTTATTTATTTCTCCATTTCCCAGTTATTCTAGTGACATCGCTGCGTAGGGATGTGTGAGCATTGGGAAAAAAAAATGTTGCCAAGAAGACAGATAACTTTTCTGGTGGGGGCAGGGAGGTGGGAGGGGGAATCTCTGTAAGCTACTTCAAATCCACTTTCTCCTGTAAACATTTTCACAATAAAACATCTTTTCAGCGCTCGGTCAATTTTGTTGTGTAAGAGAATGTTTAATATTTATATTTTTAATAAAAGCTGCAAAGTGACAACGGCCTGACAGACTTTCTTGCCTTCCCTCAGCACTCACCCGCAGGCGGGGGGACGAGCGCGGGGACATCCAGCCCGCCCCCCCTGCCTGGGAGCTCCGCGTTATCCCAGCAAATGCCACCTTCCTCCCGTGCCCTGGGAATGTATTCCCTCTCTTTTTCCCTCCTTTTTTAGTTTAATTTATGTTTTAGTGTTGTTTGTCCTCCCGTTTTCACACCAACACGCCTTTCTGCTCCCTCGTCCAGTGGTGGAGACGTGAAGCTGGCTCCGTCCCAGGGGCGTTAGGGAGGCTGTGGTGTGTGTGGGGAAACTGAGGGAGAAGCTGGTGGAAATCTGCTGGGATGACTGGGATCAGGACAGCAGCTCCCCACGTCAAACTAAATCCATGGGGAAAACTCCCATCAGAAAATGGTGATGACGGTGCAGAGAGGTGGCCGCTCCAGGCAGGATCATCTCAAAGCTCTTCACAGACCTCACCTACATGACCTTCCAAAACTTCTCTTGCAGTAACACGTTGCGTGGGGAAACAGGTACAGAGTAGGGCTGTGATGACTCGCTGACGTGCCTTGGGCCCTGTGCTGCGCCGCGGTGACCGCTGGGGCCGGATGGATGGATGGCTGGATGGATGGCAGCCCCTCGCTGGCGAAGCAGACGCTGCGTCGGACCCGCTCTGCCCGGCTCCCCGGTGCAGCACGGCCCCCACTCTGCCAAAATGCTGGGCTTAGGGTCTGACTCAGGGTTCCTGGAAAGATTCACACAGAACTAGATGCCAGCTTAAACCTGCTCCTCTAATGGGCACACGGCAACCTGCCCACCTCCATTAAATACACCTGAGTGCTGAAACCCTGTCCTCAGTTTTCCTTCAGCGCATCCTGTGGAGCTTCTCTGCTTTTAAGACAGAAACCCGGTCTCTTTAACATCTGCCATGCACAGCACCTGCTGTGCATATGAACAGGACGTTCAGTGTCAGCCTTTTCCACAGGGCACCATGGGGTGCGTTCCACGTAAGCCCTTACCAAATACCTGTGGCCACCTCACTGCACCCTGGTTTCGTGCAAGGACACATCCCCTCCCCGGGCGCTGCGCTCGGGGATGACGGAGAAGACAGGTTCTGGTTGCACAGACACATGGGCAGTGCTCCAGCTGCTTCCCTGTCGCTCCGAGTGGGATGGAGGGAGGGAGAGAGGGGGGCAGAAGCAGCAGCTTCCCTCTCCCCTCCTGCCTTCGGCTCCTGCAGCGTGCGATGCCCCGGCACTGTGGGTCCCCACGTGACTGCAGGGAGGGATTTAGACTTAACCCTGATTTGGGGGTGCCCAGGAGGGACAGTTTCACTGGTGTGTAAATGCTGCGGGCAAACACTGTATTGGCAAAGGATACTACTAGTGAATATCGCGTTCGCATTTTAACGAACAATACGGATGAAGCATTTACACCTACACAAACACATACTGAAAAGTGAATAAATAGTGAAACATTAGCAGTGCTCATCCTACGGCTGTAGCGATGCCATTTTCCCCTTGGAAACAAGAAATTATTGGAAAACACTCTGAGTACGGTGGCGCAGCTCCCACCCTCTTCGGGACGCCACCATGCCAAGGGCCGGGTACGGAGCGGAGGCCGGCGGAGCCGCTGGGCGCGAAGCCTGCTCGGACGCCCCTTTCCAGGCGCGGTCCCTCGGAGAAGCACACCAGGAGGCAGCCCACCGCGGGCGCCTCCTCCACGCGCCCCCGCGGCGGCGCCTCAGAGCCGCCCTGCGAAGGAAGGACAGGGCGACAAGGGGGAAGGTGAATTGAGTAAGAATCCTCAGCAGTTCACGATACAGTAATAATAGTAATTAAAAAAAAAGCAGGGTGAAGCGGGTAAAGGGGAAAAGGAGGGGAACTCTGGGAGTAGTTGAGCCGGAGCAGGAACACCGGGGAAGCCAGTGGGACTTTTGCCACCAACACTGGTAGAGGAAGGATTACACTATGTGTGTGTGCTGCCCCTGAGCAAAGGGCTTGATCCCGGTTTGGGCCTCTGGGATAGCATTGCGCTGAAGGCGCTAACTGCCTGTTTATAAGCGATCCCGAGCCAGCTTGGCTTGTGTAGCTGGGCCTCCAGATTGATGTGGGCCTAAGCCAAAACTTATTGTCAGTGCACTGCCACTCAGCGTGATACTTGCTCAGCTGTCATAAAATGTGCCTTGGACATGTTGTGTTTCTTTCTTTTTTTTTTTTCCTTTGAAGTCTTTTAGTATTTATTTTCTTTCAGTTTTACTTAGCGCAAGAAAAGAAAATAAATAATGCAGAAGTAAGCTTCTGCCTCTGCTCCCTGGTGCAGAAAAGAGGCATCCTACACCTACAGTAAAAAAGGAATCTGGACTTGACAGTACCTACTAATTACTAACAGGAATTATTATTATTATTATTTAATTAGCTGAATGTTTAACATGTCACTAGAATACAGAGAAATACTTTTGCTGATCTGAGAGTCTTCAGATCCCTTGGCAGAGTGAAGAGTAGCTTTGTGATATTATCAGAAATGCCATGACAGATAAAATAAACAAAAATGGGTGTTTGGGTAACTAAGGGATGCTTTGTGTCTGTAGTATTAAAACCACAATTACCTACATACATATCTACACTACTGTACTTGCTTAACACTAAAATAGTTCTAAAAGCCTTGGGCCCCCACTCCTGGTGCTCTCTGTGCAGGGTTTTGCCTTACTCTGGGCGCTCCAGCAGGATTGCAGGACTATTGATGTCAAGAGATTATACAGTAGAGAGAAAAGGGGAGACCTGTGTCCTCTGAATCTGAACACAACTCCATCATTTACAACACTGTTCAAAACCAGAAAGTTACCAAAGCAGTGATGCTAACATACACGTCCAGGAGCAAGCAGTGAAGCAGGGATGCTGATGAAGAAGTGAAGCATGAGATGGATGACTTTTCTAAGCATTTTTGTGAGTATTTAATGCTAAAGTGTGCTGTAGGAATTAGTGAGAAGTGATGGTAGGTTATGTATGAATTGGCTAGTGGGCTTAATTCCAGTTACTACCTGTCTGAGTGCTCTGCCACCAACAGACAAGACAGCACAGAGGTATAAAAGCAGATCCATACCGCTTTACTTATGTCTAATCAGAGATATTATTCAAGTGCAGACCTTCAGTTGCTCTGGACCGGAATAGCCTTAATAGCTTCAGTGAACTGCTCGGTGAGATTCTGCCTTAATGTCTGAAATATGGGCTAATCTTTCCACGTTTTTGCATTAACACTTCTGAAGTTAGGCACCTCTGCTACTTGCTGCAAAACACTGGACTCAGAAACGGATTTTTTAATGGACATGAAACTTTTCAAAATAATATTGCTTTTGCTCACTGACTCTCGGTCCTGAAAAGAGCTGAATGCAAACCTTGTGACTGAAATGGTGCAGGCCAGATGGCAAAAGGCAAGTAGTAGCAGTAAATAAAGGCCAGATTTTCAAAGTTATATAGAATTCCGTGCTTGCTGGATCTCACTGGATGCAGAAGTGTAGCTCTGTGATGTTGAAAATCTTGCCTTTTATTTTGGAAGGACAGCTGAAGTGCCTGGGATAGCTAAACTCATTTTGAAATTGCTTGTGCAATCTTGTGCACCAAGCCCTCAGTGGTGTGTGTAACCCTGCATAGGGCAGCCTCCCCTACTTGTGTTTTTTACCTCCTGGAAGGAGGTTTAAAAAATAATTCCCTGCATTTTTATTCCTTTTCTATATGAATGACTCTGGTGCCTTGTCATTTCTCTCCCTGTCCAGGACAGACTTCCTTGATCACTTCCATTTGCTGTTCCAACCCACCATTATCCAGAAACATCTTGTAACCAAAGCTTAACTTCGAAAGAAAGAACTATTTATGAGCTTAAAGTTAAGTAGCTGTTTCACAGGCTTTGGGCCTAGCGGTGCTAGAAGAAATAAAACACAACATAAAAACATAGACTGGGAAGGTGACTGCATTACCTTGCTAACCAGCACAGCCACCACTGCATTTCAAACAAAACAATCTGTGTCTACAGCCCTGAGAAAACTCTATTTCATAATGTGTTAACTCCTTCATATTCTGATGTGATGACATCTTTTCGTGTCAGCAAAACAACGCCGGAGCTCCAGCAGATTCCCAGTGGGTTTGGCTGCGGGAAGCCTTTGCTCCCAGCACCTCACCGGACCCAGCAGGCTGCCAGTCTGCAATATCTCCATGCGCCTTTCCAAGAGCAATAATTCACCATCATGCCCAGAGGGGAGTGAAGCAAGAGCAAAACTCACTGGCTTTTGCACTTCTGTTTTCACACCTGGGACATTTTTGCCTTTGTGCTCTGAATCGGACAGCAGCTGAGCTGCGTTATCCTTGTGTGAGGCAAGGGACCACCGAAACTGCCGCCCGCCTGTCCGTATCATAAAATCCATTCTGCCCTTGCAACAGCAGCCCACACAGCTCAGAGCAGCTGGAGACAAAGATTTCAGCTTCTACAGAAATGAACTATTTGAACTTTTTTGGGTAGAAAGTTGAAGCAGGTCCCCCCAGTGTGAGCAGGGTCCGAACGTCCAACCCCTCTACAGGCCCTTGCAGTCTCACCCCAGAGCACTCCGCTCCTGCTGTCGCTGCACTCCCCCTCCATGGTCAGGGAAAAGCTTTCTGCTGAGCATGGCACAGCTTTCGCCACATGCTTTTCAGATGTTTCAGATATACAACATTTCGTTGCATTTGTCCATCACTATTATTAGGTAACTGTTGTTAAGCTTCTACCTGTGCTTTATCTTTTGGTCTTGGAGATCTCATGGGTAGGGCTTGTTTTTCCCGTTGCCTAGAATAACAAGTCCCAACCCTGAGTCTGGGTCCCTAACATTAATAAGGAATAACTAAAGTGTTTACCTCAGACTGGATTAATCACATCAGGCCAATGCTGAGAGAGTGCTGAATACTTACGCTTTGATTTATGTTTTCCCCTGTGGAGTCGGGTGACATCAGATGATGCTTTCAGTAAGCACCAGGAATTTTCACCAGGCCAACTCCTGGAGCAGGAAGGGAAGCACACCCTGCGTGACTGATGGCTGAGTTTGCTTGGTGCATAGGCAAAGTCCGAGCTGGAGCTCACGTGCCAGCTCTTTGGAGCCATTTCGCACCCTTCAGCACTTGGCACACGACGAATTCGTGTGAGCAAACAGTGCAAGTTTGATCAGATGGGTTGTATAAAAGCTGCAGGTACTCAGCATCTTTCAGCACTTGCCTCTTTAAGCACAAATACTAGTCAAATTTCTACAGAGTTCCGACAAAGAGTGTGGGTGACAGGAAAGGAGTAAGATACTGTCAGTAGTGTTTTTGTTTAATAGGACACTGCAGTTATCCTAATTATGTTGGTAAAAACAGGCAGTCTAGGGTAGGTGCTTGAAACACCATGAAGTCCACACACCCTGCTCAGCACATCCACTAATCTCCACAACCTTCGAGTACATGGCTGGGACCCATCTTAGCAAATTCTGGTCATTCATAAGTGAGATG
Organism: Tinamus guttatus; assembly: GCF_000705375.1. Next base: position 52,177 of record NW_010582724.1, read on the forward strand.
TTCAGTCAAGAAGGTCATATTCAGCCCTTATGAGGGTGCTACCAGAGGGTGATCTGCCTCATCCTAAAAGATCTACACATAGAAGATCTTAATTTTGGAAAGTGGTGAGGAAAGGTGAAGAAACTTAACTCTCTCTTCTTTAATTTGCTTTTTGTTTGGAGCATTTTTTCTTTTCTTTTTTTTTTTTTTTTTGACTTCCGACTAAGCAGGCTATGGTTACAGTGGCCTTCTCTGCAGTTATATCACCCCAGCTTGCAAGGGAACAGGAGAAATAAAGAGAAATGAGCGCTGATCACTCAGTAGTATATTTTATCTGAATGCTGCATGAGTAAATGATCCCAATTTTGTCTAATTAGTCAGAACACAAAAATGGTTGCTGGCTTTAGGCTGACCATAGGAGGACAGATTATGCCTTTGCCAGCAATGCAAAAACAACTTTCTCAAATTCTTTGTCAACCTTTTTTAGACAACCACAGTGAATTTGTACCAGTTGAAAACCTCAGTATGTTATTTCTGAGGCAGTACTGAGCTCTCTAAAATTGTGTTTACCATCTTGTGGAATCAAGGTCTCCAATTTGAACTAATGAGAAAGGTCTAGATTTACACTGAAATGAGTGAAAAGAGAATGTATGTGACTTACTAGGAATCAAAGAGCCTAGGAAAGGAACTTATTTCTTACAACAATTGCTCACGGTGACTCTGGCTGGTTACAAATAGCCCTCTCATGCACCTGCATGAACGTTTTCCAGAGCTGTGCTCGCCAGACGCCGATCCTGCCGCCTGGCGCCCCATGCACCCGGCCCCTCCACGCTCACTCACATTTGCATGGCTGCAGCTGTTCGCAGCATTGTGCTGACGATGGCAGCGGTACTGCAGCGACATCGCTTGTTTTGTTTTGTTTTTGAGGTGAAGGAAGATATTTTTAACCCGGACCATTTGGGCGCTGATTCCATCACAGCCCTGCAAACAGCTGCGTCAGCACAACTGCGATGCGCGTGGTGGCATCTGGGCAGGAACAAGAGGCAGGTCCATTTGGCAAGAACCTCCCAAACCACCTTTACTGCCAGAGAAAGAGGCCAGGGTGCCTTGGAAGCACCACCCAGTTCTTTCACTGCCTCCTCTTGATCCAGTGGGAGAGCAAGAGCGTAAATTTGGAGGAAAACACAAGTCTTGGAGAAAGAAGCAGTGAAACTACCGACTGCTTGCTCCCAAGGTTTCTGTGGCCTCAGAAAACGAGCAAGAAATTATGGTTAATTCCCACATTTTAGCTACCTTGCTTAGAAAGAACCTCCAGCGCTGACAAGAACAAGCGTTATTAAAAAATGCTAGCTGGTCGCGAAGCCATCACAGAATCTGTAGGCTATGTTTGTCTGCCACAAATGTCAAGTGTTACACTTCTGGCACTCAATACTTCCAGGCAGCGGAAACAAAGAGAGCACAACAGGTTATTTTTAAATAGTTTAAACTTTAGTTCAAGCATTTTGTTTTCATATTTTTATGCAGTCTAGCTCCTTCAGCATAACACCTGGCAGCTGTCACATCTATCACAACAACACTGCTTCAGGCTAAGAGGCAGCTTATTTTATATGGATCTTTTCTTTTTATTAGTGGGAACCAGCAGAGTATCCTCTGAAATAATTGCTAAGATTACCTGCCACCAAAAAACACACGGTGGGAGACAAAATAATACAAACAGACAAACTCCATCAATCATAGTCCTAGCTGTGTGCTACTGTGAATAGTGGCCATAATGAATTTTAAATGTCCACTGGGAGCAAATGGCTTTCTTCAATAGATTTTCCTCATATTACAATTAGCATTATGTGGCTAATGGCTAATGCAGTGTCTCTTACTTAATGATCTTAGAGACCAAGTTCAGGGAAAAACTCATCTGGCTTATTTTGGTGCAGAATCTGTACATCTCCCACAAGATACCAATGTCCAGACACCTGAATTTGTGGTGGAAACAATTCTAGAGAATAGTTTAACAGAGTGACTTGTTTCTGATCAGTGTTTGAGACAAACTAAATGCATTTCCCCTTTCTATATAACCAATCTTTTTCATAACTGATATAAAAATTCCAATAATAAGACACCCTTTTAATACTGCAGCTATTATTGCAGCACCCTCAAATTTCTTGGAAAGTCCGAGAAAATCAAGGAAACCCAAGAGGAGAATTTTTACAAACATGCGAATGCCAAGGTTTCCCCATCGAAATAGTCTCTCCTGGATTTATCCACACACCATCCTCTGACCCTCTCATAATGAAGTTTTTGAGGACCTCCCGATCAATGAGCCATCTACCATTTCTGCTCCTTTCCCAGTCCTACTGGAGAACTGTCCAGTGAAGACAAGGATCATCCTGAGAGGCTGTAGGGGTAAGCAGTAAGTGCTGGCCACCAGTATCAGTGAGTTCCTTGCTACTTCCAACTCTTTTTCCTCCTTTTGCTTCAACAAATCAGCAGGTACAACTCGAGATGAACAAGTTAACTGTGAAATAAAGACCTTCCAAGTACTACTCTGTGGTAAAGACCTTCAAATACTCCTCTGTGGTAGTGACCCATTTAATCCACGCCAAAGAAATATTCCTATTGACTTTTAGAGAGACGTAACAAATCTAGTAACAGCTTAACTTCAGTATGCCAATGTGCACATTGTCTTCCATTGAGTAACAGTGCTGTAAATTAGAGCTTTTTCTTTCTCTCCAAACGGTATTTTTGCAGATCCAGCGCACAGGACACGGTGCCAGCTGAGCCTGTGACTCACCCTGGCGCTCCATGCACCGGATCAGGTAGCGGCGCCGCGAGGCGCACGGCACACGCCGTGCTGCGGGGCTGCCGCACCGCGCGTGCCCACGCCGGGAAGGATGGACTTAGCTGTGAGCAAGACGGGGGTGACAGACGTGAGCTGTGGGTCCATCACGCCTTGGTGAGGGTCAGAAATACCCCCACAGGAGGAAATGCTGGAACTTCAGCTAAGCAACAGGTTGCTGTTCTTTAAAGCCACCTTGTAACAGAAAGAGAGCCCACGCCACAGTCAAAACTCCTTTTTCCCCTGATTGCCTGTTGCCCCTTTTTCTCTGTGCTTGTTTTTCCATGACTTCAGTCACCTGAATCTTCTCTTTCTTGTGACCATGGCAATCAAAGCAGGTAGCCAAGGAATGACTCGGCTCCAATAATAATACTTTGCTCAGCCAGCAGCACTGTGGCTTCCTGGCCAGGCGCCGGAGGGATCATGTCTCACATCATCATCTATCCCCGTGCGTGAGCAATGCTGGCCTGTTCACACACTACCCGGCCAACCTATGTGCAAGATATTAAATCAGGACGGGCTTCCTGCTGCCCATCTCGCATGGTTCCCAGGTGAAGCCTGAAGAAGCGGTGACAAACACTGCTCTTAACGATGCTTAACTATTGACCCGATTACTAAGACTACAAACAAGTGGCAGCAGTGCCAGGCTTGGAACTAACCTGCATCTGGGCTGACACCATAAAAAAAACTTATTTTATATAAATAAATGATAAAATTACATTTAGATAAGAAAACAAATCTTTTTTAAAATATTAAAATGCATGCCAGACACCAAAAAGGCTTGTTACATTGATGGAGAAAAAGAACAGCTATGTTTTCTCAATAAATCATTTTACAATAGATTAAGTCAAGCAGCAACTGCTTCAACCTGAAAAAATGCCACTTCTTGGTGCAGAAGTGCAGAGTCCCATGTGCTTTAGGAGCTTGGGCCTGTATCTTGATCTGCACCTTTGGTGGGCAGGACAGACTTGAGCAAATGTGTCAGGATGTTTTCTAAATTAAGGAGAACAATGAGAAAATTGGACCACTTGAAGGGTTGTGGGATCCTTCTTTATTCAGTGGAAAGAAAAGTCCTCTGCCAACTTTGCCAGATTTTGTAGCAGGGTTTGGATAGCACGGAACCCTCTCTTCTGGCTTCTAACCTTGGGCTAACAGATTTTGAATTAGTTATCAGTCTCTGAAGCTTAACCAGCTAACAATTATTGTAAATATGTCTGGAAGGTGTATTACCTGTAAAGGGATTTAAGGCTGAGTTACTGCTGTATTTCCTATCTCTCTCTCTCTACTTTTGTTTTTCTTCTTTTTCTTTTCTTTTTCATGTAAATGTACCCATCCAACCCACATCTCCAATTCAAGTGTCAGGCACTGAAACAAGGCATGATGCTCTTCATTCCTGTGTGCCCCAATCCCTCAGAGGTCAGGAAGGCCTAGAAGTGGCAGGATTCAGTGTCTAAAGAGGAGGACTCAGCTCTAATTAACTGCTAATTACTGCTGGGGGATTTCAGTATGTGCAGTCAGCTAGGCTGGTATTTAAGCACTGATCCCTCTCTCTCTGTTAACAAGCCTATGAGCCCTGCTTTGCACAGAAGAGTTTACAGCTCCATGGAAAGTCTGAAATGTCTCAAGGCAGCAGGAAGACAACTAAACCAAATACTCTACCAGCAAGCAGGTGGCTTGTGTTGTTGTGACATAGATCTACCATAGTGTGATGTAAAACAGCAACAGTTCATCCCCGATTAAGAAATAACACTTTGTTTACATGCTACTTCCCTTTGAGAATGTCTTAACAGAGAGTGGAAGGAGAAATATTTTCAGAAGGAGGTTTCGTGCAGATACAGCTCAGTATTTCAAGGAGCTATTTTCAGGAAGACAAGATCTGGGTGAGGCTGGCTTTGTATTAACTTGAACAAGAGAAATAATTTTGTCCCCACTGTTATTGTTGAGGTCCGATTATTGCCAGCAACGGCTTGAAATTGAAACATATATAAATCAGATGGCATCTGTGACTCACCAGACAAATCACAGACCAGACTATTTGAGGTAAAACTTCAGGTGAAATATTTGCCACTCATATTAATTATGTGAAACTGTTGTCTGAAAGCCCGTCTTAATGCATTGCCCTCACGACTCGTCATCGCTGCCTCTGAATCACGCAGATAATTCTCAGAAGCAAGGGGAAGAGAGGTGTTAAAAGAGGAGCAATCAAGACTTCTGATTTTCTCTGCATGTATTTGCTAAACTGAAGAAAAAAAATCTCACCTTAAGCACAAAGTCAAGATGCGAAATGGAAATTTACAAGCAGAAATTGCCACCAACTAAATAACAGCCCGAATGGCCTCAGGCCTCAACTTCATAACTGAGCCCCACCTCAGTAAGTCAAATTAGAGAGAGGCCAAAGCAGAAGTTTTAAATGTCTCTCTGAGAGTTTGCATCAAAAAATACCTATTTCTCAGCTACAGAATGCATAATCTTTCAAAGGTGAAATTTAAGTGAGATTTGGGAAGCAGCTTCAAACAGAATTTAACTGGGATTTTTATTCTGATTCATGGGTCTTCTATAAAAGGCCAAACATCACTGAGGATAAGTGACCCATTTTTCAGTCAGTCAAATCCCGCAGACTTTTTAACAGCACAGACATAGACCAGTTTTCTACCTGAGACGCAATATGAGCATATTCAGGTACAGAGAGCAGATAGCAAGTTGAATTCTCTTCTTTGTGCTCTTGGATCTTTCAATAACACTAAATATGACTGCACAAGGGAGAAGGGAGCTTTGGGAGCAGAAACCGGCTTCCGGGGGGAGTTCAGCTAGGGCTATGTTTGCTCCTGATACCAACAAACTTTCTGCCTCCTTTTGACAGCAAACTGCAGTTTGGCTGCGTTGGGTTGGCCAGGGAGAAGGGCCTTGCTTAGTGTGAATTCCCACTAAATCCTGCCTTGCAAAGCTCTCTGCTCTCAAGCAAGCAATCCTTGCCCTGGCAGCAGTAATGTGCTGACTTAGCTGAGCAAGACTGGCAAGACTCAGTTTCCAAATTATAGAAGATAAAGGAGTTTATCGCTTGTATATCACCACTGCACTTGTGCAATAACTCCAGAGAAGCACTGAGCTAAAATGTAGACCTGCACCTTTGCAGAGTGACGGAAAAGCAGAAGTACACGAGCAAGGAGCACAGCCTGATCTCTCTCAGGTTTATTTTTGTTTTAAATAATCTTATTTTGTCCATGTTGTCTGCATATTGACAAGAGACAACCAGTTGGCTAAGACTTAGCTAAATACTGACTTCTCTGACATATGCCTTAATGTCATTTCATGGTAAATATATGAAGGATCACCATCTGAAATGGAGGCATCCAGCAGCAGGGCAAAGACAGCTACGATACCTGAATACAGAGAGGAATGTCCCTATGGTAATTCTGGCAGGTGGCATAAGGTTGCAAGCAAGTAATAGAAATTTTAGAAACTGATGAAACAAGATTAACATAGGCCACTCCATTAGTATTTCTCTTTCTAAGCAGCTCAGTCCTGATTATATTTTATACCCTCATGGAATTAAAGTACTGTACTTACTGGCAGCAAAGGGAAATTAGATCAGAATAGTGTCTGTGGATGATTAACTTGCATTTCCTTTCAAGCTTGAGGTATGCATTTGAGTCCTCTGGAACGACAACCAGCCACGCCGCGACACAGGCTGCCAAAGGATTGGGAGACAGAATATAGGCTCCTGTGCTTCATTTTAGACTAAATAAACTGGGTAACCAGAGACTCATGTGAATGCAGGATGTTTCATAAACTCTCACAAATCCTCATGATGTCCCTGCAAAAGAGATATTGCCTACAAAAACCTGATTAGAGCAAAAATGAACGAATTTTTCTGCAATCAATTGCGGTCTGTATTTTAGCCAGACTGACATAATTTGAAGAGACACAGGGCATCTGGGGACGTGTGCTTTTTTTTTTTCAGTGATACACAATAGGGTTTTATTGTAATCCATGGTTTTACCACTGCTGTGTTTTGGGGTTCCTCTATTACAAAATACGGGATATGGTGTTTCTGAGCATGAAGATATTGTTAAGCCCTACACATTCCTGGAAAGTGGCTTTACTGTTCTTGCTGTGCTCTGCTTTGTCTAATTATCAGCGATCTGCACAAGCGAATTCAAGGGCACAATTTAGGCCCAGCTTTTCAAGTTTAGTTGCCTAAAGCTAGACAGCAAAAAGAGCTTACATAACTGGCTAGACAGTCAGGAGTATTGAGCATTTGCTCTATTACAAGTGACAGATCTTCAGCACTCCTGGAGTCTAATCTTACTACTAAAGATGACTCAATGCATATTTAGAAATCAGATTCAGAGGAGCCTGAAGGTCCACAAACTCCTTCAGGTGAACAAGCCCAACGGTTAGATGACACTAGCATTTACAAAATGCATATGCCACTCTTCCTCTGCCTACAGCCCCACAGTTACTGGGAGCCATCAGGAGCATCCTCCAGGTATAATGAGCATGCAGACAGATGCCTGTGTCCTGACATGCCCAACAGGTGAGCTTTTTAGGTATAATCCCTTTGGGGATTCAGGAAATAGCCATTCTCTTTCCTATCACACTTGGGGTGTTTCTGGAGATCACACACAAAAGGACTTTTAAAGACTTAGCAAATGCTTCCTTCACCTCCTTTTATCCTTCCCTTTCCCTCCATAACTCATCACAGACTGTGTCTCTAAGCTTTCTTGCTTTTGCTTCATACTCCAAGATCTGTTTCTCCCATGCACTGGAAAGGTCTGATTGTCACTGTCCACATCATCTTCTGCGAATGTATCACACCAAACTAAGGTTTTCCCAAGAGCAGAAAGGCAACTCGTTATCCTGTTCCCTGTGTTCTGATCATTTGCTCCTGGTTGTCACCCATAGAGGTTCAGATTCACTCAAAAACATCCACTTACTTTAAGACTCTTAACCGAGGCATGTCTATTAAATGGGATGCCACCCAGACTGCAGACACAGAATGTCAGGTGCAAGACACCGACAGTCAGTGAGTTGTCTCCCTCCCTGGAGGCCCCTTGTCCTCTGTTAACCACAGAAGCAGCCTACAGTGACCCTACTACTTCAGCACCTCCTTTAAGTGGGATGTCGAAATTCCTCTTGTGTTCATGCTGAAACCCCTGGTGTCAGCCTTTCTTACACTTGCTTGCTGCACCTCGTGTTGGCATGTCCTAGCTGAGAGCCACATCCAGAGGAAAAGTTGCACTACATTGATAACACTCCTGAGGGCGAAGCAAAGTTTATCTTAAGCAATTTTGGGGGATTAATAGGTAGAACTGATCTCTTATAGCTGCTGAATAACAAAGAAATCCACATTAGAACCTTCTATTTAAATATCCTGAAAATAAGAAATATTATGTCCCTTTATGGTCATGTGTGGATTTCCATTATTATTAATATTATAAATTATTATTGTTGATATTTATTTTGAGGAACTCTGTTACCTGTCTTGTAGGGGCTCATGACACAAAGAGGACAAAGGGCAGTGACTTGATATTTCACATGGAGGATAAAGACATAAGCTGTCTAAACAGCCAGCTCGCTACATATGGAGAGGAAAATCATTTCTATTCAAGTAGAGTCTCTGACCAAAATGTCTTTCTCCCTCACCTCCTTTCTATTTCATGATTAAATAAATCATAAAGCTGTCACTAGAGACTGCGTACAAGGAGGCCGCAAATGAGAGCTTTCTGCATTTGTCTATTTTTAATTTCAAAAGGTATTTTGAATTAAAAGAGAAAGAGAGAGAAAAAAGAGCATAATGCCATTCTCATGTGTGATTTCCCATGTGTACAAATAAGCGCTATGTCCTCCTGTAATAATATAATAAATTTTCAAAAACAAGCACTAATAAATGAGAATTAAACTATGCTCTGTAAATTTAATTGAGATTCACAGTGTCCGATTCTTTTCAAATTCAAATTACTACCAGACAGTGCATCTTTTTGCATAACTTATGCAGATAAGCAAAAGTGACAGCTTCTTCTTCCCATCTTTTTTTCTTTTTTTTTTTTTTCCTATTTTTTTCTTTTTTTTTTTTTAAATGGAGCACTATACTTCAGTCACAGTGCTGGAATTTTGGGATGGAAAAGCTGAATGATAGTTTGGCATTTTCCACAGAGACACCATATCATAGTGCACAGCGCTTAGAGAGCAGAGCAGAAAAATGAGCAGGGAAAAACAAGCATTTTCATTTTGAATGATAGACAAAAATTGATTTTTTTCTGTCATTACAGCAAACGCTCAAAGGTAACTACTGCTGCTTTGTGTCAGAGGGCTTTGGTCCTCAGTATATGAGACAAGGAGCTCCATGTAATCAAGGGATTTAGGGGTGCCAGAGCCCTCAGCCTCTTGCTGCTCCAGTGTGGAGCACAGGGGCCGGGGGGGAGCCCAGCAAGGGGAGCCTGAGCTTTTTGGAGAAGCATTTTGTAACACAGACCCCCTTTTGGCATTTTCTGTACTCATACTTTAGGGGGCTCCACTCGTGCCAGCTCTGTGCGGGGCTGCCGGCCGTGGGAGCCTCCGTCGGCAGCTCCGGCACAGGCTCAGCCCGCAGCCCGGCCTGCTAAAAAACTAGGACGCGGCGGCCCAGGAGAGAGCGACGCCGCTTTGCTCCGGCGGAGAGAGCAGTTTCCCACACGGGCAGATCCTGCCTGCCCTGCGCACGTGGGAAAGCCGGGGCAGCGCACGGAGCGGTGCCGGGAGCAATCCCAACCGGAGAGTCCCCACCTCCGCCAGCCACCCACGCCAGAGCTTGAGGCTTTAGCGTTCAACCAGGGCTTTTCACCGCACTGCCCTGGGAGGCTCCCTCAGCTTCGGGGGTGAGGAACCTTCCAATTGACGAGCTTATCTGGCCAGGTTAAGCTATTCTCTCCGCCAGTGTCATCCTTCAGCCCTTGCAGAGAGGACTTTCCCCTGATCCATAAGCCCCCGACGGCAATCGTTACCGTCTGCATTTGCCTCCCCGACTTGTTGGACTGAACAGGCTTGGTTGGACGGATGACCACGAACCTGCTGGTCATCTGAAAGCAACTGAAATAGTAGCCCATGCATTTGAGGAAATAAATCTCTCTTTTCTTTCTTTAAACCAGGGCGATGCAATGTTTAACCATGCAGGATTAAGCTGAAGGGTGGCATTTTGAAGGTGCAAGGAAGAAATGCTTTAGGCGATTGTTTTGTGAACTAGTGTGATGTTTTTTGGATGGGATAAAAGGAAAACTTCCTTTAAAACCACGTAGTAACATCACCAGAGACACTACTTGCACTGTTAGTTAATGGTAAAAGAAAACATTTCCTACCCATGAAAGTACAAATCATGTATTGAACCAGATTCCAAAGATGATGTAGTATGATAAGAAATGCCAAAAGTGATATGCAGAATGCTAACCCCTGTGAGAAAATAAGAAGAACGCTTCACCAATGTTGTCATAAAATGAACCATAGTCATCAACGCTAAGCTTATTGAAAAAGTTCTTTTTCCAAAGCACTTTTCCTTTTTTTTTTTTTTAAATTGGAGTAAGGCAGTAAAAACAGGAGTATAAGGAACACCAGTCATATACATCTATATTTTAATAAGTAAGTATGGCATTTGAGACTGAATTGGGTAAAAAAAATGCATGCATTGGAAAAAAAAAAAAAAAAAC
>NW_010582724.1:66680-91687 GCF_000705375.1 Tinamus guttatus
CTCGGCCCGAGGCTCCCCGGCTGCGTTCGCTGCTTCGGGGTCCTGCTGAGATGCTGGCGCTGCTCTCTCGGCCCCTTCTTCCTCCTCCTCCTGCTCCTCCTCTGCTGAGGACTCTGTGTGGGCTTCGTCCAGATCTTCACCGTCCACTGTCTCCTCCTCTTCCTCTTCGCCCTCTTCCTCTGACAGGACAGGCATAAAAGGACCACGTGAAGATGGCTACAGCCCTTATGCAATAGAAAGCCACACGTAGTTGCCTGGCAAAGCTACTCTCCTTCCAGCCAAGGGGTTTTCCCAAGGGAAAGCACGGGTTTTGCTTGGCTCAGAAGAGGTGGGCAGCAGGGTGCTGAGGTGGGCAGAGGACGCGCGCTGGGGAGAGGCCGCTGGCGAGGAGCCTGCAGCCACGTGCTGGCGCTGCGCATGGTGACGGAGCCGCCAGCACGAGGGAGGCCCCGCGTGGCCGCAGCAGCCTCTGCTCTGGGTTAGCCCACTGCACTCTGCTTCGTTAACCAGCTCCAGAAACGCTCAGCAGGGCAGCAATAACCGCCCCCCGCCGCTCCAGCACATGGGGCCTGGCGGCGGGAGCTCAGGCTGCTGCCCCAGCTCAGCCCCCGTGGCCTGCCTGGCAGTACCAGTGTGACCCAGCACACAGCCATCCTCATGCTGAGCTAGCCACGATGCTAAACTGCATTTACACAGGCTAATATATCTTTTTTTCTCTCTTTAAATCTAAAACTAGCCCTTTCCATAGGAAGGAGGACAGAAAATTGTGTTGATGGAATTATCCCCCTGAGGGGTTTGCAGCATGGAGTTGCACTCCACAATGGTGAGAAGATACTGCTCTGGCACAATCTGTCAGGAAAAAAAAAAGTCTCTCTTGCAATTTTACTTATCTTTTTATTTTAAACACAGTTGAACCATCAAAGTAAATCTTTACTGGGTCAGTGCTCTGCAGTAACTGCCTGTGGAGATTTGGGGTAAACCTCTTTAAAACCAGACTGTCAAACCTTTTCAGACCATAGCTTTAGCATCATATAACACATCACACTGTTAGCATTCATGGGCAGACTCATTTACAGAGAGAGACCTCTAACAAGGCATTTTGTTTTGCATAATCATGTTATTCATCCTCAAAAATATCAGATGTTGTTCAGAGCCATCCTAGTACTTCAGAAAAATAAACATAGATTGATGCATTAACCCAAGCTTCAAAATAACTGTGTATCTTGAACAGGCTGTCAGGGTTTTATTGTTCATTGCTCTGAATACACAGAAATAACACAGATCTGGAAATTAAATAATGTCATCATAGCAGAGAAATATTCCTATAGGCAAATGCACTCCTATGAGCAGACTACTGAAACTCAGCTTCCAAGTTCCCTGAACATGGAGGAGCTCCTTGGCTGTTGTTCCGAAGGCAGGGCCAAGTGCCTGATGGCTTGGGGCTCATCCCCAGGAGATGGGTGTCACCCTTCTGAACAGACCTGGTGGTGGTACAGCTGGTCCATGGACCCCAACTACAGAGAAAGACCTACCTGCATCAGGAATGGGGCCAACCACATGCTCTAAAGCTAATATAAATCATGCAGTTAATATAAATCATGTCTGGGGATTATGTGACGGATGCCCGTAGACTGAGTCCCATACGCATCCCTGCTACACATAATTGGGCTGAAGAAAGTAAGTATAAATGTACCAGCAGAACCCAGTGCTAGAAAGTAAATTAGAGCTGGCCAGATGACTATTAGGGCTGCCTTCTAATAGTGAAGATCTGCTTGTCTGAAAAATTTACATCCATTAATTTCTTGTGGCTGATTCTCTAAAATAAAGCATAAATGAGCCTAGATTTCAGGTTCATCATTTTCAGGCTACTTCAGTAAACGTGGAGTAACAAAGCTGCATTATTACACAGGCAAACATCAAACATACAAATGACATTGTAAAGAATCTTAAATGTATGAAAGATGATGACACGGTTTGATTTCCTCCATAGTTCTTTGATCTTGAATTTCAGTTATCTTTCTGTTACATGTCTCTATTAATACAAAAAAAAGTATGTCTTTCATGAACACTTTTTTAAACAGTAAGTAACAGTAAGCATTCTATTTCTTCATTGGTTTTCCATAGCTGATGTGCCATAAAGTAATGGCATGTGTTAGGAGGTAGGGAAAAGTACTTTATAGGCTGAGATAAAAGCTTAGTTTTGTGGTCCCCTCACCACAAGAGAGGGGTGGTCCCTGCCTCCTTGTGGAATCGGTAATGAACATATTCTTTAGAAAGTCTTGAGGTTACAGAAAAGGTAAAGTTATTGGTGCCAATAGATTACTTGATCCTTGAACTGTGATAGATTTTTACTGTTGATTATAATTGTTAAAAGATGGTCTAGTTACACCTTGGGATGCAAGGGAATATCAATATCAGCATGCAAATAACACACCTGCAATTTAAGGAAGGAGTTTAGATGAAATAAATTACATACCTTTGTCAAAATCAATTTCCCTTATTATTTTTTCTTCTTTACTGAGGTTCACTGTGAATTGGCTCATATTTTCATAGCCGTCCTCTATTTTTTCCATTTGAAATCCTTTAGATGCTTCAGTAATTCTAAAATGAGATATTAGTCATTTGCATTTGGCTTTGCAGATAAATTTGCAATTTGTAATTCTTTGTAAAGATCAAATAGATATTCTATCTCTCCAGTTAAATACTTACTTTTGTAGCAATGTTTTGGCATTCTGTGGAAACAAAAAGGAAACAATTGACTTCTTAAATGGTTCAATTTTGTCAGAAATTTTATTCACTGTGATCTAACTCTTGTGCAAGCTGCTTCTAAACTTTTTAATAGAGATCTCATAATTGTCAAACATGGCATCTATGAATGACATCATATTTCATCAATTATTATTACACATATGAGTAAACCTTTTAGTTCAGTGAACAGTTTTTGTTTAAAGTCTGAGTATAATGGGAAAGATGAACATTTTCTACAGAAAAGAAATGCAAACATTTTTGTCTTTTTTGAGTTTGCAGCAAAAAGCAATTGTTCCTTTACCATCCCTGGTCACTAGAACTGACTTTGACCATGCATAAGGTTATACTGTTGGAGCGACAAAATTTTATTTACCTAGAAAAAAAATAGTACTTTTCAAAGGCAATACATTTATGAAAGCATATCTTCTTTTTTTTTGTAGAAAAGAACTTTTCGACCTTTGATACAGATGAACTATAACACTGCGGGACAGAAATTCTACACTAATAAATTCAGTGAACAGGCTGCTAATGATTTTCTAATCAGCAGTTATGTTTTCTAGGAAGAAAATGAAAAAGTGTTGAAGTGAAGGCATAAAAACGTGACTCAGAAGATGTGTGTTTAATTCTTTGAAAGTAAAGCATGTTTTTCAATATGCAAATGAAAACTACAACTCTCAGAAACCCATACACAAATATATGACAGTGATGGGACAACAGAAACATAACTGAAAATATTAAAATTTGGACAACTAGAAAGATACACACAAGATAGTATGTTTTGGTGCAAATAGCAAATACTTACATTCCTGGTTTGGATATTATCACAAGAAGACTAGTCATTTGTGCTGATGCAAGTGTTTAAAAAATGAATTTATATAAATGTTCATTCAAAGATGGCCAAACCCTGAATATGCCTAAAATCAAGAAATGCTTTAATTAACCTGTTGCTCCTTTTCTCTATATATTTATAGACTTCATACCTGCAAAAACACAGCCATTTCTGGTTCTTCCATGAACTGGATTCCTGATTCAACTAGCTTTGACACGGCTTCCAAATGATCCGCATACTTCTTCATCAGGGAGCGGACATGTTCCAGTTTCTCCTCTTGGGTTCTAGTGATTATTTGTGTCATCTCATTTTTTCTTTCTTCCAGTACAGAATAGAGATAATCAAATTTTTCACACAGCTGCTCTTTCTGTCGTCTGCAGGATTCCTGTGAATCATTTGGTTTATATTAAACATGTTATGTTCTTAAAAGAGTTTCTATTTTTACTGTTACTTGGAAGCATTTTCATCAAAGAAATTCCTTTCTGAACAGTGCAAAGGATTCTGAATGACCCCAGAGACTTCTGTAATTTTCAAAGTTCAAGCTATCAGAACAAAAGTTTTAAAACTGTTTTCAAACTACTGATTCAAAACCACTGATATTCCCCCAAACAGGCTATTGTGTAACTTTTCAGTCAGTAAAAAGTATTTATGATGTCTGCAGTGATACTTAGGAGTCTTCAACAGTGCTATTTGAAAGTCAACAGGAAAAGTTTTTTTTTTTAAAAAAGCGCCATATTAGTAACTGGATTCATTTACATGAATATAATAGTCTTTAAATGAAAAAACATCTCAAATAAGTTCTGAAGATTATTTTTTTTCTACTTGGTTAGGCCTGTTTTTTACTTAAGTGCTCTTCCACTCTATTTTGCCAGTAAGTGTCCACCATATTAGTTTTACCATGCACTGATTGAGGTAGAGTTCCTTGCAAAAACGGTTCGTGACGAAAGGATGAAGATGAGAGGAAGTCAGATTCAAACCCTATTTTCTGGCTCCAATTTTCACCCCCTTTTCTGAAACACTGGTATGGTACTTCTACCACTTTAATGGAGTGAAGAAGATGAGTTTGATGACTGCTTCATTGAGAACTCCCTAAGGAGAGCACAATGCATCTGTAAGGGAGGTAAACGGGGATGACAGTGGAGACCGGTTATCTGTAATGTCTGAGGTCTTCCAAGCAGAAGTATTTGAGTCATCTGCGTGCCCTGGGGCACATGGCGGGGCAAAGGCCGTGCTTCTGGATGCTGTACTGTCCTTATTGTGGTTATCTCGCTGTGGATGACGGTGATTATTTTAATGTCTTTCTCAGGAACTGAGGCTGAATCAATTCCTCATCTTCAGCCCTTGAGGCATAAAGCTGAGATCCTGGCAGCACAGGATTATTAACAGTCCCGCAGTACTTTTGGAACTGTTAAGGCTGATTATTGCTAGTGCCATTTAGGCAGAGAGAATTCCACTTTTTTTCTTGCCTTTCAGCCAGAGCTCTTTCCTGAGGCTGATGATAGTCTGCTCTGTATCATTGCAAAGGATGCCTTTGAAGATGGACATACGGCCAAGCATCACATTCAACATTCGCAAAGGGGACCAAATAGAGATCCTTTGGCATCAGCTGCCTTTGCTCCCAAATGAGGAAGAGAGGCACCCCTAAATTAAACAGGCATCTCTAATTTCAAACTCATGAGAGGCCAAAGCCTGGCTTCACGGCAAGTCTTGCCCTCCTGAGGTCTTTTGCAATCCCCAGAAATTGCTCTGAATATGCTGCGAGGCTGATGACAGTTTGCTCTGTATCATTTCAAAGGATGCCTTTGAAGATGGACATAGGGCCAAGCATCACATTCAACATTCACAAAGGGGACCAAATAGAGATCCTTTGGCATCAGCTGCCTTTGCTCCCAAATGAGGAAGAGAGGCACCCCTAAATTAAACAGGCATCTCTAATTTCAAACTCATGAGAGGCCAAAGCCTGGCTTCACGGCAAGTCTTGCCCTCCTGAGGTCTTTTGCAATCCCCAGAAATTGCTCTGAATATGCTGTGGTGCTCAGGTCTGCTGGTGGGGAGGAGGCAGCAATGACGACAAGGTGAGCAGGAAACAGGGCCGCTTGACCAGTCGTTGTTATTTAGGTACTCACTGGTGGGAAGAGGCCAATGCTGCTGGGAGCACTCCTGCTTGGCATGGTCTCCCTGCCTGGGTCTGCAGCGAGGGGAAACAGCCATGGCTTGGCTCTGCGTACGGACAAGCTGACTGGAGCCGTGAGGACAGCAGAGACATTACAGACACCTGCGTGCACCTGCCTGGTTATGAGACAGGAATCACTAAAAAGATCCCTGTGATGCATGCTTCAACCAAGGTCTGGCCCTGCCTGCGGAGTGGAGAAAATGTCAAAGGAGGCCATTCATCCAGCATCCACGGAGATGTGAAAAATTGGGCTAAAATGGAGGATTAGTGTATTATAGGATTATAATACACTAGTGTGTATATAATATACACAAGTGTATTATAGGAGCTAAGGAAACTTTGGAACCAGGCGAACTCTAAGTCCTGGGTGTCATTCAACCCCCAAACAATCTTTTTCTTTTCTTTGACTCCTTTCCTAGTTTTTTTTTTTTTTTTCTCCACAGGATTTCCTGCCCTTCCTCTTCTTCCAGACTCCTGTTTTTTAAATTTTTGATCTACAGCAACCTCCTCAGATCTACAGTGACCTCCTCCGAAGTGCCATTCAGATCACTCATAAAATAACCTTCATTTCAGGACAGGTGTGTGCTATCTTTGCCATTCGATACAGGACAGGAGATGGAGAAAGAAGAAAGAGCGCTGGCAAAGTGCCCTGAGAGTCCTTCTCTATCTCTAGGCTCTCATATATAATATTTCCTGCCAGCAGGTATTACAGAATTGTTAGCTTCAAACACAAGAGCGCAAAACAGGTTCCTAAACACAAATGCTTAAATATTTCTGTATGAAGTGTTCCCATGCATTTAGCCTTTTTTAATAAAACACAGCTACAGCAAAAAGAAATGTGTTCTTGGCACTGGGTGTGATTTGTATTGCTTTTTCTGTATTCTATCTGTATTGACTGTCCCATGGCATTACCACTGAAAGTAAATACTTTAATTTTTACTTCATTATTTTATTCCTACTTTTATTACATCGCTAAACATTATCCAATTACTTGTTATTGGCTTTGAGTATTTAACATTTTATATATATATATATTTTATTTCTCGGTGTAATATGAGAATTTGTTCTAGTTTTCAACCAGTTATAAGATATGCAGATATTAATCAGTTCTGTTTTACTCCTTTTTTAAAGCTTGGACAGGAAAAATAGCAAATTACAGAACTGCAGGCTATTGCTTACTACAGCTGAAAGAAAAATGATCATGTATTTTCTGATATCATGGGTCTCTATTATTCTCTGTGTTAAGCAGAGAGAAGAGACAATCCTGGATTATAAACACTATTTCCAGGTGTGCACATTTCTCAGCTCCAGCTGTAGCTTTTCATCTTCAAGGACAAACTGATGTCAATGCAGACAAAGCCCTGGTATGGTAGGAAATGTGATTGGCTTGAAATGTAACATGGAATTGCCAAGGTAAGTTCTAAGTTCTATTTTCTGCAATCCCTGTCTTTAAAGATGGAAAGCCTGTTAAAAAAATGGAAGGTAAAATGACTCTGCTTTCTTTAGGCTTGCTGTTCAAAGGTTTGACTACTCGAGTGGATGAATTTGAGGCAGATAGTTTCTATTGTATTTAATAAGGTATTTTTAGCACAGTATTTTCTCTGTACTTCAAGACTAGATGTTTGAAGTTTTGTTTTTGGATCAGCTAGTTCAGCTTAAATGAGTATAAGCTTTTGCTTTTGTATCATTTAAATTTCTGCAGCCAACCTACTTGAAAGGCTTGTTTTTGTCTGCAAACTCCTGATAGGAGCCAGTTTCATCCTTGCAATGTGAAGGCTTCCTGACTACAAAGTTGTGACTTGCTGCTAACACCCTCTCTCATTTACTTGGGCTAATGGTCTTATATTCTTTGAACCAAATGTGGACACTTTCTGTTCTTTGCTCTGAGGAAATAGGAACCTCGGGCAATTGTGTACTTAGCTTGTGGAATCAATTTTTCTTACCAATTAGAACCTATACGTCTTGCGATAACTTCTTTTTCACTGTAGTTTCTCTTTTCTGCTCTAACTCTGAAGGGTCAATAGAATTCTAATTGGGCTGAGAGGGATGCAATTGCTTCAGCAGATGCTTCATCAAACACTGATCATAAAATCAATTCATATGAGCTCCTTTCAGCCTACTGCTCTGTGATCCTCAAATTGGCCAGAGCTGAAATTTTTATTTGCTTTGCTGTTGCAAACCTCTTCGAGGAAATGAAAGCCACTTCTCTGGTATTGAAAGTCACAAAACTAATTCCAGCTCTGTCAGAGTAAGACCTTTACAGGAACATCTAAACTCATAATAAGAACCCAACTCTTTCTGTCTATAGGCACCACAGTAAGACTCCTTAGAGGACAACATAAATATATGAGAACTACTTTTGTATAGGCAAAGTAATTAAATGCATAGCTCATTGACAAATTTGGAAGACACACTGTGATTGAGATTAAGGCTTTGTTCTCAGGACTAGGCTCTAGATTAATATAGACCTTTTACAACTCTACTATCTCATTTGAGAAGTTACGGGAACTGAGAGTTGAAGGCATATTGTTATGTGTGATTTCATTACACTTACATTCTATGCAACTGAGAATGCTGAGCAAGAAATGCTGATGCTTCCTTAATCACATGCCCCTGGAAACAGGGAGAAACAGGATGCTGAGCAGGAGATATCCTTGGGTTGAGGAACTACTGTCCACAGGTAATTATTTAGCAAAATGACTTGGGAATCTATTTGGGCAAAATAAAGTCTGCTAAAGCACAGTCATTATTGTTAATCTAAGAGATGAGATTTCACACTGAAATAATCACACTGAAAATTGTGGCGCTTACCTCAACTACCTTGCAGGTCTCCTCCAGCTGCGTGACTATCCCTTGCACTCGGTCGTTGCTCCCCACCAGGACCGCGATGCCGTCACTGAGTTCGGACTAGACAGTAACAGGAGAGCAATCGGGTGGGAGGTTAAACACTTGCCTCGTGCTGGCAGCAGTCTCGCCACCTTCTTGCTTTGCAGAGTGGCACGTCTAACAGCAGCCTGTAGCTAAATGAGCTGTCCTAGCCATTCTTCTCTTCAGAATCCAGTGCAACCGGAGCTTCACCTCCCCACAAGTTACCCTCTCCATTTGTTTCCTCCCCTGAAACATACTGAAAATACTGGCATTTTGAAACTTCTCAGGCAAAGGAGCTGAGGTTTGGAAAGGAGGAAGCATTAATTCCAGGAGGTTCTTGTAGATGCTTCTGTTTAAAGCTCTGTAATTCAAGACCCCCAAAACAATATGTATGGGATTGTCAAGAGAAAAGACTTTGTCTCCAGAGAGGTCGACTTTTTAGTTTCTGGATCTTCCTGAGCTACAGGGACCGTGGCCACTACAGAACTGTTGCCCTAAGGGGCAATGGGGCTGCAGGATCTTGGGGAGGGTGATGGAGAAAATGGGAGAGTGTGGCATGGAGAAAGAGTGAGGGAAACACTTTCACACCAGCTGGAATATGGAGAGCTGGGTGACATAAATGAAAGCTGGGGGAGAAAGGAAGAAAAAGGAGGGGAAAATGGTGAGGCAGGTGGCTCTGCATGGAAGGAAGAACAGTCCTTCCTCCAAGGGCAAGAAGGGAAAGGTCTGAGTGTGGGGATGAGGATGGTTATGGGACCTCCTTTGAGGAGGAGTGGAGAAGCTGGTCCTCAGAGAACTTGGTGAAGGGGCTAAGGAAGATGAAGAGCCCTTGGTAAACCCTATAGTGACTTAGCTATAGAGACAAGTGTTTGTGACCTCCAGCAGATGTAACACCATTAGTAAAGGATCCTTTAAAGCACACATCTCTCAGCCTCTGGATTATTTCTCCAGTCTTATGCACGACGGCTTCAAAACTTTATTTGAAGATCACTATCTGCACACTGAATTACCTCCCATCTGCTCGGGGAGTGTCTGGTGGCCGGGCTGAACACCTTCCAAACTCACAAAGACCTTGCTAATTGCTGCCAATGCTTGTGCTAAGCTGCAGGTACCTCCACTTTCCCCTTTCCACAGATATGCTAGGCGGGAAACCAGTGCTTGCAAATCTCCACAGAAAGGAGTGACTGGGGCATGGATTCCATCCAAGAAACTTCTTCTTCTCCCTTCTTTTTGATTGATTCTTGTAGCTACTTTCCTAAAGTAACTTCTCATTTGTAGTTTGTACACACGCAAGCAGCTGTGTGACAAAGTTGGAGGCTGGCATTGTAGAGTTGGCCTGTCTGATTGCTTGCCCCACTGGGGCCCTCCAGAAAAATGAGCTGTTTATCTCATGAGGATAACCCAGTGAGTCAGGTTTTAAATTAATACAGTATTAAAAATAAGCAAGTCTTTTACTGGTGACAGCAAGGGCAGAGGATGTTAGGTACATCCTGTGCTGCCAACTATTGAATATTCCTACATTCACTTGCAAGGAAGGTTTTTTACTTCCCATTTCTTAAAAAAGCGGACTCTTATAGAGGAAAGAACCTACTATTCTATTATTTGATTTGTAAGATTTGTAATGAGCTTCTCTCTTCCCATCACATATGCTGAAAATCCTGCTTTTATTTTATTTTTTTGCTGATCTAAAAGTACTGAGAAAAAATGAAATTGGGAACCTCAGAAGGATCCTCATCTTCATATCACACTTCTGTCTAAAATGTTTACTCATTATGCTAATGACAAATTGGGACACTGTAATATCTTTCTCTTAAAATGTTTCACCATGTTTCTAAATAGAGAGCTTCTAAATGCTTGTGAATCTTTCGTTCACAAACAGGAATGGAAAAGACCCTCCTTTCCCCCAGGCCCTTCTGGAAACTCCCAGGAAGCTCATGGGAATACCTTCCTATGAATGGTCCTGTGAGTCACTGGGAAGATTATGAGATACAAAAAGATATTTACCTTCTGTCTCTGATAAACGTTTGTGAGAGGAGCAACTTGACAGTCTTTATGGGCACCAAAGACTTTGCACAAGGAGCAGGTGGGCATTTCACAGTTCAAACAATAGATATTAATTCTCTCATCTTCGTGCTCTTCACACATTGGTTGGTCACACTTTCTTTCAGGTCTGCAAAAGAAATTAAATAAATTAAATAAAACCTTGATCCTCATCACGAGTTTCTCATCATGAATTAGAGTTCATGTAGATTATATACATAGAGAGAGGTCTACATGATTTATATGTTACGTACATATGATATATATAGCTGTGTCCCAAACTGAACTGAACTGAACACTCTGTAGACTTAAACCTATTGCACAGGGTGACAAAATAGACAGAGGTATGGTTAAATACTATGACACAGTAGGATATGGTGACAATATGTGGTGATGTTGTTTACCTTGACTTCAGCAAGGCTTTCGACACTCCGTTATTAACCTCCTCAGATGGTCTCCTTGGTCTACCCACGTACTTTAAGTTAGGATGTTGTCTAACTTCTGAATGAAGAAACATATTTATTGCTTTAGGTTTAATCATGGAAATTCATCCGTACTTGGCCTGATCCAACAAAGCTCTTACGTGGGAGTCTAATTTGAAACGAGAGCATGGACCTTCATGCGCTTACCTATCCTCTCTGCTTATGTGCTTTGCATGTTGCAGTCAGGGTTGTCAGTAACAAACAGGATTGAGAGCGACCATAGTCTCTCTCAACCAAAATATGGACTCAAGCTTTTCTGCAGTGTCTAACAACTCAGCTGTACCAGCCACCGAGGTATGTGCTGCACAGGAGTGTGTCCTTGCCTGTGCTGAGCCAGGAGCTCTGCTGCTAGACTGCAGCTCAGTTTTGATCTCCCTTTTACCAAAACGATTTAGCCATACACATGTATGTCAGTCCTTGCTATCTCAGGAACAGATTCAGTTGGAACCTGCTTTAAACGAGTCACTTACTTAACTAGCATCCTCAGCCTAAGAAAAAGCTCTGGTCCAGGCTGCATAGCAGGCTGGTGCTTCTCTGAGCCCGAGCTCCAGCCTCAGCACCCCGAGCACGTGCACGGCAAGAACTACAGAATTAAAAGGAATTAAAGAGAAGTAATTCCTATGCTTTTTAAGCCATCTTACAGAATACTGTATCAAGGAGGCAACCAATCATCCCATCACAAGTTTAAAATATGTATGGAAAGACCAGTATTTTATACAGTGTTACAGCAGAATTCTTCGTAGTTTGGTAGAGTGGATATAGCCGTCAATACCTTTTAATGACAGAGCACAGATTTTTTCTTCTGATCTTAAAAATGGGATGTGATCAATTAAATTAATATAGAAAAGATCAAGCAACAATCAATCTAATGAGTATAAAGAAAGATCAAACAATAAAGAACATATCATTCATATTTTTTAATTTAAAGACAGTGCTGGAATTAAAAGGATTTTTAAGGAAAATATGTGATCTTCAATACACTATACAACATACTATGATAAAACAAGTTGGGCATTTCTGAAGGAAACCTGTATTATTTGGTATAGATTTTCAGCACACATTTACATAAGGCACTCAGTGCTTCGAAATCAGCCTCATATTAATGTTAGTTAGAAGAGGTGTGTCTTCACTGTAAAGAATGTTTTACATTGTTTGTCCGCAAATATTTCCATGTTATAGAGCACCAGCGGGAGGACCTGCATGCTGGGACAGTAACGGACAATGAACTTGAAAATGATTGATTAAGCCTGAAATAGCTACACTTCCTGAAAATATTTACAAGATGAGAAACTACTAGCATGTTATTTGTCACTGGAACCATGCCACTAGAATGAACGACAGCACGGGGCAAAAAGGCAATGGTGTCAAGTTAAGTTCAGCAGAAGTAGCCAACCTTCAAAGGTACCTCAAAGAGCTGGAAGAAACCTGGCAGAACTCCCTGAACCGTCGGGGTGCCGAAAGCAGTGACAGAAGGTTTTACATCCCCTTACAAACAAACAGGTTTCCTTCCTAGGCTTTGCAAAAGGAGAGATTTCTAGCAGGAGATCCTGGGTCACAGTCTGTTAAACTGCTGCAGATTTACGGAATGTGCCCTGAGGAGGCACATTCTGAGGAGACCCTCTAGATTTACATGGTCAAAATACTACCCTACTCCTAAAATGAAAGTTGGCAGAGTAGACAGTAGGAAAATGACTGCAGCAGAAGAAGATTCATCACAGGTGTAGCTGTGACCAAAGAAGTTGCAGGTAGCTAAATGACCTGATAGCTTTGAGCTCTTCTTCCCTGACCTCCAAGGAGGTTTCTCGGTTGCAGGACAAGGTCCTAGGGTTGTTGCTTGAAGAGAAACTGCAAGTACTACTCATACTGCTTAACATACTAAGCGTGCATCTGACTGCTACAGTCTCATTTTGTGTGAGAACAGGATTTGGACTTCAGTGCGCAGAGTTTTGTGCATGAGTTGTGAAGAGGAGGAAAAGCAAAGCTGCTGTGCATAAATGAGCACACTTTAATAAGGGGCATAGAAAGAGTTAAAGTAATTACAGCTAGACATGGATTTATGTAGATTTGTATCAAATGAAGATTAGGACCTCATATTCCCATTACTCTCTCATTTAAGAGCTAATTCTTTTGAAATGATAAGGAACTTCTATCTTTATGCAGCATGTGACTGTGTATATTAACATATTTGGCCAGGTCTGCCCTAAACTGCACCAATATGCAAGTTTTCCATACCCATTGCTTACATCCCCTAACATCCCTTAGCTATATGAATAAGATTTGCAGGAATATGTTTTACCATACAAAATAAATGGATGAATTCATTAATCAGAGGCTTTTGGGGAAGGGAAGGGAAGGGAAGATTTATAAAAACTATAAGGTCTCTACTGAAACCAACATTGCAAATGGTCTTAAAGAGGATCCTGAGAGAATTGTGGCCCATCTTGAACCATCCCATCATGTAACTCTTGCTCCTGACTGGGGGATGGAGACAACCTGTGTGGCTCTGGGGGAGGCAAAAAGTTTATGAAAACACGTTTAGATCAAATTTCTTGTTAGATTTATTATCTGTCACTGCTCAGTTAAAGAGACTATTTTTGACAGAAGTGTCTTATGGGATTTTAGGACACTTCCTGTTACAAACGGGAGGAAAAAATAGCAAAGTTTGAGCTGCTTCTGTTCCCAGTAGGTTTTTAGGCTTTGAGTTAAACTTACTGAGTTGATCTTGATAACTAGGATTTCCTCTCAATCTTCATGAGAGGAGCTGCTATCTGTGCTCAGAGAAACCTCAGTGGGGCACAGCATTCTTTTAAGCAACTCTGAGATGCCGAGGGAAAGGGTAAAATAAAGCAGGCATGTACAGACTGTTCCTTCCTCAGGATCACGGGATTGCTGAGGTTGGCAGAGACCGCTGGAGATCACCTAGTCCAAGCAGCTGCTCAGAGCATGGTCAGCTGCAGCAGGTTGCCCAAGAGTGCATCCAGCTGGGTTTTGAATACCTCCAAGGCTGGTGACTCCACAGCTTTTCTGGACAATCTGCTCCAGGGCTTAACTACCCTCACAGTAAAGATCTCTTATGTTTAAGTGGAATTTCCTTATTTCAATCTGTGTCTGTTACTTCTTTTCTTTCTCTGGGAACCATGGTATAGGGCCTGGCTCTGTCTTCTTTACTCCATTGGATTCCACTGGGTATTTATAAGATTCACTTGGGTCTTCTCCAGGCTGTAAGTCCCAGCTCTCTCTCAGCCTCTTCTTGTAGGAGAGATGCTCCAGTCCCTTAATCATCTTCATGGCCCTTTGCTGGACTCACTCCGGTAGCTCCATCCCTCTCCTGTGCTGGGGAGCCCAGACCTGGACACCGCACTCCAGAAGTGTCCTCACCAATGCTGAGCACGGGATTGCATCTCTCACCCTGCTGGTAGCGCTGTTCATCACGTGGCCCAGGAGGCTCTGGCTGCCTTTGTCACGTGGGTGCACTGTTGAGTTACGGTCACTTTATGCTCCACCAGGAGCCTCAGTTCTTTTCTTGGCAAGCTGCTTTCCAGCTGGTTGCTCTCCATCCTGCATTTCTGTGTGGGGTTATTCCCCACCAGGGTCAGGATTTGGTGTCACCCTTTGTTGAACTTCATGAGGTTCCTGTTAGCCGATTTCTCCAACCTCTCAAGGTCCCTCTGAGTGCCAGCACAACCACCTAGTGCATCAGCCTCTTCTCCCAGTTTTGTATCATCTACAAACTTGCTTATGCCTTTGTGCCATTATCCAGGTCATTAATATTAAATGGCCTCAGTACTGACCACTGGGGTGCACCACTAGTGACTGGTCTCCAAATTGACTTGGTGCTGCTCATCACTCTCCTTTCAGACTGGCAGTTGAGCCAGTTTTCAGTCTACCTCATGATGCATCTAATCTAGTTCATGTTTCTTCAGCTTATAGGAATGTTATGGATGACAGTGTCAAAAGTCTAGATAAACATCCACCGCTCTCCCCTCATCTATCAAGTTAGTCATCTCACTGTAAAAGGCTATGAGTTTGGTCAAACGTGATTTCCTCTTCATAAATCCTTCCTGAACTTCTTGTCCTTTTTGTGTTGACTTCCAGGCTTCCCGACTGATTTGCTCCCTCACCTTCCCAGGAATCGAGGTGAAGCCTGACTGGACTGTAGTTCCCTAGATTCTCCTTCTTGCCCTTCTTAAAGATATGGATAACAATTGCTTTCTTCTTGTCCTCTTGTTCCTCTCCCAGTCCCCATGACCTTTCAAGGATAAGAGTGGCCTTGCAATGACACCAGACAGCTAGCAGCACTCCTGGGTGCATCCCATCAGGGACCACGGACTTGTTTATATCCACTTTCTTTAAATGCTTTGTTTATATGTTCCCTAATCTGATCCCCTTCCACCAAGGGCACTCTTCCATGTTCCAAATGTTACCTTTGGTCTCAGAGACCTAGGATTCCTGAAGGCTTCCTTTATCTTACCAGCAAAGATCAATGCAAAGGAGGCATTGGGTATCTCTGCCTTTTCTGTGTCCTTTGTCATGAGCGTCCCTGCCCTGTTCAGCACTAGGGCTTCCCTTCCCTTCCTTTTTTCCTGCTAAAATGCTTGTAGAAGCCTTTCTTAATGCCCTTTGCATCCCCTAACAGATTCAACTCTAAGTGGACTACGGCTTTCCTAATCCCATCTCTGCACACTCAGACAGTGCGTTCTTCCTGCGACACCTCTCCCTGCTTCCACCTCTTGCATGCTTCCTTTTTACATTTGATTTTTTTTCACAAGCTCCTTGTCCATCCTCACAGGCCTCTTGCCATCTTTGGTCTATCCTCATGTTTAGGAACTCAAGAGTTATTGAGATTGGAGAAAGTGAGTCCTGACAGTAACTAGTCCTCCCAGATGCCTCTTATCTCCAGGGCTGTATTCCATTGGATTCTTCCAAGCAAGTCTCTGAACAAGACAAAACCTGCTCTCCTGAAGGGTTGTGCAGGGTTGTGATCCTGCATTTTACCCTGCTTTCTCTTCACATGGCAGTTGAACATCTACCCCCAAATGTACACATCCCTCATCAGTCCCTCCTTATTTGTAAACACCAAGTCCAGCAGAGCATACTCCTTCACTTCTGACTTAATCACTTTTGTCAAGAAATTGTCATCAATGTGCTCCAGAGATATCCTAGACTGCCCTACTGCGTTAGCTCTCCAGCTGACATCAAGTTAAAGCCCTCCATGAGAGCCAGCTCTGCCCCAGCAGAGCTCTGCCCCTGCTCTGCAGAGCTCCATGCATTCTTAAAAAGAAGGAGAAATCCCTCTCCTTGC
The DNA here is from genome assembly GCF_000705375.1 of Tinamus guttatus. The sequence continues at coordinate 83,123 of NW_010582724.1, forward strand.
TTTCCCAGCCTGTTCCTCCTAAGCAGCCTGTGTTGATCCACTGCAGCGCACCAGTTGTGTGAGCTACCCCACCAAGCCTTTGTGATCCCAGGGCACCTGGATGTAGATGTCTAATTCTTCCTGTTTGCTCCGCATGCTACAGGCATCAATGCACAGAGAGGCAGCTCGACATTCCCCAGAGAAGGCGTGTGAGCTTTCCCCACAACGCTGCCCTCTTGGCACTTCCTTGCCTGGGGCATCACTTGGGGTGGGCTTCCTTCTGCCCCATTCTGCTGATTGTAAGATCTCTTTTTCCTGCACCCTTTGATTGCCAACTGGATCCACCACTTCCTCACTTCATTTTGGCTTGTTATCACCTTTCAACCCTCCTCACCGTTGCTCCTGGCTTGAAGTTCTCCTCACTAGGTTGGGAGCCTGCTGGCAAAGAATTTTGCCCCACTTGGTCATGTGGATCTCATATCTTCCTGGCTAAAAGAGAGTCCCATGGCCATACAACTTGAATCCCTGGTTGTCAATATCAGCTGCACAAACATTTGTTGAGCAGCAAAATCCAAGCTCTTTTCCCTTGTTGGCAGGACATCACCTGGCCCCCGTGTCTTTGGTCCGCACCCACAAGGCCACATAGTCACATCTGATATGACCCAGGTCTCTCTCGGATGTATTGTTGGTGCCCACATGGAAGAGCAGCAGGAGGCAAGGCAAACCTTAGCAACTTCTCCATTACATCCTGGATCCAAGCCCCGACAGGCAGCAAACCTCCCCAGCCAGCAGGTTGGGTCAGCAGAGCGGGTCTCCATCCCTGGTCCATCCCCAGGGAGTCTCCCGCTGCTACCTCCCACCACTTCCTCCTGGTGCTGCTGCAGGCCTTGGCCTCAGCTGCCTCCAGTGCTTCATCCAAATGTGGGACAGAGCTTCTAGTCCCATCTGCAGCCCATTCCACTCTGCTGTCACTGCTCTGCTGGCAGAGCAGGGTTTCACCTGCCAGAAGCCACCAGCCTGCAGCCTTCACCACCACAGGAGTCTCTAAGTGAGCTGGGAGACTGATCCACAAGACTCTGCCTGCCCCTCCATTGCTGCTGCCAGGAGTCTGGGCTCTTGTCACTGAAGGACTCCGAGAAGATCTGGCTGATCTCCCTCTTGTCATCTCTGATGCAGCATCATGACCAGCTTCTGCAGCTCCTTTGCGAAACACAGACCCTCCACCAGCACTCCCTGGCTACAGGCGAGCAGCCCGTCTCCCCTGCCCCAGTCTTGGCCACGTGCCCAGGCCTCTCCCCACAGCCCTGCTCCTAGGGAGCTGTGTCCTCTCTTGGAGCAGTCAGAGGCCTCAGCAGTGCCAGACAGTTGACCCACCACACCACACTGCACTGCCACCTCTGCAGCGCCTGCACAGCTTCCAATCTCTCCTGCACGAGCTGCACAAAGCCCTACATCTGTTCCCTGCACTCTAGGCCAGCACTTGCACAGGCCTCTCCCCAGGGAGAGAGGGTGCTGACCCTCCCTAATTAGGAGTCAGCTCGGAACAAAAGCTCAAAGCACCCTTTGATCCACAATAGCTGACAGAGCTCATTAGATGCTGCTAGAGCTTGCTGGAAGTTGCAGCCTCCTGCAGTTTTCCTTTTCCAGCAGCAGCAGGCACCTTGAAGTTCCTCAAAAAGTTAAGGTGGCCTAGACACTTTCAAACTTTGGTTTAATATTTTAGTCAACCCCATTTCTACTGGGTTCAATGCTTTCCCTCCTTTAAAGCATTGTAGCAGCCACGTCCTACTTGAATATTTCTTTCCTTGCGTTGTTCATAGATTCTAAATTGGGCAGCAAGCTAAGTTGTCATCGGCTGGAAATGATGAGCAATGTGAAAAAGAGCATATGATGTGGTTGTTAGTAATAACAGGGGCTGTATGTGAGAGCTTGGGCAGAGCCTCCCAATCTGATCACACAGCTCCTGCCCCAGTTTTTATTTTTGAAAGAACCATGTCTTAATTCAAATAGAAAACTAAAAAAAAAAAATACTGTTTTCAAAATAAATGATTTTTTCCTACATGAGAAACAAAGCCTGCACGATGTATGAGTTAATCTTACTCTCTTAAGTTCATGTGAAAAGCAGCTAAGAGCTGGCATGGTCCTGACATGGACATTTATGGTGAATTCTATCTACAGGAACACTAGAGGGGAAAGAGGGTCCTGTCAGAAAGTCACAGGACCTGCTATTTTGGAGGATCATCTTGGAAAGGAAGAAGGATGCAAAAGTTATACCTCACTCTTCTTATGTACCTCTGCTAAAACTTTGAAAGAAAATGGCGCAGAAGGAAGAAGCAGAGCAGGCTCGATTTCTCTTGGCTTTCTGGTTTCAGTGGAGCGACGCAGGACAAAGCAACAGCAGATGTTGCTCACACGCTCACGGGTGCCTGAGGAATGCCAGGCAGAAGGAGATAAGCAGCTGAGGCCTCAGAGTGGCAAATAGTTCAGATAACGCTGTTATCATCGCTGCTGCTAAGTAACCCTGATAATTAATGTAAAAAAAGCACTGTAGTAGATTAAACAAACCTTTTGGACATATATCTAAGAAATACATGTTCAGATATACATTTTGTTCTACTCCCTCTACATTTTACTTTAGTGGAGCTTAAAAAGAAAACCCAGCAGATGTCTTATATTTTCATGTAACTGGATTTTGTGCCAATTGTCTATCAACTAAATGGAAAATAAAAAGGAGCTATATTTCCTTTTTTTTTTTTTTAAGATAAGCACAACGCTCAGTTGAAAAAAAAAATCAAGACATGAAGACTCACTTGTCCAGCTTGTTTAGTCAAAAGCAAAATCCAGCTTTGCTAATTCATTTCCTCAGGGATTTTCCTGACTAAAATACTATTTGGATATCAGTGACACAGGGGTAGCTGACCTTCCCTTGGCACAGAGTGCTAAGGGCAGCAGAAAGGACATTTTTAAGCCTGCTTCGTGCTCTCTGGTGTTTTGGAGCTCCAAGCTGCGTCCAGCTACAGCAGAGCCCAACGGGATACAAACAGCCAAGAATAGCCAAAGGCACAGCTGGGCTCCAAAACACACTGTGTGCAGGTGGCCTTCTGCGGGAAAGGGGTAGGACACCTCAAGCCATCGGATGTCCTTGCACAGGACACCAGGATCAGCTGGCTGTGCCCAGCTGCTCCAGTGAGCCTGTTGCCACCGCTATCCGGCAATACCCCGCGATACCCAGCTCCTTCCTGGGGGGCGGGGAGGCTGTCAGGGAGCATGGTCGGGATTTTGTCTTCCTTCAGGCAGGGCGAGGTGTCCAAAACCCCTTGCAATTCACCAGCACGCCGGTGACCAGAGGCTCTCGCCCTTGCCTAGGGAGTTGCTTGCTTGGTGGCCTGGGACCACATTTAGTTTCACACTTAGTGTGCTCCCCGCATCCTCAGCATGTGTTCGAACTGATCCCACAGCAAGAGAGATAAGGACCCAACATTGTTCCACTGCTGGATGGGTTGCCAACCCATTTCTAGCCACTGATGTTCAGGAACAGTCTTACTTTATAGGATGAACCCACTCCTCTGCACTGCGACTCTCTTACACCACCACACGGCACCAATACATGATTATTTCTGGCTATTACTTCTTTTATACAAAGTTTTAAATAAGACTTAATTTCCTCAGGACACATGCCAATCTGATAGGATTGGAGATTTTTGACTGAGTTACGATTTGCTATTATAATGTGGGGTATATCCTGCGCCTACCTCAGCTATCTTATTGTTTGCTCTGCTTGTTCCTTGGGATTTTCTGACAAGATTTGCAACCTTTTCCCCCTCCATAGCATGAGAACACACAGATTAAACACAGATGCATCCATCTGAACAGTTCATAAAACAAATGATGTGAAACCAGCTAGTTTTTCCGAAGTTATGAAAATAACCTATACTGACTTGAAAGCTTTGCTTGCACGTGTAAGTACAGCTCATGTGGGTTAGGATGGCACAATCCTTTTCTATAAGTGGAAGTGGGAAAATTCAACATCTATTTGGGAGCTCTATGAACTTTCTGCGTTCGGTAACAGCTGACTTCACTGCACAGCAAACGGACAGGCATGTGTAGCAGCAGAAGCCATTGCCTTATTTGCCAAGAGATAAAATAACTAAAGAAACCTCACATCCGACAAACGGAAAGACCATAAGGACACCGCAGTGTCCTAAACTGTGTCTGTTTCTGTGGCACAACCTCTTCTAGGGGTACAAATTTCCTGGTTACCTTGTGGACTCCTGCTTGTATATGTCGATGATGTTTTCCACCAGGAGGTTCCTCTGCAGCCCGTAGACGCCGTGCCGGTCGAGGACCACCTCATGTCTGCAGGAAGGGCAGCGGAAGCGACCTCCCGAAGCCACCGTGGTGCCGCCCCTCGTTGGCAGGTAGGGGTTCGAGGCCTGTTCTTGCCAAGCAGGACAAGGAGAGGTGAGTAAGGACATGTAAAACCTCACAAAGATGCTCTGACTATAGTGTTCACTCTCAGAGCACGGGGCAACCTCCGAAGCACCCGGCTCATGTCAGACCAATGCAACCAGTGCACAACCCTCTCCCTCCCCTCTTTTCCCCCCACTGCCAAGATCAAGCCACCCAAAGCCCCATGGGGACCTTGAGAATGTTTCCTAAGGGCAACTTCTGCTTTAAACCACTGGCTCCAGCATTACCAGATAGTAACAGAATCAAGTCAAGCACAAAGGAAATTGTGCCTTTCCACCCATTTAAACAAGGGTGCTGGTACCTACAGGAGTAGCTTTTGCTGGAATAAACCTACCTGGAAAATGTCGCTGGCACATTTTCTGCACAGGTTGTGCTGGCAGGGCAGGATGACCACGGGCTTCGTGAACATCTCCAAGCAGATAGGGCAAATCAGCTGCTTCTCCAAAGTATCCATGGTTTGCTGCTCTTTGGAAAAAGACTTGTAGCTCAGGGAGGTGCTCATGCCTAGCTTCTCCAGGGGCATACGCTCAGGACCACGGCGCTGCCGGTGTCTTCCCGGGTTAATTTCCCTTGAAATAGATCCAAGGTTGCGCGGTGCGCTCAGCCGCTCTGCGTGCTGCGCTCGCCGGGGGACATCGCTCGAGCGAGGGGCCACCGCCAGCCGGGGCTGTTTTTAGCGCCCCGACGTCACGCGGTGCCGCTCCTCCGTGCCCATATAAGCGAGCGACGCGAGGACGGACTCGGACAGGTGACGGGTGGCTGGGCCGCGCGCGGCGCATTCCAACAGCCTGCCCTGGCTCTGCTCAGCAACAGCCCCGGCCCCCTCGAGGCGTGTGGGCGATAAGCGAGCGCCCTCGGCTCCCCGCTTATCTTTGCCCGCCGGAGGAAGCCGCAGGGCGGGAGGCGGAAAATGCCGTCGGGGCCCTGCTGCCCCCATCTGTTCACTGCTGCTGAGCGGACCTGCCGCTTGGCACAGACACTGGGGGTTTCAGCGGGGTGTTTAGCGCGTTCTGAGAGCGGGAGCAGCCCAGGTGTGAAGCACGTGCCTCTCCCAGAGAAGGTGGCAGCAGCGGTGGCTGCTCCCAGGCCCGGGTAACCCAGGGCTTGCGCTTGTCACCACCTCGGAAACCAGCTAAAATGCTGCCTGCCTGCAGATGCGCTTACCTTTCTTCTGGTGGGATGTTTTTTTTTTTTGAGCAGTAAAGCAAGAATCTCGCGTGACTATTCAGTCCATTCAGTCCAGCTCCAATACGCGCCTCGAAAACCACTATATGAATTTCTTGATTAGAGGGACACAGAAGAAACAGTGTGAAAAGCTTTAATTTGTACTACTAGAGAATAGGTACTAATTGTACACACTCTTCCTAGCCATAGTTTAATCCAAATACACTTTCGTCTTGGGCGCCGCTGTGTTTATATCTGTTTATTAGACACTGATATGCCTCTCAGCTTGGCACTTGTTCTGGAGTTATTTTTAAAATGACAATTTCCCAGATAATTTGTGGCATGTGATGCCTGATCTTAAGGGAAAGCCATCTGTGCTTCTACTTGCCAATAATTTATCGCACAACTGTACAAGCAATAAATATCTCACCCTCAGACTCAAGCCAAAGCCCCTACACGTACTGTATAAAATCACTTTGCTCCTATACTGTACTGCCTGTACTCAGTATGTTATCTTCTGTTTTAATCAACAGCTGTAATATTTTCTCCGTTAAGTGTCTTGTAGAAAGCTTTCACATTTTTGCTAATTGCTGACTATAAAGTGCTTGCATGTGAATTGTGCTCTACGGTGGCTGCCGGGGTGCCTCACCTATGCCTGCTGCTGGGGAGGGAGACCCTATTTCCAAAGCAGGGCCCTTTGCACGTGTGCAACAACAGGCTGGAAATTCTGCACTTCAGGGGAATGTAAAAGGCAAAGGTTTCCATTGAGTTCCATAAGAAAATGAATAATACCCCCTGCATGCAATGGCAAGGAATCACATTAAATTCAGTGTGTTCCAATTTTTGATTTGCAATGCACTGCCTTATTTTTTTTTAAGTGTTTGGCTGAAATCCTCCCCTCATTTGCAGCCCACTGAGCCAGAATTTCACCCCTACACATTTATCAGGAGCCACATAAAGACATACACACTTTTGTTTTCCCCAAAGTCCTGCTTTCCTAAGGAAGTTTGTAGTGGCTGAGCTGAGCTGGTTGGGAATCACGGCCTCGGTGCAGCTCCGTGCCGCGGCCCCGCGCTGCCAAGCGGCACGGGGACGGCTGCGCGGGCAGCTGAGCCGCCGACAGCTGGGCCTCCTGGCAGCAGAGGGTGGGAAACTTTCTTGGCAGCAGCGGGCAGGTATTCCTCTTCTTTCCCTCCCCTCTGTGGCCAGGTCAGAGGTGACTTCAGTGCCTAGGGAAGTTTGAATGCCTCATCGCTGCCCCCTTCACTCCGCATCAGCTGGCCCTTCCGTGTCAAAACCGGCTGTAACAGGAGCAAGGGGAGGCCGGCCTCCCTCCTGCGCTGTGCCTGGCGCTTCCTCGTGCCTGCAGGGACAAGGCTCTGAGATTCTGGCCAAAAGCTGCAGGTTAGAAACATCAGTGTGTGAAAACACCTCCGTGCAGTGCCGGGCACTCGAGTCAGAAAGAAAAGCTTGAGGGATTGTGGCACAGGTATCATGTGGTGAGCTGAGGCCCCTCCAAGGGAATCATCTCCCAGCTGCTTGACCTGCCAGCAACAGGCCCGGTTCTGCCCCTGCTCCCCGGGCAGAAACCCTGGATCTCATGGATCTCAGCTTTCCCCAAGAAACTTACAGGAGTTTTCAACTCTATTTTATGCCAGAATAACTTGCCCAGGAATGTTATCTGTTTTTGCTGAGCCAACCATACGGCTAGTTCCTTTAGATAGGCTTGTTTTTATAGGCAGAGATTTTAACCCCTCTATTTTTGCAGCGGAGGACAACTTGAGGGCTGTGGAATGAGGGCTCAGGGAGTCTCGAAGGCTGTCTGCGAGGTGCTGAATTTAGGAGAGGGATTTGAAGGAGGAAGGAGAGGTTGAGCGATGTCCAGGGTCCGGTTTCAGTGCTGCTGTGGCACCCCGTGGTTTTGCATTCAGAGAATTCCCCTCCGCACCCTCTTATCTCGAACTATTGCTATAAAGCTCTCAGGTGTCAGCCATAAAAAAAAAGTCTTCCATTAGAGCAAAACAAAAGGAAAACGCTGCCCTTTGAGCCCTCGCCCGGGGCTTTCTGCAGGGCACTCACCCCGCTACGGCAGGCGTTGCGCGCGGAAATACCTTTGCAGTGATTTACGAAGCAACAAGGCAAATGTAAGTTGAAGCCCTCCTGCTTATACAGGTGCAAACTGCAAACAGCATTTTGCATTTCATGATTTTATTGCTGTCAATGAACATCCCTTGATAAATACTGAAATTACCCTATAAGTCCATTTACACAGCCTTTTGAGACTGACATTTTTACACTCAACCTCTGTATTAGTGTTTGCATACCCTATAGTCAATGCTAGGAAGCGTATGCTTGGAGACCCATTAAACAATGTGACCGACCATTTCTCCAGGCAGACAGGGACCTGGACAGGAGGTACTGGCACAGCCTGGAGTTTGCTTTTGCATATATAAAAGCTAACCAGCAGAGACAAACCTATAACATTTCTAAGGGTGCATCACTGGAAGCACATGAAATATGCTGGAGCATGGGATTTGGGGGGGCCAGACAGAGGGCACAGGAACTGCCTGCCTCCTTATAGAAAGTCCTGTTTCTCTGTAGAAAAGCTATAGATGAGCTGAGCTATAGAGCAGGATTAGAAATGGCAGCCAGGACATCTCTCTTAGGGATGCAGAGAAAGCCTGAGCTGTAATTAAGCCTAGGCATTTATCACCTTTACTGCAGTTATCTGTAGTCTCAGAATCTGTGAGCTTGAAAAGACAAGCTTCTGGGGATGACTGAACCATAAGGAAGAAAACAAGAAAGATTATACCTCACGAACGTGACATCTCAGTGTTTGCACATCATGTGTAGGTTTATAGTAGTGATCCAAGCAGTTATTTCAGAAATGCCCCCATTCCTACAACAGCCTGGCCAGAGATGAAATGAAGAGTGCTGTGGATGAACACAGGG
>NW_010582724.1:110017-120946 GCF_000705375.1 Tinamus guttatus
AGGGAAAGAAACATTAAGTGTTTTGCTTCACTTTTTTTCACTAAGAAGTATTCTTTATAGTATGTTAATTTGAGGAATTAAGTCAAATGTGCAACAAACACCTGGATTTTGTTAAAGAGAAGTGCGAAGGGGTCTGAAAATTAGCATGCTGCAGCAGTTCACAAGGAGAAGTCCAGATCTCTGAACTCCACAACATCCATATTCCCCTTCCCACGCAGCGTGACTGGCTCCCAGCAGCTCCCATCAAGTGCAGCAAGAACTGGTGCAGACTTGATGTTAACAACACAGAGATTGTTAACATCAGGAATTATGACATTTCATCAATATTGGATTCTTCAGAAAAGCAATGACTTGGGAAAATTAAACTGTGGCCTTGGTTTGAGAATTTATATTTCATTCTTAGTAAAAAAGAAGTTCTGACTAGCAAAAGATATATACAGGGGCAGCGGGAAACACAAAAATTAGTTACCAGCTAGATTGCTCAGCCTGTGGGCAAAGGGCATGCAAAGAATTTGGATCTTAATACAAATTCCTCTTCCACAGTGAAGTCTGCTGCAGGAGTGTTTACAGTCTGTTTCTCAATTATGTGAAGGTGCATTTCTATTATTTAAATAAGTGCAGTCATAGGTATTCATTTCTATGGCACACATTTTCAAAACGTCTGATGGAAAAGCCTAAACTAGTACCAGCCTATGCCATTCGAACTCAGCTGCGTTGTTTTGACCAGCATCCCTAAAATCTGGGGAGGGGGATGCAGCCTGAGCCTGTAACGATTCATCTTTCTAAACATAGCTGTCCATTTTCCTTTCAGTGGAAGATGATCACTTTATCCTCCCTCACAAAGATTTTGCTTTTATTCCTGATTTGTTATTCTGTTTTCATCTTACTTTAAAATAAAGATAGTTCTGATCAACTCATGTAACTCTTTTTGGTTGGTAGGAGTATGTAACAAAACTGATGAGAAGGGTGGAAAGACAGAAATTGCTTGTTTTCTTCAGGATCTATTTATATGCTTATACCTCTTTCAAAATATTTAAATCATAGAATTCCACATTCGATTAATATTTGAGGCTGGTATTTTGCTGAATATTTCAAACATAAAAGAAAGGATATTGCAGTGATAACTTGTGGGAGCGAAGGGATGGGAAGGTGGTCTAAAATTACTGAGCTCACGTCAATAAATACAGGTAGGGGTGAAAGGAGGGAGCAAACTTTTTCTTGGCATTAGGGAATTTTGTAGTGGATTTTGAGAGAGAGGAAAATGTCTGGCAAATTACAGGTAAGGCAGAAAGATGTTGAATTAAGAAATTTCTATTCTTTAAAGCTCATTCTTCATATTTCAAACTTGACTTTGCTATCAGAGCCCCATAAATACCAACACGTATTTTAAATCTGCACTTCCCAGGAGCCTACTATCTTACAATACATTGCACTTATTTCAAATAATGCATCGGTCCCATAAAGCTTTCACTAATATTTTGTTGCCTTTGCACAGACTGACCATGTATGATCACTTCTTAAAATCACTGTACCTTGCCTTGATATGCCTCTAGGCAAAAACGATTTAAAACCACCACCACACATTGGCATATCAGTTACATAAATAGCATTTGTTGCAACTACTATAAGTGTTTTGTTACATATTTATGGATGGGTAGATTTATGTGAAAAGGGAAAAAAAAGTCTTCCTGACAGAAGAACATGACATTTGCAATCTGGCAATGCTAATTTAAGCATAATAAAACTCAAGAATAGAGCAGCCTGAGACCTTCCATAACAAATGAGATTAGAAAGGGTGGGTTAACTGCTTAGGCCCTTTCTCCTTAAAAAGAAAAAACATAATGCTGATATAAATTTGCTAATATAAATTTGCAGCTGAAAAGTGGCATAGCTCCTATCCTGATGCCCTAGTCTTTTCTTGCTGGAGTATGGATGTCTTTTCCTCATGGATGCAGAATCACTGCATCTCAGCCTGTCCTGCAAGCATGCTATTCTCAAAGTTTTGAGATGCTCCTGCCTCCACTGAAAGTAAAGGCAAAACTTGGCCTCACATCAGCAGACTAGGGTAGGTCTCTGCTCAAAGTATGTAACCCACAGATCACAGAATGGTTGAGGTTGGAAGGGACCTTTAGAGGTCACCTAGTCCAACCCCCTGCACACTAATACCAAATGAAGAAATCATCACTATTATCTCTTTTAGCCTTTTATCAATTAAAACCTGTGAGAGCTGCCTGGGGACACAGCTCAGCTGAGAAAAGAAGCCCTCCTGCTGCAGCTGGGGGTCCCGCTCGCTCCCCCTCCACATGCCCGACCGTGCGCTCTCGTTCCTCACTCTGAGTTGGCATTAGCACATGGTCTGTCCCACAGAGAGGCAGAACAGGGAGTTAAACTGGCAGAAAACAATCCACTTGTTTGGTAGGATTAGTTTTCATTTGGATCCTATCCGTGATCTGGCTCACTGTAAAGCAACAGGATTGTTACTGCCAGTTGAGCAAAGGAAGCAACATGGTGTGGGTCATGGATAGAAGAACAGGAACATGGCATTTAACTAGCTCAAGCTTGGATTTAGACTCAGGTTTTTGAGTAATCTTCTTGCTAGGAACTTTGCTTCTTTTCTTGCAGCCCCTGAATGTATACAGTTGGTCCATTACAGCCAGGGATAAATTTTATGTGTTCAAAAATAGAATTTTCATACTTATTTGGGCAGATTAGATGTGGCAAGCAACAGCCCAGCCAGAGCCTAATGCAACAAGGATTAGGATCCTAGGATCCAGGATATGAATCAATGGGGTGTGAAGGTGCATGTGTAGGGTGAGTGTCTTCTCTGAAAATGAGTGCTGGGACTTTTATGTGTATGTGTCTAATCAAGAATATAAGAAACATAGGGGACCTGTCAGTGCTATAAGTTTAGATTTTTATCAATGTGCCACTTGGAAGCTTTACCAGATCACAAGGTTAGCTGGAGTGAATTAACACATTTCCATTGATGTCTGTAAGCAACCTCAGTTTCGGACATCTGAGCTACAGGTTTTAAATATTACTTTGAATAGTTTTGCCACGCAGCAAGTCCCAGTAATACACACCTCTTTCCATGTCGGTCTTAATTTGCTCTTCCAGATCCTCTGGAGACATACAGAACTCATGCTCTTCCCCTTCTGGTGCTTTGGGTTTGCATTTTCCACAGCAGCAGTTGAAACAGCAGCACAGGCAGCAGCAAAAGTAACAGCCCGTCAACAGGCCACAGACTGCAAACAGGCCCTAGATTAAACAAAGCGGTGAGGAAAACCCCATGAGCAATGAACTTCCTGAAACACATGGCAGTTGCTTATAGCAGAAGGGAGACTGTCAAAGGAACTCAGATTTCCAAGTGCTCTGCAGTCACAATTAGAGCCAGATTTTAGAAGAGTTCAACTGCCAGTCAAGTGCCTAAAAAAGGGCCAGATCTTCCAGAGTCCTCCTAACCCACCAGCTCCTACTTGACACTCAGGACCGTGTTTACAAAAAATTTGACAGCGAGCAGGCCCCCACATGCCGAACTGTAGAAAGTCTGCCTTAGCTAAAGGCCATCAGAATAAACTTCCAGGCAGTATGCAAAACCCCACCCACCTTAAAATGACTCATTTTCATCTTAAAAATGACTCATTTGCCCAAGATCGTTTTTGCAAACACTTATTTACTGGCAGATTCTTGTCAATAACAAATGCGAGAGAAGAAGAAGCAAAGACCCAGATGCATCCCACATAACTTTAGGCATAGAACTAAAGCGTCTAAATTAGGACTATAGTCTCTGTGGGCTCCCCACATAGTTAGTGGAAAGTTATAAGTCCCTTCCAGGGAGTGATTCAGCCCTGGGAGGACTTGAATTGCCTGTTGGAGGTGTCTCTCTCTCTCCCATTAAGCTAGGTAGGATCAGAGGTGAACAACTCCTCAGGCCAAGGGCTTGATCTCGGGACTTTGGCAATGACAGGAACAAGAAGTTCCCATCTTCATGTCCCTCAGCTTGTTCCTGCCTCAATGTGCGGTCAGCACAACTGCTCGTGAGCAAGATCAGAGACCTGGTCCAGATTCAAAAGCTGATGAGCTCTTATTTACAGAGCTCTTCCTCCATGCAGGTCAGCTCACTGCTGGCTTCGCAGCACAGCTCCGCCAAGTGCTCGGGAGGGCTGCGTGCTGTGGCACAGCGGTGGGATGGGGAGCTGGAGAGGGGACTTCTCAGGCTGCCACTGCTGCTGGCACCTCCAAACAGGCAAGACAGCAGTCAGGCCCCTGTCCTGCAGTGCAGAGGCAGAGTGAGAACCCAGGTTTAGGGCAAAGGTGAGACATCCACCTCCCTTCTTGCACATACGAGTATAAGAGCAAAGCTGAGCCAATGAAGTTCCTGAAAGAGGAATCAAACCTGGTATGTGGAAATAATGTGTGTAAAAATCTTCACAGCAAACATACATGTGAGCTAGCATGAAGGAATCGCCTGGCTTTGGCATTATATTTACATATGTGGATTGCTCTATAACAAGTGCAGTTTGACTTAAGGACTCTTGTCAAATATTTGTTACGTTCAGAAGAACATACACTGCTGAACAAAACAAGCACAAATGTCTGTGTAAATAACACTCAGCTACATATGCATGACAATGTTAGCATGTTATAATTGCAGCATCTTTTAAGTGAATAACACTATATACATGCTTAATATTAACCATTTATTTGTTTGCAAGTACAAAGCCAATGAAAATCCATTTTACCCATAGATACATCCAGATTGAGAGAGATATTTAGAAAAGACAAAGAAGACTTAGACATACCAATTTAAAATGTTTAAAATGCTTTTCCTTCTAAATGACATCTAAAACTGTTTAAAATCCCAGAACCCCATAAAGTAAGCTATTTGGAAGTTTATCATTTATGCAGCAATGGAGACAAGCCCCCCCCCCCCCCCCCAAAAAAAAAATTCATTGAATGAACAATGATGGAGAAAAAATACATAGAGTGGAAAAAAAAACCTCTTTGAGTTCGCAGTTCTCATCTGTATCAAGATTTCTTGCATTTATAATATCATACTGTAGGTGAATCAGGAATTAGATTAACACTGATGTGATCAATGTACAGTCCTCATGGTACAGGGAGAATTGCATTTTGATAAAAGAGCTAAATGACCACATGCCATGCTACCAGTGGAGAAATATTTAAAACCTCAAAGAAATACTCATGTTAGTATGTTCCCAGTTTAATGTGCCTGGTAAGAAGTCTAGTATTGCCCACAATAATCATTTTCACTTTGCATTACTCCTTTCATTTGAGTTTACTTTTAGTGATTCATCTCTTCATGATTGTCAGATTTTCTGAGCCTGAGTGTAAATAGTGAAGAGACTTTACCAGAAACTTTGGTAGCTGAAGACAAAGATAACTAGAAAAAGTAGTGATTGCTATCCTCTTTCAACCAAAATGGGAAAAAATAAGAACAGATAAGGCCCCAGAGATCATCTGCAGTCAGATTCAGACAGTATTATGACAGCCAGTACAAAAATCTGAATCTAATCCAGCATTTATGTTTGAGAGAAAAGAGTTGAGGATAGTGAAAGAGATGGGGAGAAGATTGAGCTCCGCTTGACAAACCACCTGGTGAATGTTTTGGAGGTGACAAGATTCTGGCATGGGATAGAGAGACTATCTGTGACAATCTTCAAATGATTCTGTATACACATTTTGGGTTTCTTCTTGGATATTTTTTCATGGAATTCTGAAAAAGCCATGATTATTTTTTCTGGGATATTCAGTTTCACAGCTAATCTCTTTGCATTGCCAGTATGCAACTCCCTTCAAACAATCCACCCATTCCTCCGTTACCCATATAGGGACTTACTAGGTTCTCTCTGTACTATGCACTCTTCTTATGAGTCAAAGCCACAACAGTTATCTCTGTTCCTAATCTTCTAACCGCAGAGGATATTTTAGTTCATAAAATCTTCATTAAAGGTTGGTAAGCAGAAGAAGAAATAAAAGCAAAATTGTGGCACTGCTGAGGGAGTTGATACCGTTGCTCTCTGAGCTCTGAGAAAATGATTCCTGACATCTGAGCTGGGGCAAGGAGGCTGTAGAAAAGGATGAACAGGCAGCAAAGAAAAGAGGGATTCAGCAGCGGAAGAAACCAAATGCAGAAGGGAGTCCAAACTGCAGCAAGAGCCAGCTACAGCAGCAGCAAAGCAGCCTCCAAGTCTGGTGTTGACGATGCAACTGCAACTTTGCATGTGTGATTTAAGTACCAGTATTTTGCTCATTAGTTTCATTCCCTATTCTGCATTTGAACAGTTTCCATCTTATCTCAGCATACTCAGTATCCAAATTACGGCTCCCTAGTCCTCGGATCTGCCCAAGTTGGACTCTGGTAAAAGGGGAGTGTGGAAACAGTGAAACACTGGTCTGGTTTGTGATGAACATAGGAAGTCCTCACATCAAAATTGTCATAGCATACTTAGTACACACAGTATAGATAATTTTCCTATTTTTTTTCTAGCATGATCCTTGCTTTCCTGTGTTTTAGTGTTAGAAGGAGATGGGGAAAGCATGGATTTTGCACATTTGCAATGCTGTTGGCTTGTCACATTTCTGTAACATTTCAGCACTTGCTGAAACACTAGAATTTGACATATGTAAACACCAAAGGACAACAATGACATAAGAGAGCACAGGAACAAAACTCTGTTATTACAAGAGCACCTCATGATGTATTTTTCCTTGAGCAATATGCCAGTTTCTGATGCATCATTCTCTTCCTTTCCTGATCTCTTCTTCCACTCCACAGTTCTCACCTTTTCTTCCACTTCCTTTCTCTCACCCCCTCACCAAGCACCAAAAGGGCACATATATGACACCATAATCACAGAGTGTTATGTATTATTATTGCTTACTTATGCTGTGTGCTATATATAGCAAAGAACACAGCTAAATTTGTCCTGTAATAACTTATTAACTGGTTGTCACATAAGTGGGGCTTCTCATTTTTGAACAATGAGTCATTTTTATTTAGTCATTATTGAAAAGAAAGTCAAAATTAACCTGAGGCACCAGATTCAAATCTAATTAGTATCTGAAAATGTTACAAAACACACTCTGTTTAACTAAGTTAAAAAGAAAAAGCAAACATTCAGTATTAGCCCTTTTTCTGAGTCGATGCTGCATTCTGCTGCTGTCAGTTTTCCAGATATGTTATTTTTTAATTAAGCCTCTACTAGTGTTTCAGATTCTGATCTTACCATTTTTTAAGCCTGTAAAGAGACTGTGTTTTTCAGGAGCGTCTTTGTGAATATGAAGAGTGCCTGTGTGCCATGTGCATTTTAACATTTTATTTTTTTTCAGAAAATTTGTTTTTTAACACAAAAAAACAGCTTACCTTTGCCCACCAGCTTGAGAGCATGAAGTACGTGTTAACATTTTCTTCTCCAAACTGTTCAGCCACATAGAGCCCTAATGATCCGTATTTGTCGTATATGTTTCTCTTGGACAGATCTGTCAGTGTTGCATGGGCACTGTTGATCTCTTTAAATTTTTCTGCAGCCTCTGGATTGTCAGGATTCTTGTCAGGATGATATTTCAGAGCTAATTTTCTTAAATATGAAAAAAGAAGAAAAAAATGTATGTTTGTGTATATATATACATGCATATATATATGTATGTATACAGATACTTACAAACTATTATAAAATATTTTAATAGGGACATACTTGTTTTAAACAGTATGTTCAGTCTCTACCTTCCTTTTTCGTGTTTTTAATATACAGAGAGGATTCAGTGGAAAGAAAGTGATTCAAAGCTGAAAGAAATAATCTGGTTTGTAAAACAGCCTTGAAGGAAGACTGCATCTTGAGTAGGCAGGTTGTTTTCTGGGGGAACTGTAAATAGCCTGCTAAAATAGTGGGCAGCCCTCTATATAAAATTATGAGAATTTCTGTATCAGATTATCTACCACTTGCTACTGGCTTTTTTCCTTGTAGAAGAGGTCTCAGGAGGGGCTGCAGCAGTAAGTGGGGATGCCCAGCCTGCTTTCCCTGGTGAATTCCTAAACCAGCGTGTATTGAGTAGCACCCAGGGTGGCTTCCTCACGGGAATGTGCTTCACACTGACATACTGACATCTGTGGCATTGGCAGTATATAGAAAAATAAACTTTCAACAGCACTGCTGCTTATATAAAACTCAGTGGCAAGGTCTCATTTAACTAAGTGTGGTAGACACATAAACCATTAAATAGACCTTTCAGTATATTAAAATGCAGATTTATCACCTCTCAGTATTTCTGACTATATCTTACAAGAAGTACACTGGCCCTTCAAATGCAGAGACTCCCATCTAACTTTCCTCCTAGGGACTATGGAGACACCCTAGTTTCTAAAAAGGGGCTTTCTCAGGCCCACAAATAGAAAAATATAGAAAAACATTTCTGTTCTTTCAAGGACCATGCCACACTGCCAGTATTTGTGAAACAGGTTTTCCTATTACACAAAACTTGAGACTTTCTGTATTGATACCTCATCAGCTAGTAAGTTAAGGCAGAAAGTGATGCATGCTAAAAGCACAGATAATAAATTAAGCACATTTTTTTTGCATTAAGTTTATCAACTGCATGATTTATTTGCATCATTTAGTAGGTTTTAACAAATGAAAGATTTTAAAAGGTCATTTAGAACATGAATTGCACTTCTTACTTCATCAAAACTATCTTCTATAAAACAAAGGAAATTCTGTATTTAATTGCCTGTTAGTGGATATGTTCATTTTATAAATGGTGTCCGCATTTTCAGAAACTCACACAGGCATAACGGAAAACACAATGGCATTAGAAAGGAATTATCTGTCTGAAGTACAGGATGGAAAAGTATAGTAAGTTAACACTGGTTTCAAATGCATGTCCTTCTTTGGGCTACTTTAATACTATCCCACTGCTGGGAGAGTCCTTAAAGCATTAGAAGATGATTGTGAAGAGTTTGGAACAGTTCATGCTAGTGTCCCAGCTTTGGCTGGGGCAATTTTCCTCTGTACTCACATGAGCACGGAAGTGGATTCAAAGGAATAGTGTGGGCCTGGTGGCTTAAGGATGGTGCTGGGGAATCACAACTTTTGCAGAGGAAATGGTTTGTTTCCAATCACAGAGGAGCAGTGGCAATGTGAGCTCACACCTACCTGCAAAAGCAGCATACACATAACTGCATCTTTTTGAAAATATCCACTCCCTCTGGAGAAGCGACATAAAGATTTTCCAGGACATTTATTTAATGACTAGTGCTGACCTCTAGTGGCAACAAAAGCTAAATTCGCTGATTAGCAGCTAAGTCAAGCTCTGTTGCGGTGAGTGCATTTTGTAAATATTCTTTCAGAGTGTTTTGGGTGCTAGCGATGACCATAGTGGCATTTTTTTTTCTGTTGTAAAAGCAACATGCCCAAAGTTATCATATCAAATGTAGCTTCAGGGTAGGGTACTGCTTAACTTTCCACCGAAGTCCTAGTACAAGATACTCTCCCAGTAAAATGCAATCACTTTGCTCCAGGCTACAGTATAGTTCCTTCCTTGGAAATATTCTGCCAATATCTAGACTGATATGTGCCTAGCAATAGTGTCTGCCAGTGATCTCGTTGGGTCTGTATACTGAAATCAAGTCGTCTTCTCATAGATCATAAATAGGTCCTTAAAAACATGCCTCTAATAGCATGAATGGCGCATGTTCAGTCATATTTAATATACTGTGTATGTGGTATCTTAAACATAAAATAAAAATGAAATAGGAGAACTGGAAAAATAAGCTCATTCTTGCACGACTAATGACATGATCTGCCATCCAAGTATTTAAGTATCTTATGCAATCTGTCCCCTTTCTTAGCTGAAAAAGCATAGCTATTAGAATGTAAAAAATGTGAGAAGTATTAACTTCAAAAATTTCCGTGGTTGCACGGATCAGACAATCAATCACTGGGCTTTCATACTATGGCCACAACAACAAGAAAAAAAAACTCCTCTGTCCTTCCCAGATCCCCAACAGTTGCATAAAAATGAAGATTTTGGGGGAAAAAAAGGTTGTACAATCCACTTCAACTTAGTATTGTCTCAACTAAACTTTGCTTTCAACATAGTACTGCTGTGAAGAAAAAAAAAAAAGTTTAAATATAGGAAAAATGTCTTATCTAAAAATATTATATTCACACACACACAAAAAAAAACACAAACAAAAAAATGGATGCCCCAGAAGGGCATACTAATTAGGTAATAAATTACTAATGCGAAAAAAAGATATATATATTGCTAATGCAATTCATATAAGTGTTAGAAAGTTAATGAGCTCCAGACCAGGAAAATATAAAACACCGACAGGAAAAATTTGAATGCTACAAAAGGAACTAATATAAGGAGCTTCCCTGTGACTCTCCAGAAAAAAATATCTACAACTGGGATAATGACAGTTATGAGAAGGGCACAAAGAATGGAAAGGAAGAGAACTAAGCGTATACAAAGCTGTACTGCCTTCTTCCCCAAAACATGGCTGTTATTTCCATAGGGCAGTTGTCCTGAACAGACCCCTGTCTGACTAGCTCAGAACAACAACAACCCTAGCCAAGAACATGCTGAGTGAAGAAATCAGGGAAGATGATAACAAAGTCTACAAGTCTAGTCCAGACCAGGGTCCACAGAAACCTGTTAAAAGCGCACATATGAGCATGGTGTAACACTGGGTTGTGGAGCGCCCAGAAGGATGAGGCACGCTCCCGGCATTGCCGGGTGCGTGTGTGGGGGTGTCACTCAGTGGCCCAAGTTCAGGCTGAAGACATGATGCTGGGGGTCAGGGTCCACATCAATGGACTCCATGGTCATGTGCAGCCTTGGGAAGACCAGGCTGGGTCTGAAGGGCAGGGGAGGGCAGGGGGCACACCAAGAACAAGGCAAGAC
>NW_010582725.1:12676-95488 GCF_000705375.1 Tinamus guttatus
CCTGGAGTTCTGCATGTTTGCAAGGGATTTCTTCGTTTTGTCCCAGAAATGTTCCTGGGAACTGGGTTTGTTCAGTGCTTTCAAAGAATTTTCTTGGTGCATCCAGGAATTCCTTGCAGTCTTTCTGGGAATATCCTTTGAATTTCTAAGAAGTCTCCTGATGTTTTTATGGAATTCCTCCCATGCTTTCTAGAAATATTTCTGTGCTTTCAAAGAATCTATCCAGAGGTGTCTAAGAATTCTCCCCCAGCTTTTTAGGAGTTCTGTCTGCTTTCTAGGAATTCACCTTCTGCTTTCTAGGGTTTTCCCTGGTATTTTCTAGGAATTTACTTCCTCTTTCTAGTTATTTCTCCCAATGACGACTTCTACCGTTTTAATCTTTCTTTTGGACTGTTATTTCTTCAAATGTATTAATTTGTATTTGTCCAATTTGATTTTTATGGTGGATGCAGTTTCATTTAGGTGGCCTATGGCATTTATGTTAGGCTAATAAACTGCCAAATGTTTTTAAGTGTAAGGGAAGGAAAGATTTCTTTTTTTTCCATTGGGTTTAAGAGTCAGCAGAAGTTGCTTTAAACATTAGAGCTTTTTTGGTATATTATTCAACTTTTATCCTGAGTTATGCCTGGTTTAGTTTATACCTTGTGCTTTCATCTGTGTTTTCTTCCCTTTTCAATAAAATAGCAGAAAAACTGGTTTCTGCTGCTTCCAAGTTACTTCTGCCAATAACTATTGCTAAAATCAGTATCTGTCTCCATTTTTTATCTGTTTTAACATGCTAATTCGCCTTTGCAGACCCTCCAGTTACATGTTCTTTAGAACATCTGATGAGTTGGGTAAAAAGAGTAAACCTAGTGTGTTCTCTTTGTATTGCTCGGGTTTGAAGATTATTTGAAATAAACCCTGTGAGGTTAAACTGAGAAGTGGTGGTGTGTTTTTTTTTTTTTTTTTTTTTTCCTTCAATTGTTTCATCGTCACTACAGAAGGAAATAAATCAAAGAATTTGAGAAGTGCAAAAACACAAAGTAGTTAAGTATGAAACTTGCTTAGCAGACTTCTGTTTTCCCTACCAGAACTTAGTTTAAAAACAGGTTTAACAAAATACAGTGTTTCTTAGACTTCCCCTCCTCTCACAGCTATGTATTCTTATTTCTTTTTATCTTTTTTCTTCTGTCCAGGTCAGATTCTCTTTTCCTATTTTGAGTCCCTTCCTTCTGAGTGAACATATTCCCAAACAGTGTAATTGTGGGAGGTATGCAAGCACCTTCAATTTTCTGGGACAAGTGAGGTCTTGGCACTACCCAAGAAATGCTAATTATGCAGGAAAATCTGACTTCAACTTAATACCAGTAATTTGATACAGATATACCACATGCAGTGGTAACTCTTGAATTCTGTTAAACTATTGTATTCTGAACTGAGTACAATGTATTTGTTTTCTCTGCTATACAAATTGTCTTTCAAGCATCAAATACACTACAGTGTTAATAGAAGTCATCTGTGTTCTTCAAGAGGAACAAATGGCAGTCAAAGCAGAAAGGGACCAAAACAGCAAAGAAAGGTCAAGAATCTTGGAAGAAGTTCCACAAAGGCAATATGAAGTAGGAAAGGCAGTTTGAAGAGAAAACTGGGTGTTTGAACAAAACCTGTGATTTTCATGTCCTTACAGTGATAGAAGTATTTATTTCTAGCATTGTGGATGTTTCTGCAAGTATGAACAGCAGCAATACATTAATGCTCTAGATGAAGAGAAGTTTCTAAAGCTGTCTTTGGAGAGACAGTAATCCAACAACTGGTAGAAGCAATTATCTTTGAGTGGTATAAGAAGTCTTTTAGTTTTTGGGAGGAGTTCTATGCCTTCAGCATTCTTTTTTTCCCTAAAACAAAGATCTTGGAACACAGACATGCCTAAATATCAACATTTTTCCCTTGTCATCATCCCTTAAAAATCAGTTAATTATTCTAGGATTGTATAAATGTGTATTTTTGTTTCTGCATTTTTGCTTTAAAGCTGCATTATTTTTGCTTACTGATGACTATAGATCAATATAACTTCTAATGCTGTGGGATGTCACTTTTTCCTACCCCAGTTATTGATATTGAGCTTATCAGCAAGAGAATGCTGTGACTAGTTGGGGAAGTGGGTCTGACTTAAATGTCAGAGGAGATCTGTAGCTCTTTCAGGAAATACTGTAATGCAAAATACTTAGTGTCAAACAGGCTTCTAAAACATCCTGACTTCTAGAGCCTGGCAGTTAAGTGCATAATGTCCTTCAAGTGCTGTAGTGAACAGCAACACAAGAGAAGGTCAGGGCAAGAGATTTCAGTGGATGACTTAGTGGGCCTTAGAGTTCTGATGGGCCTCACTCTGAAAGGGCATTTGAGTCTGGCTTTGTGTGGTAGTTTTTTGTTTGTTTGCAATTTGATGGTGACTGTTCGCATAGCTTGAATAAGTGATATGTCCAGTTTTTTTTGGCTGTAGTGCAAAGTTCAGTGAATTGAGTGTGAATGGAAAGTGGTGGTTAGTGCCACTCAGACTGCTGCCTCTTCAAGTGTTTGGCGCTTAGTGTGTGCACCTGAGGGATATGTGTTGATGCTTTCCTTGAGAGGTGTTTGCTTCCTCACATCTTTAAAGTCAGATGCTAAATAACAATGATTTGGATCTGTCACTTGGTTTTAGTATTGAAATTGGTGTAATCTGATTATTTTCTTGGTGTTTAACATGGGCATTACTGCTGTCCTATCACAGAGCTTACTTGGTCTAAAACATGAATATTGGCAGATGCTAAAATGATCAGTCTGACCACTCAACTGTTGAGCTATATGAAATGATACATTTACATGAAGTTTTCAAAGTAATTGCTATTTGAAATGCACAGATCCATTACTGTCCAAGTGCTAAAAATGGTTTCTAGTTTAAAATACCAAAAATAAACTTAAAACTCAAGATATTCTCTTCATTTTTTTCATTTGTTCCAAAACAAATGAAATCATGAGATCATTTGAAAAGTACAGCTTTAGATTCTGCTGTTCAAGTCTGCGATTCAAATATACTATGAAGCAGTCTTATGAAGTCAGAACATAATTGTTTTGCCTAATAGAATTTCTCCTATTGTACGCATTGAGATGGATGCCTTATTTTTTCAAATTTTCTCCCTACGCATGTTTTAAAAATTCTTGTACATAATCCAAGGACCTGAATAGGGGCAGAAGGTGAATATTTTGTTATATATTACAGAAATTCAATTACCATAGCTACCTAAACATAGTTCTACTTTTGCCAGTACCAATTATGTAATTACCAAGTTAAGGCAATTGCATTAGTGACTTCTCTATGCCAACGTGAAAGTAAAATGAATGCACTCACTTTTTCAGCTGCATTTAATGTGGTATCCAAGTATTACAGTAATTTATCTGACCATACAAACCTCCCCATCATAAAGTTAATGTCTAACATGAATATTTCAGTGCCACACTTGTATAGAAAAGTACATCTGTACCATAGACTTCCCTTTTGCTAGACAGGATCTTTTAGCATACATGCTAGGGATTAATGTTGGAATGGAAGTAGCAGCATTGGTTTTGATGTAGCAGGTAGGAAAATATATGCAAATTGAAATTCTGACATTGGTTATATCTTTTGTTTCTATAGAGATGCAATGGAAATATTGCTAAAGAACTACAAATAACTACTATTGCTTTACAGAAAGAGCAGTCTTGTGAACTAATATTCGTAATGCCAGTTTTGGAAAAAATTGCTGCAGAAGTATCAGTGATTTCCTGACTATTGTCATTTCTCCATTTGGAAGCTTTGCTTAAAGTCACTAGTATTATTCTTACAGCCATAGAATTCAAATATTTAAATCTTAGAAAGGTTTTGCTGACATGTTACGTACAAAACTCTGTGGGGTCTCTGAGTCACTGATGTTTGAGAAACATTTATATGAAAAAGCAATAAATTTAAGGAAACAATTTTGTTTGTAGTATTGTATTTTAAGTAAGATGTCCAATTTGAAAAACTTGTGTTGCTTTGCATTTACTTAATGTGTAACAGTAATGTAAAGTAATTGATGGTAATAGATCATTTTTGAAGGGAGGGAAAACATGGTTTAACAAATACTTTCTCAAAAATAACTTATTTTACATGTCCCAACTTCAAAGAAAGGCATAAAATGTAATAGTTATTGAATGTAGGGCTGAGAATGATTTTTTTAATAGAATAAGTATTGCCCATCTGTGTCTTAGAAGTGGAAAGAGTCTGTTGTAGCCAAAGAACTCAAACCCAAGAATGCTGGGCAAGACTTTTCCAACTTGTATGAAACAGTATTTAATCAGAAAAATAGGCTTGTAGCCTGAATGTTGCAGAAACTAGCCCTTTAACCTGTAACTGGACTGCCTGATCAGTGCATACTTTTGAGAAACATCAAGTAATAACTGTAAACTGTAGTTTTGGGAAAGTGCTTGAAGTAGATGTATTTTCCCCAGGAAACTTACGCAAGGTGCGTTTAAATATTTTGTAGATATTTTCAGGATGAAAATTGTGGGCGACTAACAGATGAACATTTTGAAGTTGGAAGCTAGATAAAGGGCTGTGAAGTAAATTAAATTGGTGGGCTGATAATTTTTTTACGAAGTTGTTGTTGGTGGTGTGCTTATTCAAATCAGCTGCGCTATTTGGCACACTGGGAAATGTTAATAACCTATACAGAGCACTTAGGTTCATTTCAGAGTAAATCTAATGATGTTCTTTGACCTCATGACCATTAGGATTTACTGAAGTGAGACTGTTTCTTCAGTGAAAGTTTTATGTACTCCTTAAGTGTTTTGCGTGAGCGTGTATTGAATGCTCTTTTATGTTCAATATGACAGTTTTGCCGTAGTGATAACCAGGTGAACAACCAACAATCTCAAGTGTTCACTGGTCGTAAGTAAGAAAATGGTATCACAGTTGGTCACTGCAACCTTTAACAATAAGAATACTTGACTAAAGTCTAGTCACTTTTCATTTTCATACCGAAATTTGAGTTATATGCTTGAAACACTAAGTGATACCTACTCATTTTTATTTTTCTCTGACAAGTTTAGAATTATATCTTGATCATATCTTGTTATGATTATATTTGAAAGTGCAGTTTGGTTAATGATTCATACTGCTGCTGAGTCTGGTAAGTAACTGTACAGTTCTGGTCATTTCAAGTTCATCTGTATATTCAGAAATTTACGGAAATTTTTAGATTATTTTTCTTCTGTATTTTCAAACTCATTCTTTAAGCAATCAAGTGAGTAGCATGAACAACAAGATTAGTTTTAATTCTCTTTTCTTCTTCTAGTCAAAGTCTAAAACTGAAAATATGATTTTCTAATCATACTTCTAAAAGCTTCATTTTCATATCAGACTTGCCTTCTAAACTTTTCAGTATAGTTTATGTAGATGGGTAAGATTAAGACATCAGAAATTATGAAGATTTCAAAAAAAACCTAAATACAAATTGAGCTGAAGAGAGCAGCAATTTCCTTGCTGCTGAGTTTAAAGCTGTCACATTTTCAGGTCCTGTACTGTGTTTCTCTCTCATTGTTGCATCTCTTATGCAGTCTCTCAGAGCATTTTTGTGGACAGTTTGGTCCATTCATTTTATTGATTTTTTTACATCCTGAATTAAGCTAGTCTCTCAAAGCATACGATTTTTCATCTCCTGAATCTTATTTGTAAATTGATGTGGGCTTGGTCATTTTCAGTCTTCTTCCTGAAGAGACAAAAAGTGATCTCTTTGATAAAGAAGCTGAATCTTTTGCACGTTATTTCTATTTCTAGAAATACTTTTCATGGCCAAATGTTGTTCAGGGTAATGCAGTGATTAGGCTTAGTGCTTAAGGCAGGTGAGTATTTGTGAGTCAAACAAATTGTTTTGTAAGTATTTATATATTCTGTTAGTGTCCATCTGTCCATTCTCTGAGGAATGACTGACTTCTACAGAATACAACTTTGTTCCACTTGAAGAAAACGAGGGAGATCATCTTCCAATCTGGCAATGAAAGATGCTATATTTTCTGAAATTATACTACATAGCAAGCAATTGGCATCTATTCTTTTAATGTTTTTTAATAGTACGATGCTTGGCATTGTACAGAAAATCCATACAGTTGATAGTCTGCTCTTAAATGAGGACCTTCCAGAAGCTAGTCAGAAAGCTTCTCAAAGAAGGTCAAATCAGTTGCCCTTGATTTATTATTCATTTATTGTGACTAGAATGTCTAATAATGAGTGCTCATGCTCATCTGGTAAATTAGGTGCTGCGGTTTTGTGTGTTTATATACACGTATGATAAATAGAGGAGATGAAAACGCAGAGGATTACATCCCTAATTATGCAGTATTACGTAGAAGAGTATTT
Source organism: Tinamus guttatus (assembly GCF_000705375.1). Next base: position 19,068 of record NW_010582725.1, read on the forward strand.
ATTTCTATTCCTCAAGTCAGATAAATATCAAAATAACACACCAAAGTCCATTTTAATAAAAATTTTGCATGTTGTATTTGAGCCCTGTGCTTAGTACTGGAACTCTTGTTTTTGTCTTACTCTGTTTCAAGCGAACCAAGTATCTGTAGAGAATTCAGATGTCTTTAAGTACTCATTAGTGAGTAAAATTTGAAACTTCTTTTTAGATGACCCAGTTGCTGAAGCACACTGAAATTTGGCCCCTTGGTTACTTGATAGTATCTGTTGTATCGCCAGAGCACATGGACTTCTTGATGTTCAGCATTTTTTTCCCTCTTCTGATGTCTTGCCCTTTATCTTTCACCACTTGTACACCACATGCGCTAGACAAAGCATTCATCAACGTATTTGAGAGAGCACTAAGGTCAGACCTGATTTTTCTTCAACTCTTCTCTAAAATAAAAATTTTGCAGATAAACAGATAACAGCAGTTCTCATTCAAATCTTTTCAAATGCCTTTGCATAGCACACCATATTAAAATCATGCTGCTGTTATTAGTGACACATGTTAGTCACACACAGAGCAGTAATGAAAAGCAGTCCAGTCACTTGGATTTTGTATGCTGTCATAATTACAATTATATCCTTTGCATCATACAAGTGAAATTCGGATAAATGGGATCCTTACTGGGAAGGATATTATAGGCAATCTCCATTCTTGTACCTCTTTTTCTCTCTGCATGTTCTTCAAACATCTCTTAATAGATTTGACAAAATTGGCAACACATTCACTTTTTCATTAGCAACAGATTATGTTATTAAATCATTTGAAAACTTAATAATGCAGAGCGTACATCTACTGTCCTTATTTAGTAAATGTTCAGGGCAGTTCTTGATCTTCAAAAGCAGTTCTATCTTTGATGGCGTGTCCATATGCATCTATGCTAGAAGTGCATGCCCAAGTATGTAAGGCTGAATAACTTCTCCTTTACAACTCTCTTCCTTCCCATTCAATGCATAAAAGTCAAATGAAACTATCTCAATGTTCTGACTTCTTTCTGTGCCGATCTCTCCACTTAAAGGATGTTTGAATCTCTTTATACTTGACAGGGTATTTTTTACTGCTTTATGTGTGAAAATGTCTATTTTCAATGCAGCAAGACAGAATCAAAGCAACATGGCTGATACTTTATGTTCCTGCTTCTCCAGCCTCTGAAAGTATAACAGGTATTTTACATAATGCCAAAGAGGTGGCCTTTCCTGGACTTCAGGAAATGGACTGTCTCTGCTTGCACAGTAAAGTTCAAATTAAGATTTTTGGCTTCAGCTCTTCCTGTTTCTGAGATATTTTGCCTTTTTTATATCAGGATGGCTTAGAAAAAGTGAGGAGCAAGAGGTTCCTGGGAGCAGCAGCAGTTAATTTGGGCATTAGAGTTCATTGGAGACATGCTGGAATCTGTTGTTATATAATAGTGTGTTTGCCTCAGGACTGTGATAGGAAAATCAAGCTAACAATCTGGATAGTGAACAAAGGGATGAATTTGTATTGATTTCCCCCGGATGTTTCTGGTGTTAAGTTATAAATTAAGTTAGTGTTTTTGTTTAATTGTTTTAATCATTTAAATCCCTTTAATGGTTTTTGTTGTAGTTTTTTTTTTGTTGTTTGTTTTGGAACTCCAAAATATAAAAGGGGATGAACGTATTTGAAAGGTTAACTTGTAAATATAATTGCTATCCTTTAAGCTGATAATTCTTTTTTTCTTGTTAAAATTAGATTTTTTTTAAATACTGCACAGTATTTGGTGACAATATTTGTCACCTTTTTTATTTTGATCTATAAGCTTTTATCAAAGATAATTGTTTTTGGCAGCTTTGAGAATACTCCTGCACTTACCTTTCACTTATGATAGTGTATGAGTGATTTCATTTGGATTTTTTTTTTAGAGCGTAAATATTAAAGATTTGGCTTATCTCATGTATATGCCATTAGAAATGTGTGTTGTCTTAAGAAAACAGAAATGTTCAGGCACATAGTTTCCTAATTGATGATTTGAGTAACATACAAGATAAGTAGCTAGATTTTTTTCTGAGTGTAAAAGCATGCCCAAAATAGGAAAACTGAAATAACGTCTTGTTGAAGATCTGTCCCCAAAATCTTGTAAAAAATATGTGTTAAAAGGCATCTGGCATTAAAGAGAAATGAGGAAGGATGTGAGGATTCAGTCTGGGATTGATTACTGAACTGGCAAAATGTATATTGTCTTTGAAGTATTTTGTTCCACTCCTGGTTTGTAATTCCTCTAATTTTCTTCCACGACTCAAAATGACTCTTTGCAAACCTGTGAAGTGTTGGACTCTTTGGCAGTTAGTACATACGAAACCAGTTCTCCCATAGTGATACCAGATGCCAATAATTTTCAGACTTGCCTGCTTTCAGATTAAAAGGTCTGAACTGTTCGGCCCTCTTTTGCCTTATTTGTACCCTTCCATCTCCCCTTTTGAGCTCCTGTTAGAGCAAGAATTTATTGCTTTGTTTTTTGTGTATTACTATGACCTGGATGCATGGTAACACCAGTCTTGTTTTCATTGTTTGATTGGCATTTATGCAATAAGTTATTTGGTTTGGAACAAGTTTTACATATATTGGGAGGAATTATTGCCATGTTTTTCTACATGTTCATAGGAACATAGTATTTTAGGAAAAGATGGAATCACTTTATGTATCAGCATGGTGCGCAGGGGGCAGATGCCAGGCTGAGATCTGTATGTAGGGATCTGGATAATGTGCAGGCAACTTTGCTGATACTTTTGTGTTCTTTGTTCTGAAGTCTTAGCTTATGTATTATAAACATTTATTTTTAATTTTTACATTAACTCATATGTTTTAACTCACGGATTCTAATTCCCTGAGAGCTTTAGACTGTCTAGACATCCTATATATAGGAGGAATGTAAGTAACAGCTTTACCGGGGATTGCATATCACTAGTACTTTTTTCCTGGTGTGCAGGACCTACTTTAATGGTTTGTAGGAGGTTGATGGGTCCCATATATCTTTGGGAAATTAATAGTAAAACACAGCACATGTAGCCTGTCTTGGACTCTGAGGAGAACTGTCTTATCAAAGGGATGCTTTCTCTTGTAAATTTGGATGACGATCTTTCTGTATTGGTAGATTTGTTGAAAGCAATAGGAGGAAGTGTATTTGTACTGAGTGAAACTAGACCAAGGTAAAGTGCCTTTTTATTTCTTGAATAGAGAAAGAATCAGAGGTAATTCTGAATGCTATTAATTTTCTGCCTGTTTAGATGGTAAAAATATCATTTTGTAAGCATTCATGAAGCTGACTTTTCTTAGTGCTACTCTCCAGTGTAATCTCTGCTGGAATAAGTAGTGTTGTCTTTCATGCAGAAAGATCACTGTTATAAACAGATGAATGATTTCAGAATTGGTTTGCTGTTTTTATTTAAGATGTATGGAGCTAGTTAAAGGCTATAAAATTATTGGAAGTCATCAGGTGTTTATATTGCAGACAACTCCTAAGTTTAATTTATTTGGACATATTCTGCAAGCCCTGTAGACAGGGGGAAGTGCTTATATTGAGCTGTGATTCCATTTAGAAATTCTATTTAGAAATGGAACAGGATAACAGTTTGGAATCTTCTTGGATATAGTTACCTACTACAACTATAAAAAAAAAATGATGCCAAATGTTAGCAAGAGATTTGCCAAACTAGTCAAGGTAAAATTATTAGTCCTACTGCAAACAACATTTTAAAATAAATATAGGCCCCACTGTGTGGGCAGATGCTTAAAGACTTGTTTAAAGTTCCTCTGTGGACATGGATATGTGCAGTGTGTGCATGTATATATTTATGTGTGTGTGTTAATGATGTAGAGGAAAATGGTTTGCTTAAGACTGACTTGCTTAAACAATTTTCAGTGGCAGAAAATGCAGAAAAGCTTTTAAGTAATTCAGAGGAGTGAAGCTCCAGCTATTATAATGAGGGGAATGCTTTCAGAAAGAAGTATGGTGGGTAGATGAATCAGGATGTGCAGGTAATTCCACTAATTTAACTTTACTACTTGTAGGTAGGTCATTACTAAGCTACTTCTAGATAGGTTATTTCATTAGTAGCTATTTAAGGAATCCTTTCTTGGCATGGTGTTACTTTCAGTTGACTTGCTGAGGGTAATGGGTGAGCTATGTTGGTCTATGAATGTCTTATTCAAGAACCCATTAACCTCGTGCTCTTTGTGAAATGGATTTCAATGCGGTCATGTACGTCTGTTCCTAAAAAGAAGGCCAAGTCAGGTGGCACTTGAAATATGCAAAACTAAACCTGTTTCAGAATAAAAGCTTTAGTGAATAAGTGCAAGGCTTGTTTAAGTTTAAAAAACAAAAACAAAAACCACCTGTAAGCATGTAGTATAACTTACTGAAACATGCATGAACACAACCTATCCTGAGCTCATGTAGGAAATAGTGTTCCCTAGGGCAAACTGGGAATAGGTGGTGCCTCTTGCATCTTTTAATAGCTTTCAGTCCCAGCCAAACCAACCTGATCTCCATTTTTCTGACATCTCCACCCAATGACATTGTCCTGCTTTTGGCAAATCAGCCCATACAATAGTAAAATTCATCTAGAATGCTCTGAGATAATTGTGCTTCCTTCCTCAGCTGATCAAAACAGGCAGTTGGATGCCAAAAGCAACTCACAGTGCATCAGGAAATAGATGGAGAACCACTCCGATCATAGTAGGGGTCTAAGCTACAGCTGCTGTGGAGCTGCACATATCAAAAATAAATCCACCTATTAACCAGTGCGTATGACTGTATTGTTGCTTGTACTGTGACCAGTAGATGCTACGTGGCAGGAGCACCACAGATTTTCCCAAATGCTGACATACCAGATAGATGACAGGCGCTAGCAGGATTGCCAGACTTTATCACTTGTATTTAACTTAGGAAAACATATGAAAAATAATATTCTGCCTTCTTAATAAGATACAGGGTTTGAGTCTAATGTGGGCAGTCATTTATTATACAGACAGGCAGACTTGTGTCGTCTTAATAAGTAGAAACAATGGAATAGAGAACATTCTGTTTCTCTGCACTTTCTTGGTTTAATGTTGATGGTTAGAAATATGTCTGTTCTCTCTGCAGATGTTACATGGACGTTTTAAAGTAAAAATCAGAGTAATGGAATAGAAGAGTTCCAGATAATCTGTTCTCATGAGTTGGTGTTGCTTTTATGTTTGTTTTATAAGCTTTACCACTTTAAATTGATTCTAGACTGGGATTCTGTAATATTCCAAACTGATGTTACACAGAGAACTAGTTCACACTCATCTCTGATAGACAGGTCCATTGTTCATACGAAACCTATGCTTAAGGAGCATTAATCCCAATGAGAGCTGGATTGGTGAGATTTGAACTCAACTGAAATTGTGTCTTGATTGTCTAAATTGTATATTGGTGCACAAATTAAATACGTTTTTCCTGTGTAAAATCACTGTAATGAAAAAAGCATGATTTTATAGTTTAGATACAAGTACGTATATTTCAGATACTTGTATAGCTTGGACATAGATCTGCCTCTTGCAGTCACATCATCACCTTTGATGTGTAAAAGGTTTTATTTTTTTAAACTCTACTAGATTTAAAAAGCCTTGAAAAAGCAAACTCTTCACAGAACAGAAGTTATAGTAAAAGAAACTTTAGTATTGTGTTCATTTAGAGAGAGATCAGATTTGTTTACTAAATTTGGTCCCCTTAAAAATAAAAAGAAAAAAAATTTGAAAGCTTTTCCTTTAGAAATCAAAAGCAAGGCTGTGTATGTCACAATGATGTGTTACTATTTACAAATCATTAACAGTTGCTGCCTTGTTAAAACCAAAGTTTATAATGAAGGGATGTTGCTCCTTTTGCAGTACCAAATATGAACCACAGCTTAATTTATCTAGACTTACTTCAAAAGATGTCACAGATGAACCTCAGCTCCTGGCTAGCAACTCTGTCAATGGTTCTTCCCTTTTGAATGTTGCCTGTCAGGTATTCTTATGATTTTTATCCCTTCTGAGGAAGGCAGTCTGTAATTCTGTGTAGTTCTGTACTTGCTAATTGAAACAGGATTATGCTTTATTTTTGTTCTGAGAACAGCTTAGTAGCCATTTCAGCTCTTGTTGGGATTAATGCTCCTTAAGCATTGCTTTCGTATTGAGCAGATGAACAATAGACTTGTCGAGGAAATGCCACTTAGAGGTGAGTGTGAACTAGTTCTCTATGTAGCATTTGGAATATTAAACTCTGAAGACTGTGGATCTAGGATTCCATTTAGATTGCTAGTAAAGATTAAAACTTCCATCTTCATCAGCTTCTATCTTGACCCAAACTTTGTTCTACAAATGATCTTGAGCAATAATACTGGAGATAATTACATTTCCTACAACTATTTTCTTTAAAGATTATCCAAAAGCATTAGCGCACCTGTAAAACTAAATAAAATTAAGTTAAATATGCTGCAACTAATATACATTTCCCTAGTTAATGAGATAAAGTACAGAAGACAATAGAAATGGAAAACTGGTGCCTTCTGGCTCTAGATGAAAATGCTGTATTGAATGCTTTCCAGAACAACATGTACTTGGATCAGTATTAAAGAGGAGTATTGCGAATGTCTAAGCCAAATGACCAAGCACATTGATAGTGCAGGGCATATTTCACAGTTATATAAATTTCTAAATTGTTTTTCAGTCCATAAAACAAGTAAATTAGAATTTAACTAAAAACAAAGGAAACCTGGCTTTAGTTTTTTGTTTGTTTGTTTTCTGGAACTGACTCCAGTAGCTCCGTCTTGTTAAGCATCCCAAACCTCTAGGAATCAGGACTGTAGGAAACCAGATATGTGAAAAAACATTCTATTTTCCATTAATGCACCCCTGAAGCCTGTGGTGGTGTTGTACGTGTAGGTAAAAATGCGAGTGGGCTCCCACTTGATTTCAATCTTCAAATTAAAGTAATATTTTTCCAATGAATAGTTTCCCTGCATTATCAAGAATACAGATATAGAAGAGCATTGCAAAAATTTGCAAGTGAAATATATATGGCAAAAATGGAAAAAGAGCTGATTGTTTCATTCCTGTTTTCATTTTTCTTTATTTACGTCTTCTATACTGCTTTGCTTGTTTTCATTTGTCAGCAACTTTTTGCTTTGTAGTCATGCATACAGAAGTTTATTAAAGACTGTTTTAATCCAGATGAATCTGCCAAGACTCTTACGCTCTTAAATACTTGTGTCACTAAAACATATTGAAGTGCCATAGCTTTTTTGTAATGGAGGCTTTCTTAATAAATGCACAGTGTCAATTTCAATAGATTACCTTAAGCATTCATTTAATTTTAATTTTTTTGCACTTGATAGATTATTGGATGGTTTCGGTACCAAGTGGGTTGTTGCTTTAAACAGGGTATAATACAATTTAGTCACAAGCTCTTTATGCAGATACACAGTCATTCTGATAACGCTTTGTTTAACCCTTCCCACAAGCCAGGAAATTAACTGTGACCGTATTCTCCCAGAATAATAATGAATCTATCAGTTCCTTGTTAGTGTTTTTTAATTTAATGCCCCAGTAGTAAATCCAGCTGTTGTAGTACTGTCATCCCTGACATGTCAAATTTAACAAGGTAAAATGAGAGTTCATTAGAGTAAAACTTCTCTAAGAGTCATGTCATTTAAGTTATTCTCACTGCAAATTAAATACATCAGAATTTACACTTTCCTTCTGAACATGGAGCTGTTGTTATAGGGTTGCAGAATTTGATGGTAAGTAGTGATAATAATAATTCTGTAAAATTAAAACAATTTTTAGATGTTGTTTTTCCTTCCTTTCCTTTTGTTTTTGTTTTTTTTTTTGTCTTGGTGTGAATGAGCCAAATGATATTTTAGATTCGCCAAAACATGTGACATTGTTCTACATGATGCATTTTTTTTAAAGTGTGTAACTTAAAATTTTATGTGAATATTACATGGATACAAAGTCATTATAACATATGTTTTATAAGTATTTTACATCAGTCATTGTGTATGCATTAGCATTCATGTTTAAATAATTTAATATGATGGAAATATGTATTAATCATCTTTTATAAAGTTCTGTGATGCATTTTTATGTGGGTTGCTTGTATTCTAGCTTTTAAGAATATCTCTTTTTTCATTCTCTAAAGCTAAGGGAGGAAATTATATAGCTTCCGTTCAATTCCAACTTGAAAGTGTTCATAATCGTTTATACCTCTTGCATCAGTACTCTGATTCTGAAGAATATTTTTCTAGGGCTCTCATCTTTCCACATTTTAAGTGGAAAATACAAAAGCTATACTTAAATGTTTTTATTGGCTAGTAGTTTCCTTTGAGTCCCTTTCTAGTGTTCTTGTTTCTAGTGTTCCCTGTTTGCACTCACAGAATACTGAAAATTTCCTTAACTTACATGAAATACATTTTCAACAGAAAAATATGCAAATAATGAAAGAGCAGCTGAATCAGGATAACTATAAAACTCGTTATTTCTTGGATAGCTAAGCATAACTTAATAGAAAATTGATTCTGCTTCTTTAATTGCTGGCAGATGAAGATTGTTTTTCTGAAAGTTGCCAAGGTGGTGGGCAGTAAGTTCTTATATTGGATCTAGTTGGATAGATCTGGATGCCACTGAAATCTCTTGCAATTTATAACCTTTAGGTTTACATTAATTGGGCCTGTGTGTGGTAGGAAGAAGATAATTTTGCACATGCATTCTGGATGGATAGAATAAGGGAGAGTCCTAGAGTATCAGAAACATCTCCTGATGCCAGTGTCCTGGCTAGTCAGGGGGTTAAGAAAGTCAAGATACCTGATAGAGATACAAAACTGGGACCACTTTCTTACATGAGGCTTCTACTGAGTGACTGGAAATAGGAGGTTATTAACATCTTGTTGCTTTTCCTTATTGCAAAGTTTGGGCTGCATCTTTAAGGGCCTTACATTCTTTTTTAAAACTTTGTCTCACTCCCTTATTGCTTATAGGATATTGGTTATTATATATTTTCAAGATACTAAGCCACTTAGTCTGGGAGGCAAGGCCCAGGAAACTTGCTCCGAAGAAGTCTGGCACCCTTGTTCCTGCTTGAATAGAAGGGTTTCCAATAGTTTTCATCCGTTCAAATACATGGACTGAATCCTGGGTCTATCTGAAAATGGTCTTTTTGGAGTTATGGCATATGTGTTATATGCTAGAGGAATTTAAATTACTGAAACTGGCAAGACATTTAATCTGTGTTTATTTTTATTCACTTCTTTGTTTTGATGAACACAGGCAGATTATTCCACTTAATCAAAGATGTAGCAGCAAAGCAAAATGGTGCAGGTGAGATTTTAAAAATTCATTTGAAAAAATTATGGCAATTGTCATTTGTGCTGTCATGCTTATTATAACAGCCTGATTTGATTCATCTATAGGTTAAGTTTTAAAAACAACAAAAAAACAAACAAAACCACTTTTTTACACTACTGCAGATGTATATCAACAAAAAGGGATCTTATAATTGCTTTTATATTAGTGTTTTGAGGACACTTGCAGCTTGAATGAAACATTATTTTTTGTCTTGTATTTTAGTCAAAGTTATCTGATATTATCTGGGATTTCAGGAAAGTATTATGCCCTTTCTTGGTATATGAAAAGGGACTTCTTAAGGTTTTGTTTAAACATTTCATGGCTTTTGTTTTCTAACCTCATGCATGATTTCACAAACACAAGTTTCATTGGAAATGAATTATTTCTATTAGTTCCAAGCAGTATTAGGCTTTATTTAGGACTAACTAGGCACAGAGACTGTGCAGGACAGTAAAAAAAGAAAAAAAAAGAAAAAAAAAAAACCTCTCTCGTAATAGTGTATTTACAAGTTCTTAATAACAATGAAAATAGGAGTTTTCAAGGAACAAATCTCCTTCTTCAGCCTAATCAAAAAGGATAGTTTTGCCTGCATAATTCATACAATTTGTAAACTAATGCAGATAGTTCAACACTGGAACAAACATTTTTACTGAATCAGTATTCATTTCCTTTGCTCCTTATTAGAATTTTATAGGCATTGCTCTTTTTTCCCCCAAGTAAAGAACCTAAAAATATCAAAAGCTGCACATTCTTCAGTCTTCTTTCTGTAGGAAAGTACGTAATATACCATTTTGCATTTAATAATGTCTTGCCTAGCAGTCTGATTTTTGTCTGCTGTTGCGATCTGCTTTATGTAACTTGTGACAAGTTTACATATTTTTCATGACTGTTAATACTAAATTCTACACTAGTGAAAGGTTTAGGAGTCCTTTGCAAGGAAACACCCAGTACCATGTGGCCATCATGACAGCATATCGTGGAATAGGACAAGAGAAAGATAGCATATCTGTTTAGTAAAATATCTGTCCATAGTTTAATGCTCAGATCTGTTGACAACATAGATGATGGGAGGCATTTAGGTTGATCTTAATTTCGGAGTTCACAGAATGAATGAGAGACTTTAGGCATAAAATTTTATGTTTAAGACCAAAACCGAAGAGTAATTGAAGCATGGATTTAGCATTGACATAGTCAAACTCACTCCTGTCTTGACCTTCCCTAACATCATCACTATGTGTTTGTGCTCTTTTAAGTGATGTGGGGAAGACAGGATAAATTCTTACTTTGCGTTGACATTGCATCCCTGAAACTTAAAGCAAGTTCATTTCTAATGCTTTACTTCCTATAGCAAATGATTTTCCTTCACACATGAAACAAAATTGAAGTGTCTGTCTAAAATAGGTGTTTTCAGAGGCTGTTAAAAAGAACCAATCTGCAGTGGAGATGCATTTCCATATACCAAATGACAGTCAGTTACTCTTAAGGTCCTCTTTTTATGTGATAAAATAAATGCACAGAATTAGTGTCACAGGCAAGTAAGTAGGCCAGTAGTTCACCACAGCAGCTTAATGAAGTTTTGAAGATCCCTGTACTGTAATAAACTTGTATAAATTATAGGCTTATAATGTAGCATAGGCTTATAGCATAGCTTAGAGTATAGGTTTAGAGAGGTACAGTGATATGCTAATGGATCGATTAAGTAGGCAAATGGTAGGCAAAGCAAGTAGAGATAAGTGGTATGTTCATTTTACTCGGCTCCCACTTGCTTCTGTGAACAACTCTTAAGAGAAACCGCAAAAGAGCCTTTCAAAGGGCTAGTTGATGCACACAGGTTAGTTACCCTCCTTTCTCTGAACTTTTCTCCAGAGTAATCTTTGTTGCTTATGAAGACATAGAGATTGTAAAGGCAGAGAAATGAGCTAATTTAGCCAGTCAGGGTAGTTATCTGCATAGCGCGACATAAAGCCTGAAGCTATAAAGCTCTAAAAAATACTTGCTTTAAATATGGATTTTATGGTGATGAGCATGGGAAATACAGACTATATCAATCGGGTTGACTAAATAATGAAATGAACTAACGAATCAATATTCATTAAAAGTAGTATTCATTTGTATGTAAAGCACAAAAACAAGAGATTGAGATGAACAAGCATGTTGTATTAGAAGCCTTGTAAAAACAGTTTGTAGAATTATTTTTAGTGACTGGTGGTTTAGTTTGGCAGTAAAAACAATCTGTTCTTCTATTTTGGCATTTCTACTTGACAAGCCACCTGAAATTGTGGAGAAAGTACTATTCAATTTAATAGTGCAAGAAGAAGAATTAGAGAAATGCGAGCTTTGCTTTTGTTCCAAAAGGTAAATTGAATCATCCTTCTAGAAGTTCTTACTCAAACTTGCTTTTTTTCCCCTTCCCCCCCCCAAGTTATTTATGTATTAGATTTTGAACAGTTATTTATTTGAGCTGTGCATATATTACCTAACTGTCAGTCTAGATGAAAATTTTATGATCAGCTTTAAAACCTTGGAAATAGTAATAAAGAAAATAAGTAACCACTGGCATCCGTTTAACACAAAACATAAAGCTCATGCTAGAGGGATTTTTTAAAATGAAATCAAAGCAGCCAGGAAAAGAAATCTTTGTGTAATATATTACGGTCTGGTGGGTGATCTTATAGCATAAATGACATTTTAATATGAAAGAGCATTTTTTTCTAGTGAAACTAGATACATAGTTTTTGTGTGAAACCAAATGTGCTTTAGATTGCATAATAGGCAATTATTGCATATTGTGCTAGACTACACAGAATTTAGCAATCTTATGTTAACCAGGGCAGTTCAGTTTTGACGTTTTATATTGCACTTCACTCTTAACCTCCAGGGTATGTGAATTAAGGACAGATGCTTTGTTAATTTGGAACCAGTGGCTAACTCAGGGCGCTCGATTTATATCGCCTCTATATGTGGGTGGCTCCTGATTTCCTTCTCAGCGTTCTGTTCCTGCAGGCTGTGGTTTGCCATTTCTGTTGTCACTGTAGAAGAAATGATTCCAGTTGGCCACTACAAGTGCTTGTAAGACAAAAGTTCTTGCATCATAGGATGTCCAAGATGCTGTTAATGGAATTTTTTAGAATATCTCACCATCTGCCACACAGTACTGTATGTTTGCTGTATTTTCCAAATTTGAGCTTTGCTTAATTAGGATCATGGAACAAATTAAACAAAAGTTAAGGGGAGAAAAAGCAATAGGACAGCTGAAAAGAATCACTGGCATTCCAATATACCCTTTAAATAAACACAGGCTGTATTCCATGGTTAAACATGCACTGTACTTGAGCCTCAGTTTTCTGTCTGCGGTATACAGCATTTAGCCAGAGGGTCATTTGTATTTTTGCCAAAACATGAGGAGAAATATAAAGTGTTCTATCGTAATGCCACTGAAAACACAGCCTGGCTCATACCACGGCAGAGGTTAGGAGCTCCAGTGTAAGCAGAAGATTAGAAACGTGAATTTTTCTTCTCCTCCTCCATATATTTCTGAATACCGGAATACTTCACTGTGAAAAGGTTTTAAGGGAATATTTGATAGATGGATGTTTTAAGGACAGGCCGTGTCACAGTGTATTTGATGCTGAAGAGCAGGTTTTTGTTTGCTTGCTTGTTTGTTTATTGTGATAAATTAATCTTTGTATTCTTCTGTAGGGGGAAGGAAATTCGTATCAGGTGAATCTAGAACCCTTGTGCTAAATAGCCATGAACCATGCTCTTTGTGGTGTGTAATCTCCATTTAAAACTAAGTAGTGCCAGTTTGTTTTTCAAAATCACTCAGCACGTTGTTGTTCGTGGCAGAGCTAATGGTGTGAATGGTGTGCACAGCTATAACCGTCCCAGGTGGTGCATTTTACTCAGTAGTCTACTCTGGATAGTTCCATGTCTCTGACATAAAACCTCTTCCTGAGGTTTTAACTGTCAGTGACTGTAAATTTATTTAAGCATATTTAAAGTTTAGGGAGAAGGTTTCTTGCAATTCTACATTGACATGAGCTCCCATTGTACTGTTCTCATGTATGGACAGTTTATATTTAGATGGAGATTATGAGAATGAAGTTAAGAACTATTTCATTTTCAGGATTTCTGACATTTTGGTCATATCATTCATGTCCTTGTATGTGAGGTAAAAGAGAAGAGTTGAAAGCATTTACAATTTTATTACCTGTACCTCAATTACCAGATTTTGTTGTCTTTCTACTTTCTGAAAGTTGATCTTATATGTCTAGTGTGCACATGTTTTTCTTTCCCACAATTATCTTCCCGAAAATAGTAACACAACAAGTGTCTTATTCCGTGTTCCCTTCTTGGCTATATAAAGGACTGTGGATATTACCTAGGTTCCATTCAGTAAATATAAACAGTTAGTATGAATTCTGTGGTAAGTGAAGGTAATGCTGTGGTGAAAGTAGGGTACTATAAACTCTAAATAGCAGAGCAATCAGTTAAATGCACATGTGTCAGTGTGAAGTCTGACTTTGTGAAAATTCCCCAGGAAGAATAAAAAGAATGGCTTTACTTCATTGGTAGGAAGAACCTGGTGAATATTCAGAGTGAAACTCTTGAGGGTCCTGTTGCCTGTGTTAACAATAATTGATACTTCATGCTCTTTTTTTCTTTCCTATTTGATTATGTGATCGAAAGTTACCAGCTTAAACACAGCTGCTTCATCATTTGGCATCATAACGGGGTGTTACTCCAAAAAGGCATGCCTGTTGAAGTTTGAACTATGACACTCAGAGGACAAATGGAATATCTTTTCTTAGACAAAATGGAGACTTTTACTCAAAGTCACGATGTTTAACAAATGCTCCATTAATGCTCTGTATAATAAAAAAAAGAAAGCTTTTATTTTTTAGTACAAAAAAAAGCACATAGTTTGATCAGATGATAAACTCTGGTCATTTTACAGAAGCCCACATGGGGTCCAAAATAATGAAGTACTACATTTCCATTTCAGAAAGTAACTTCTGTACTACTAACCTTTCAAAAGAGCTAAATAGAAGTTTGCAGTTGTTGCACAAGGTTGATGCAGTAATACTTCAGAACATTTCTCTGGAAAGCATTTTAGAAAGTAAAGCTCCATTTCCAAGAATAAACAAACTTGTAATTACAAAAAAAACTTTCCAGAATATTTCCAAGCTTCATTCACATAAATACATAAATATACTTTAATCCACATAAAACAGCTCCAATGCATAAATACAACTAGCAAGCTGTGGTTATTATCAATAACACATGACACTTCATTCAGAAATGAAGTCAGTATCTGAAGATGGCACCTTATTTGTGGGAAATATAATGAAAGTACATTAAAGGTATTCTGTTCTGCATTTGGAAGACTGCATTGTCTTGAGATAGTTTACAGATATTTTATAATCCTTCAAATACATCAGTCTAGTTTCCTAATCCTACCATGAGAATTTTTTAAAATTTGAATTAAATGTAATCCTCTCTTTTTATGAATTACTGATGCTTTACCTCGTAGTTAGGGTTGAATAAAAATTGTGTCACTTTATAGTTTTCACATTAATACAGAAGATATTTTGAAATAGTTCAATTGTAGGCAAAGTTCTAACTTTTTATAGACAATTCATAAATACGCAGGAGCTGCAGTGAAGAAATCCTTTTCCTTTAAGCCCCCTTGAAATATAGGCATTCATATGCAACATAAAGTCTCTTCACAGTATTCAACAGAAAACACTTCGGTGTCCTGAATTGTCTGTGGAGGCTACGTAAGTTTACATACTAAAGATTCTTGCTTTCAGTGTCTAAATTAGATGCTTAAAATTACACGGTGTGAATATTCACTTTAGTGTAAACAAGCACTTGAGTAAAGCTATAAACACAGAATGTCTCCCTGAGTGGGCTTGAATGTTTTCTTCCTCTAAAGATAGCCAAATGTTAAGTGTTGTGCGTATTGAAATATTTAGTTGGTAAGGTAATTTAGATAACAGAATTAATTGCTTGAAATCAGTAGAAGTCTGTGAGTGCAAATTATCCGTTTTTGTGTATTTATTGAAATATACCCTGCTTAGTTTCAATTAATGTGAACTTAAAGAGAAACTGGATAAAATTCTAATTTATTTCATTTTTTTAAAGTTTGTGATCTTTATAAGTGTCCATGTCTAATATAAACTATTCTCTGATTTTTTTTAAAGTATGGTTCTGACATTAAATATACATTATGATCATTTACTGATATTGCTTGCAAATGTAACCATTGTTTTCCTCTCTGTCATAGAGCTTTCTTGGCTTTCTCAATTTTTGCCTAGAAGGGCAACGTGTTTTATGTGAAAACAAAGATAGTCATAAGCATCTGATATATATATATATATATATTTCCTTACAGTTGCTCAGATGATAGGACCTTGAATTTCCACACTTACTGAGCATGTTGAACAAGGGATGTGTGTGGCCAGAGGGCAGCTGCCATCGCCAGGAAGCAGCACAGTGGTATGGCTGAGGCCATGGTGAATTGTGCAGAATACATGTGCTTAATAGCTAATGACTAAAGATTAATTCCTTGAACCCTGTTCTGTCGATGTGCACCTGGGGTTTCCATAGCCCTGCTCATGAATATGTACTCTCTGTGGTTTTTCCTGAAGTGCAATTTTGCCTTTGAATTTTGTTAGTTCACTTGCTTGTTACTGCAAAGGGTGGGCTGTAAAGCCAAAGCTTTGTTACTTTGCAGTCTGTTAGTTTTTGACTCATTTCTTGAATATCAATATCAGGAGATATCTGTAGATTTTCAAGTCCTGTGGTCTTCCTTACTATCTTCCTCAGTGCAGTGTGAAGTGCCATGACTTTCTGAAATACCAAGATCAAGAATTTTTTTTTACCTTCATGCCTTCATGTGTCACCACACTCAATGATGATTTTAATTGGGTATTTATAATACTGCAGTAATTTCCGTTGTAGTAAGCAGTTGATATACAGCGTGGTTTTACCTTGCTGAAAGATCCTTCTTAAAACTTGTTGATGTACATCTCCTTTAGATGAGAATTTACTTAAGTAACTTTCACCTCCTTCAAGCATGTGAAAACATGTGAAAATCTAAGTAAACTTCCTCTCTTAGTTAATAAAACTTCTGTCCTTTTTTTTTTTTTTTTTATCGGTATCGAGACATATCTTAGTATTCACCTTCATAACCATGGGTCAGTTTTTATTTCCTGTTTAACACTTAGCCTTTACTCTGAAGGTGGTTTTGGACTGCAATGCACTTGTTATGTCTAGACAACTTATTTCACAAATTTGACCACGAGGTGGCCTTCAAAGAGCAGAAGTCGCCCGGTCCCTGGGCCTGGGTTACCTCACTGCGCTGGGCACTTCCTGTGCTCCCTTGCATAACACCCAGATTGCTCTTGAATTAACCACAGGGCATCATTATGCAGCACAAATACGTACTAAATACGCTTTTCTCAGCTAGCAAAAATGTCCTGCAAAAACTGAATATGGGAAGAAAAAAACCCACCCTTGTCTCGACTCACTAACATTTTTTAGGGGGTTCTGTTAACAGTTGCATTGCTCTAGACTATTGCTGTTACTGGTGTGCTGCCTACTATTGTGAAAGCTTTTTTTGAATTAGTAACTGGCCTGCTTTTTCAGAAGCAATTGCACACATTTTTGAAATAGAACATCAAGGCCTTATCAGTAAAGTTTTGTTGGGGCCATTTTTACAATTTGAGTATTCTGAGATCAGCTCAGCTTCTTTTTAAATTAAGTCTATATTATTAAAATTTAAGACAGTAAGTTGAGAAGTTTCTAAGAAAACCTCAAAGACTGGTTAAGAATTATGCATATGCGTGTCTGTTGTTCTAATACTAAGTTACTGAAAGTGCAAAAAAAAAAAAAAAAAAAAAAGAAAATAATGGCTATCAATTGCAGATATTCAGGATCTCTGTTCATCATATTCTCTGAACTAGTTGTCTCCGTAGTAGATGCAGATCTATGGTCAGCACTTAATGTGACAAAACAACCTCAAATTCTCAAATATTGTTCCTTTATACTAGAGGAATGACTTGTTTTGGAATTAGTTAATAAAAGACTGTCTATGTATGTTTCATCTGTTGTACTGAGACCCATCCAAGGAGAGCTTCCAAATAACCTGCCAGTGTACACCTCTATCTGACCTTGTAGAATAGCTTGCCAAAGAGCCCTTTCTCCTGATGGAGAAGGAGATCTTGTGACAGCTGGAATTAGTTTGCTATGAGTTTTGAAGCTCTGACTGACTCAGAAAACCCTCAGAGCAGGTGAAACAATTATTGACAAGAAGGAGATTCCAGACAAAAAATATTCAGGATAAAAATATCTTACAATGTAATTAAGTCAAATCTGTACAGAGACCTACTGGTAACACTAAGTAACCTAATCTCCTGTGGAAAAGATTATCATCATACAGGTTTGAAAATAATAGGAAATCCCCGAGGTTGGAGAGAGAGGGTGGCAGGCTCCAAGCTCCCTTAGTTACAGAAACAGAACAGTAACAGTTCTACTTTCTCTCCCCATTTCAGTCATTTTAGATGGTTCTGTCTGTATGATGTGTTATAACTAACCATTTTAAAGAAAATTAATGCTGTAAAGTGTGTGTATGTATTTTTTTTTTTTGCATAGTACATTTTGAAAAAGTTCTCAAAATATACTTTTCTGAAATGTTTCCTATGTACGTCTCTTTAAAATTAATGTAGGGTCTGATAGAATTTCTGGAAAAAGATTTTCCCCGTACTTATTTAAATTTTCTTTGCTTTTCTAGTCCAAACCCGAAGTATTTCGTGGGTCAAACTGATCTTTTTTTGAAGCTTGGAAAATCATAATTCTAAACTGTTGCCCAGTCACTGAAGTATAAATTTAAATCAGCTGCTGTTGAATTCATAGTTTTTAAACCGTTCAAAATGATTTTCTTTCCTCTGTAGTTGTAAACTGAACTTCTACAGTTTGCTTAAAGTGCTATTGTATCCTCATCTGAAAGAATTATTTTGTATATGTGTAGAAACTGGAGCTTAGGGAGTAATTTCTTTCCGTTCTCTATTATCTCAAATTCATTTTCACATAACCTTATTCTTCTCTTACTTCTTTTCTTTACCAAAAAAAAAAAAAAAGAAGAAGGGGGGAGGCAGGGAGATCAGAGAGAAAAAGTGAGGAGCTTTTGGGTGTTCAGAAAATGTGCAGAAGTCAAACCAGGGCTCAGTCTGGAACAGGACTGTCACAAGTCGTTGTGCTTTAGTGGTTAGTAGACACAGACTGGTAAGCAGGTTGTTTGCAGTTTTGTCCTCTACTCTCCACTCCAGTTGTCTGTTCTGTTCCAGGCAGGTCTGGCTTCTTTGTTCTCTAGAACTACTTCGTAGGCTAATCTCAGAAATTATTTTTTTTTGAGGGATTTGGATCTGTTTGGAAAAGAAAAAAAAAGAGAAATTCTGTGCAGCTTTTTAAATAAAATACTTTATTGAAGAGGGTCTTGTGATCAGAAATACTCTCCTGATTAGAAGAATACCACTGATGCTATTAACTGCTTGAAAGGCATATTATTAAACCAATGCCAATTAATAGAAAAATGCAACTAGGCAGATGTAGTACAACTGTTTTTCTGATGCTGCTTGAGAGCACAGCCTGACCTTAAAATCACTGCTACATCAAATTAATGTCATTAAACTACCTCCAGTGGATTTTCTAAATAGCAGCATTTTATGGGAATGCCAAAACAACTTGCTTTGATTAGGGAGTCTGGTTCGTGTCATAAGAACAAACTTCTGTTACTTGTATGTAGCAGATTTGGACTCTTGAGCAAATATCCAAGTGTTTTTTGACTTGCTAATTTAATAGAGCTTCAGATTTCGTTTATTAGAATGTAACTGCTTTAGAAGATACAAGTTAGTGGTTCGAGTCTCTACCCATTCTCCTGATTCATCTTGAGCCTGCAAGGCACACTTGCCTCATGCCTGCTCATCTTTTCCCCTATCTTTCTGCCATATTCCATGACTTGCAGCACTCCTTAACTTCTCACTCCTTTTTCTCCCTTCTTTTTATATTTAAATGCAACAATTGTCGGGATAGATGAAATCCTGCGGTATATATTAAGATGCTGCAGAATTTGTGTTCCTGGTGACATTCTGTATGTGGTTAGCTGTTAAATTAAATATAATCCTAGAGAGATGTCTGAGGGTATGGCTGAACATTATGTAATGATATTTGCAAAGGTTAGCAATAATACAATCTCATAGTTAGAAAGGAATACACATTTTCTATCCTAATTTCTTATTGAGTTCATAGTTCACTTTATGAAGTCTTTTTGTTTACTTTTAAATTATTAGTGTCAGCTGGAAAGCTGAATGTTTTCTAAAATAGCCACTTTTAGGGAGTTGCTTTTTTGTATTTCGTACATAATGGTCAATATATAATCAAATATTTGGCAAGAAAATATTTTTAAAATTGTTGAGTGTTGTATGTGTGTTTATTATACACATGTATGAAGATTGCTAATGCTGAGTAGGAATGAGATCTACTAAATGCTTCAGTTGCATTAAATTCCTCTTGAAATTGTTTGCTCCAGAAGATAACCCACTCGTTAAACACACAGAATGGGTAATGTCATGTCTCTATAAAAACAGTTGATTTAACTTTTAATTTTTTTCAAGACTTTTGAGGCTGATCAGGAGAAGGAATTATTGGACATTTCCTGTGTGGGCAACTTTAAGAAGCACAAGAAGGCAGTTGCATGGGCGGTGGGAGATGGAGCTAGTGACATCGGCATGAGCAAAAGGAAGGGGAAATTTTCATTTTAACAGGTTGCTAAAAATGCAGAAGTGGTTTATTAATGAATTGATATTTATAGGGAGGGCATTGTTTAGAAAATATTTTTAGAATTTTTAAAGAGTTAGTTAAACCTTTATGGGGAAAAAAAAACACTTAAACTGAATCAAATAAAAACCCCGTCCAATTCAGGATCCTGTCTTTAGCAGTGACCCAAAGCAGATGCCTAGGAAAGAGCAGAAGAATAGAGCAATGGTTCAGAGGTGCTTGTGCTGCTTCCTCCAGCTCATGCATGTCTCGGGAAGATGAATTTAGTTTGTGTTCCCTAGTGCCTGATGGATTTTTCTTCTATGACTCTGTATGGTCAGCTTTCAAATATATGGAAAACTGTAGCTTCCATGATATCCTCCAGCTGGTGGTTATTCTGCTAAAATGCAATATTACTGTTACAGTTACAAATGTTTACATTAATCATTGTTAATGGAACATGACCAAAGGACCTGAGCAAATTGGCTGTGTTTTACCAATGGGAACGCTGATAACTTAGTATTCAGCAATTGCTTCATGGCCTATCATTTTTCGATAGAATACCAGGGGCTGAGGAGTATGAGCGAGGCTCTTCCTCTGACTGCCATCATTGAGGTATTTACTAAATAATACAGAATGAAAATACTACTTTCATTTCTTTGTTTTGCTCATAGCTGAATATTTGATGGAGTAAAGATTTGGAAGTCTGTTGCACGAAACGTTAGTTAGTTTACCTAGTCAGAGCTGAACCTCCAAATGCACAAGCTGACACGATCCATCCTGCATTACCATCCTGGTGACCAGGATGGCATCCTCAGCTTCAGAACACAATAGAGGGGCCTTGTTTGGGTCACACTTAATTGCACACATCCATCTCAGTTAATCAGAATTGATGTTTCAAGAGAACAGAATTCTATGGTATTACCGTAGAATCACAGAATGGTTAAGGTTGGAAGGGACCTCTAGAGATCATCCAGTCCAACCCCCCCTGCACATGCAGGGTCACCTAGAGCACGTGGCACAGGACTGCGTCCAAGCGGGTTTTGAAGATCGCCAGAGAAGGAGACTCCACAACCTCTCTGGGCAGCCTGTTCCAGTGCTCTGTCACCCTCACTGTTGAGACATTTTTTCCTTAAGTTCCTGTGGAACTTTTGGTGCTTCAGTTTCTGGCCGTTTCCTCTAGTTCTGTCAGTGGCCACCACTGAAAAGAGGCCAGCACTATCTTCCTCACTGCCTCCCTTGAGGTACTTATAGACACTGATCAGGTCTCCTCTCAGCCTTCTCTTCTCCAGGCTGAACAGGCTCAGCTCTCTTGGCCTTTTCTCATAGGGCAGATGTTCCAGGCCCCTGATCATCCTTGTATCCCTGCGCTGGCCTCTCTCCAGCAGCTCCACATCCCTCTTGTACTGTGGAGCCCAGAACTGGACACAGTACTCCAGATGTGGCCTCACCAGGGCTGAGTAGAGGGGCAGGAACCCCTCCCTCGACCTGCTGGAGATGCTCTTCTTAGCGCACCCAGGATCCCATTGGCCTTCTTGGCCATGAGGGTACCTGCTGCCTCATGGTCAACTTGTCCTCCACCATGACAGCCAGGTCCTTCTCTGCAGAGCTGCTCTCCAGAAGGTCAGTCCCCAGCCTGTACTGGTGTCTGGTGTTATTTCTCCCCAGGTTCCGGACCTTGCACTTGGCCTTGTTGAATTTCATGAGGTTTTTCACTGCCCAGTTGTCCAGGTGAGGCTGACTGGCCTGTAGTTGCCTGGGTCCTCCTCCTTGCCTTTTCTGAAGACTGCTGTGACATTGGCCTTCTTCCAGTCCTCTGGCACCAGCCCTGTTCTCCAGGATCTTTCAAAGATGATGGAGAGCCGCTTAGCTATGACATCTGCCAGCTGAAGCAGAACTCTGGGGTGCATCCCATCGGGGCCCATGGATTTGTGGGTATCGAGGTTCCTTAGGTGCTCTCTGACCCAGTCTTCCTCTACCCAGGGCAAGTCTTCCTCTCTCCAAGCTTCTTTTCTTGTCCCTAGGGCCTGGGACTCTAAAGGGCTAGCCTCTAAAGGACTATCTATTATGCATAGGTATCCCTCAAAGTTTCCCAAGTGATTCCTGTTCAGCTGAGGATAGTGTGGCAATATGAGAATGTTGTACAACATTAGCATGGCAAACACTGAATGCCTAAGTTAATATTAGTAACTGCTCTGTTTATTGTACTGTCAGATACTTGGAAACTCCTTTATGCAGTATAATAGCTATGGAACTTTATACAGGAAGCATATAAATTTCTAATTAATTAATGGGCAGCCATAAAATGATTTAATAAAGTGACTTGATGATGACTAACAGCCTGGGCTGCTTGCTTACATTATTTCATCACGCTGTTGCTAGCCTTCTCCTGTATTTTTCAGAACTCTGTATTCCAATGGCATATTTTGAAGCATGAAAGATAGCAAAAGAGGACTCCACAAATTTTCTCCTCTGTGTTATTCTGTAACAGCTATGTATGAAGTTAAGTTCCCTTTGTTTTTCTTAATTTATCTGTTTTGGTAAGAATGGGAAAATAATCTTTTAGAGACAAGAATAGAAAGGAACAAAGCTGGGGGATGTAGAAGCAGAACTGTGGATTATTTAAAAATCATAACAAAAAATTATCTTAGCTTCTTAAGACTCTCCAAATGGAGGAGTCACAAGCAAGTCATGAAAGAAACTGATAATATCAGAATATTCCCTCTTTTGTAAATGCTTTTGGCTCTTTCACATTTCGTGTAGTCTAGGATAATGTTATATGCTGACAGTAATTATACCTATTGCCTAAAAATGTCCATGTGTTTAATAAATTAGTATCTGCTTTTTTTAGTTGCTTGGCAGAAATGCAATTCCTCCATGCCTGCTCGCAGGTGAGCACACAGGACTTGGCATCTGCAGCCAGCAAGGGATGCAGGCAGTCTTGGCTTGCCACTGAACTATTCATTGCCCTCTTCAGATACCTGCAGAGACTTGTTCAAGGCAGGTGGTTTTATCTCAGCATGTGCAAGTTCTTGTGTTTCTTCTACAAAACTTTGCTTTCACACAGGTGCATTTCTGGTTTGGCTCCATTTTTTTTTTTCCTGTGGTTTTCTGGTTTGGCTTCTCTGCTCAGGTTAGTTTCTTACTGCTAAGTTTGCAAATAACACAGTGATTCGTACACTTAATACTCTGTTAAAACATTTATTTTTATTGGATTATTAAAAGTCAAAATGTGAACTAGGTAATACAGAAGTCTGAGTAAAATTGTTTGGAAGTTAATCAAAATCATATTACATTTGTTTTCAAAATTTATCTGACTGCAGTTATTACATTTAATGATCCCCTTCTTTTTTCAATATTTTTGAGACATATGATTATTTTGTGTTTTGGGCTATCCTGCCATATACTTAGAAGAATAAGAAAAGAGAACCATATGTTCGGCTTTAGTGGTAAATCCTGGGACTTGTCTGTGTGGTTTTAAGGAGTGTGTAGATAAACCATGACGAAATAACTGATCCTAACTGAACTCTATCCACCATAAGGGATGACCAGTGAGCAATTATACTAAGCTAAGGAGCTCTTGAATTTTCATGCTTTTTATAAAATATAGCCTAGATCGCCTGTTGGTCTGTCTTTTTTTTTTTTTTTTTTTTTCTAGTGCTTCATCTGTGGGCCTTGTTTTTCAGGAATCATTAAGCTGGTGATTTAAGAGGCAGTGAAGGGGGAGGCCAAGAGTGGAGTCCTTGTATATTAAACAACATGCTTTAACATGTATAAACAACGTATATATTATTAAGAGAATGAGAAAGAGTTTTATTGGAGACTATATATAGAGCTGTTTAATCCAAGGAACCCCAGGTTTTATCTCCGGAGCATTTAAATCTGTTTTATGAGAAAAATGACTTGGAGAGGTATGAACTTTTATCTTTTTTACCAGCTTTCTGTTGATAGGGACATTCTTAAAGCTTATTTCCGTATTTCCTTACTCAGGATCAGTGAGATAACATATCCAATGAATCATCATTTTTGTTGATTTATTTAGAAGATTTAATAGGGAAAATTTTAATTTTATGCAAATACTTTTTTTCTTTAGTAACTGAGCAACAGGACTTTTGAATCTCTGGTAGATTCTTTGTTATTCACAATCTTCTATCTCTGTTTAGATGTCCATTAGTTCTGGCATGTGAAAAGACGGTGAGCAGTGATTGTCTATTTATCCCTGATGTTTTTATAGAAATCTTTCTACTTCATCTACTGGTAGACTACAGTGTACGTAAGTGACTGAATGGAACACTGAAAAGCAAAGAATAGCATGTAGAAAATGAATAGGTAGTGCTGGCAGTTAAAGTGGCTTGGTCTCATAGCAGGCGGAAGAAATGAAATAAGAGAAGTAAGTCTTTGCAGTGTACATTAAGATATATATATATATAAAATATATATATACATATACATATGTATATATATATATTTTTCTGCCCAGGTATATTCTCCACAACCAGAGATAGGAACTAATGAAATACTCAAAACTGCAGCTGCAATACATATTCCAAAAATCATGAGTGGTGAAGTCATTCCTGATGCTGCTGGCGTGTCTCCAGAAAGAGAGGGAACCAGGAGCTGTGCAAAAACATGACTAACTGTGAGACTTTGTTACTGATCTGAGTCTTTGGAAATAATCTTTGTTTGTAGGAGGGCCTTTTTTCTTCTTCTTCTTCTTTTTTTTAAGTAATTGAAGCAATTAAATGTAGCATTTGATCAGAATTTATAGAATTACTCAATATTAAAAAGCCTTTAGTAAACACCAGAGTGACCAGTGTGGTTTACATTAATATTTTTTGCTTTTTTTGCTCACCTTAAATGTAATATACACAAGTGTTTTTTTATTTTGCTCAGAAGGACTTTTTTTTTTTAAAAAAAAAAAAAAAAAAAGGTGTCACATTTAAATTTTGTGTCTATATAATTTGTTGCCAGGATTTTTTTACCCAGAGGTATGATGTAGTTCGGATTTAAAGAGATTTTCATAACTCTTTTGTCTACTTATCTTTTACTTAAAACTTTTATATTTTTCTTAATGACCTTGTGCAATATACAAACACAAATGTTGAAAACGAGAGAGCTTTCATTTCGGATTAAGATACATATTTAGGTGCAGATTTTAGATATGTATATATTGATATATGGATATATTCCTAAGTGAATAGAAGATGTAAGATACAGTGTTTATTTGTCATGGCTATATGTTTAACAGATCATCAGATAAACTGCTGGCGTACAAGAAAACTTTCAATCTTAGAAAGCTCTTTAATGAGAAAACATTTAAACTTTTTATGTTCACGTAGTGGCCTATGGCATCTCATTACTTAGGACTGTGTTATCTTGTTGTTACCATGGAATTAGATTACTCTTGATCTTTGATTCATGTGCTCCCTTCTGTCCTGGCCTTAATGCCTAGTGGATGGCCTGTACACATGAAGTAACAGTTTCTGGAAGGTGACCTTCTAGTGACACGTATCTAAAAACTGTTCTCCTGTGCCTGATGTGTGATGCTGAACACTGACAGTGGGGCAACTCTCTAGCAGTGATGTGGTGTCATCCCTTGGACACTAATACTGTTACTTAAGTGTGTTTTTTCTGCTCCCCCCCCCCCCCCATTCTTGGTTTACAGAAATATAAATTCTCCCATAGCTATGGTGCCTTGCATCCAAGAGTGGTACATTGTGATAATCTGTTTTCTCTACTTCAGTCTGCTGGAAGAGTAAAAGGGAACTGTTGTGGAAGAGATGGTTCTTAGTTTGGCTTTACTGCAAATTCTACAAATAAGCCAGCATCCTATGAGGCAAAGTGTTACCCTGAGCAAAATTTTTCAGGGAAGTTTTTGAGTAAATCTGCAAAAGCTCTTACATATTAGACTAACAGGAACTAAGATAAGAGTTTTGATAAATTTCAGTTTCAAATTGGAGAAACTGTTGAGCTTTAAAACATTTCTAGACTTTGCATTTGAGAGTCAGCAATTTCCTTTGGCATATTGTGAGTATTTGCTGCTAACAGGGGCCTGGTTACACTGACTTTGAGGACTTGTAGGACTAGCCGTGCTTTGACTCAAACCCCAGATGAGGGAGATGGATCTAGGAGAAAGCTTGCAGTGTACTGTGAGTATGCTTCTGAGCTCTAACTCCACCAATTATAACATTGGAAACATTTTTAATTGAGACAGCTATGATAGATGCAAATAGTCTTTTTAAAGTTTCAAGTCTGTGAACTGATAAACTTTCGAATGCTGGTAAACTGTCAATAAGGACTGATAAAACTGTCAGGCCCCACTTCTACAAGCTATATTCTTTACTGGTTAATGTAAGTTAAAAAGGTACCTTAGAAAGGTGCCCGAGAAGACAGTTATATTTTCTTAATATGGTACCTATATTTTACAGTCTCACTGTTTTATGAATGTTTATTCTTACAATGCTGTTTTGGCATGAACTACATTTTGTTTCCTAGGCAGAAAACCAAAAATCTGGAAAGACCAAGTGGGTTGTCAAAGGCAACTCAGAAAAAAAGCGTGTGGCAAAAGCTGAGTAAAATTCCAGTCTCACAACCTTCCATACTATAAATAAATGACAAAATCATTCTTCCCAACCTTTGTTAATGTTCCAAAGTACCATATGCTTCTTATATACTTTAGTGCTTATTTCAGTTTCTCTATGTTGGTACCAGGGATTGCATGCCCTGTACAATTACCTGTTTGTATAGAATGTATTTTTCATTGTTAAAAAAAAAACCTACAGAATTTATTGATATATATAATATATACATGAGAATTTTTTTCAGTGTTGGTTAGTATGATTTCTGTCTTCTAAGCTTTGGGTTCAATTGGGGCTTTTGAAATATGCACCAAATCTCATAAAACAAAACAAAACAAAAAAGCTCCAGCAACCTGATAATTGTTCAATTCTTTACCACAAAAATTTCAGGAAGTTCCTCAGAGAAAATGTATCAATGGCTGCTCTGTCTATGATCAGACTTGGCTGCAATATATAATTTTGACTTTATTTTTAGCAGCAACAATAAAATGGCATTGAGGAATGGTTTTGGAGATCATGTGTATTTAATTTGTATTGCTTTTTTGCATTTATTTTGCAAACATACTTGGTTCTTGAGTTTCCCCGCAAGTTCTGGATTTTAGTCTTCTCAGTTTCTTTAATTTGTTTGTTTTTATGGGAAATCATTCTCAAATAATTATCCTTTCTTCAAAAAAATATGCAAAGCAGTACAAAATCAGGCATGTGATCTTTTTTTGCATCTTGCTTGCTAAATTTATTTTATAGATGTTGTAAAACACACAACAATCCTGGAAATGTATAGCATCTACCTCTTTCTTAGCAGTATTAGTTGTCCACTTAGAGGAATATATCTTGATCAAGTTTTGATTAAGGTTTCTCTTATGCAAAAATCTTGAGATCTTCCTTAGTTAGGGGTGGAGCAGAGAGGGGAAGAAGGGCAGAAACCAAAACCACACGTATTATCTAGCATTCAGTGCACTGTGAATGTAAGTTGTGACTTAATTATGTTTTACATTTTATTCTGGATTACTTCATAAATAACTTCTGCAATTTCATTTTCTTTGTCTGCTACTGAAATCGAGTTGAAGTTTTCACAGAACTGCTTATATACATCCAAGATCTCTTCCTTGAGTGGTATCTCTCTACACTTGTCAACACTGAATTTCATAGCCTAGTCATGCTCTAACATGATATTCTTTTCTGTTTATCAGTTTTGTGATCTAGGATAACTTAACTAATGACTCCTATCACCTCACTCTTCATGTTTGTTTCTAAGTTATTCTTACATGTTCTTTCTAAATTGCTATTATATAAATTTGATTAACAACACAGAACAGATACCAATGTCCAATTTCTTTTTAGTGAAAACTATTTACTTCTACTCCTTGTTTAAGTGTCAGACAGATATGACTTTTCCACGGCAGGTCTTAGTGATTTTTTTCCCTTTGGCTTCTGAAAGGATGTTAGAAAAGAGCACTCTCAGCTGTAAGAGTTTGGGCTGTGTTCTCTATGTTGCTGAGGACAAAGTCAGGAATCAATTCTCTCTTCTGGATTTCTCAGTTACCTCCTCCATACAGCAGACTTTTGTGGAATTTAAAATTTTAGTTTGTGTTGTGCTCCAAGGAGAGATGGAGGTATGTTACAGAAAGAATTCTAAACTTTCTGTAATATACAGAACCAGTTTTTGAGTCTTGCCATCATTTTTAGTTTCCTGCGTACCTTGACGCTTTTGAACTTTTGAAGCCTTTGAACTAGGCGGTGCCATAGAATAACTGAGCTGGAAGGGGATCTGTACGAATGACCTCGTCCCTCACACGTGCCCAGGCAGCGGGGTCAAGGTGCTCTGGGCCCTGTTCGGGTAGGTTCTGAATGTCTGCAACAATGGAGATTCCACAGTTTCTCTAAGCAGTCTGTTCTGATGCGTGACTACCCTTATATAAACTTTTTTTTTTACTGAGTATCTATCTACACTTTCTCTTGTAATTTGTATATGTTACCTCTTGTCTGATCGCTATGCATTTCCAAGAGTACTCTGATTTATTCTCTAAATTTATTCTCTTTGGGCAGCTGTAGTCAGTAGGAAGATTCCCTCCTTAATTTTCTCTTCTTAAGACTGACCAGAGCCAGATCTGTCAGCCTCTGCTAGTCAATCCTGAACTTGAACCCTGGGAACTTCTCTGGAATTGTTTGAGTATGACAGTGCCCAAAACTGGGCTCAGTGATTGTATTGCAGCCTCACAATAGTGGGATATAAAGGAATAAAGAGGGCAGCCACTTCCCATGGTCCTGACGATGACAGGCTTGCTAACCCAGCCCTGTGCATGGCTGCCACCTTCCTCCTGATCACTTATGTTCAACTTGTCGACAAGAACCACCAAATGCTTTTCTGCAGAGCTGTCTTGTAGCTAGTTGATGCCCAGATGTACTGTTGCATGAGGATATCCCATCCCAGATGCAGGATATTGAATGTCCTTTTTGAATGTCAGAAGGTTTCTGTCAGCCCGTTTCTTAGCCTATCAAGTTCCATATGAATAGCAATCCTGCCTCGTTTATTAACTGCTATCCTCAATTTGATATTATAAATACTCATACCAGTCTTTTGATACTGAAAACATCTGTCCTGGAGTATGGACTTATTATATGCAAATAAATTTTGGTTTCATTAATGGAAACTGTTGCAAAATATAATTTTCTAATGGAACAAACTGCAACAGTCATAACTATCAGTAACAAGGAGCATATCATGAAACACTGGTGAACAATTTTTGTGATTTCAGGGGCATTGTTTACACTGCCTGCTGGTTTAAGGACTACTTTGGTTTTATGAAGGATAAAGTCATAGCTCCCTTGGTGTTTATTAGAATAGATGGTTAGTGATAGCACAGAATTCAGAGGAGTGGTAGTGAAATAGGATGATGTTATTTTCCACTTTCATCCTAATGAATGTCTTTGGTCTGCTCTAATGGTTCCATTGCAAAATTTGCAACTGTAAGCTTTTGCCTGAACGTCCAGCATCATGGAAATATGTAACATTCTCTGATCTGATTAAAGAGAATGAAGCTCCAAAAACGTCCCTCTCCACACTACTTTCTTGTATGGCAAAGTGGGTAAGTCTGGAAGTACAAATGCCCCTGATTTTGATCTTTACATGTCTGGTTGCATTCTTCCTACTCTAGAAAGCTCATGATATCTGGGAATATTTTGTTATTGATTTTGCTATTGTTTACCAGGCTTTTTTGTTCTATTCTCTAGCAGCTTATTAAATAAGTAAAACAAAGCCTGCTTTTAACCTAAGGTAGAAAAACGCACATGAGAGTCATTAGTGTGATGAATGTTTGTAACTAATACATCATGATAGTATATGCCTCCATGACATCAGTTGATGTTAAGAGCACACAGTGATTTACAGGCTGTAAAAATTGGGCAAGTTACTAGCTGTGTTGCAGCAAAGAGAGGTTTTATGTGGAAATATGTGGTGAAGGGGTGGATCCTATTGTTTGAGTTGTCTCAAATATTGGGCAAGACGAGTTCAGTAAAAGAGCAGATACTTCTGACATATGAAAAGGTTATTTCTTAGCGCATGCAATCTTGCCATTTAAGATCCCCAGTAGTCTGAGTAAGCCATGGTTAGAAATGAAGCAACTACACTGGATGCGGGACTTGGAAGTCAAGATAATTTTTCTGTAAACTTTCACTCTGTTTGTTTATAATCTTCCCCATGGCTGAAGTCAGGCCACTTCTGTGACTTGGCAAAGTGATTAGGCTTGGAATTTTCAGTTCCTCAGGGATTACCTGGTGTATGGGCTTTGATCAGAGTCATCTTAACAGTTATAGGGATACCATTGGGTTTTCCTACCCTGTGTAGCATGTATTTTTGGACATAAAAATATATACATATGATCTGGATTGTTGAAGTAGCTTGTTTAAATAATGTTTTTATACTTACAGGGCAATTGGATCAACATAAAGGGCACAGAAGAGTGTGTGCTGATGGCTGCTGATCCCAGTGTTATGTCACCGACAACTCAGTGCCCTTGGTTCCAGTGGCCATGTTAGGACATTACAGCCAGCACCTGAACAAGGATATTTAATCCCTTCTCAACGTTATAAAGCAAGAGAACTGCAAAAGGTGCAGTAAGTAAATAGATATCTGATATATATATTATATATATATTTGATTGCTAATTATGTGTCATAATAGCATAGTCTTGTTTTCTAACAGAAGGCATCTGTAAGTAAATTCAGATGTTACCTACAGATCAGTATGGATATAATAAAAATGTTGCAGCAAGATAAAGGATATAGAAGTAAGTTCAAATACTTTGTACCTGCATCTTTATGCACATTCGTACGGTTGTGTTTTGTCTGACAGCAAGTTTCATATTTGAAGAAAAAATATGTTTGCTTTTCTTTTTCAAGAACACCTTTGTCATCTTTGTTCTTCTGTGTGGAACACACAACTATCATCCCAATACTGATGTATTTGAAGAGCAAGCATTTTAGGTTTACATTTCTCTTATTTGATGTATGCATGCAAGAATCAATTTCCTTGTACAAGCTACCTGCACACTGACTACTCCCCCTGGAATCCTCTTGGATTCCATTTGGAATCATTTTTTTCTAGAATACTTAAAATAATAACATAATATAAATATCCTGGTTGATAATATATGCCCACAATTTTTAGGGTGAAGTCAGCTCATTTAAAAGTGCAGTAGAACTGTGTACTGAGAGAATGAGATGGAGGCTTTTTCATTATGAAGCACAAATAACAAAGTTATGTTTGTGACAGAGGCCACTCCTGTAATTTATGCAAGTTTTTTCCCCCCAAAGCTTATTCAGATGGCATGATGTGCAATAGAACAAGTGAAATATGTGGCAAAGCTGATGTCACAGGAAAAATTAATTGAATACATGAAAATCATTTTCCCTTTTTCACTATCAATTAAACATAGCCTATGTATTAAGCAAAGCCTATGAAGTAACATAAAGATGAAATTTCAGAGTAAGTAATCTCTGCTAAGCCTCAAAGCCAATGTAGATAAAATAGCTTGGTAGGAACTTCATGTCACAGAGTGGGGTTTTGTGCCTAATGCTGGATGATACATTTTGTGTGGTATTCTTTAAGGGTTTGTAAGAGCTTGTTTGTTTACCTAAAGCCCAGCTGGACTAGATGTTTGCTGTGTTTCAGCTCCTAATGAGAACAAGATGAGGTCATGAATCTGTCTGATAAATATGAATTTATACGTATGCATTATTTGAACACTACTAGTGTGCAGAACCTTTTGTCATGACTAATGAAACTATCAGCTAAATAAATAAAGAGGCACTCTTTCATGCAGTATTGTGATTATACAGGAAAAAAAATGGGAGGATGTCTCAGGCTACCTTCAGCACTCCCATCTTCTTGCCTCCTTTCAATTTTACATGGAGTCTTTCCATATCTATAAATAGCAATGCTGGTAGATGTTGTGATCTAGATTTTTCTTTAAAGAAACAAAAATCATCATCTCTTCCCCCCTCAAACTACCTGTGATAAGCAAGGATTTACTTCACATGATGATGAACAATTTATAAATCGTGGGCTGTGCCATTACACTGATCTTTGAGATGAATTCATCTGTTTGATGTGGTTTTATGAGCATATGGAGATTTGAATTGTAAGGTGATCAGAGTC
Source organism: Tinamus guttatus (assembly GCF_000705375.1). Next base: position 51,529 of record NW_010582725.1, read on the forward strand.
TACTTTCTACACTGATAATGATGCAGGCTGCCGTAAGACTTGTGTATATGGTCACAAAATATCATTTTAAGGTGTATTTATCTGAAATAATGATTTTGACACAATTCGGTCTCCATGCTGCCACTTATTCATGTGATTCTGACACCAGTCTATCTTCCTGATGCCAATATGGAGAGGTTGGGAGCACAAGCATGTGATTCCCAGATGCCACACTGTCCTGTGAGGAATGCATCTGGTGTACATTAAAACATTTAGCCATTGTAATAGTTATATTTGGAAAAAGATCTTGTACATAATAACCTAAGATTAGGAATCTTCTACAGTGATGTAATGCTGTCTTCTTGCATCCTTTCTTACATCCAAACAAAAATTAATTATTTGCTCCTTGGCTGAAGCTAGAGATCTAGAATAAAAGTGTTGAAATATTCAAATGCTTACTTTTTCTGTAATAGCTGGATATCATTGTGGTATTTTAATAATCTTCCTTGCACTGCGCACTGAATTGTCCAATATTTCTTAACTGCAAATGCATCACTACATATTTCCAAGTAATGCTTTTTGTAATTAAACACAGTTTTAAATTTACTTTACTTTGCTTACATTATCTGGTTAGGCAATCGTTGTCTGGAACATAATAAAATAATCTAAACTACTGTTCTTTTAAGTATAAGCCAAACAATATTTAAGATGCAGTTGCGTCTTTAGGGATATCCTTAAAAAAATTAGAAAACATGAAAAAAAATAGAAAACATGAAGAGGAATCATCAATAAGAACAAGGAAATCATCTTGTTATAAAGGAGCTTTTGGATGGTATATTTCATTCAAAATTCTTAGAGAACAATGAAGACTTAAATGAAATATAAATGCAGCAAGATGGCTTACTGCAGGATACCTTTAAGGTAAAAGTTTGACTTGAGTCATGTGAAGAATATTCCTGCAGTGCTGCTTATGTTCTCAAAATCAAACGAGCTAGACCTTTATCAGATTCTGATATTAAGGGTATATGCTTCTGTGCATGTCCCACACCCATGCATGTGCATGCACACAAACCTGTGTATGTGTGTGCATGCAGCTTTTTATTCAGTCTAATGTAGACATAGATAAATTGGATCAATCGAGCAAACATACTGCTAACTAATATCAGTATTTCTACTATAATTAGAAGCAGACTTTTGAAAGAGAGAGTAAATATACAATTTGCCTGTGCTCAGGCCCAGTGCCACAGGTACACAGCACAATTTTTTTTCTTCATCTTAGTTTTTACTTGACCTTCTTTTATCTTCCGAAGAAGAGACTACCCTTTCCTGAATTTCTAGAAAGCTCTTAGTATATTCTTTAAACTACTATGGATAAAATACATATGGAAAAAAATTGTTTACCAGCTGAACCAAAAATAACACAAGGTAGTTAAATATTTCAAATGTATTAAAATTAAAATGACTGTATTAAAATTAACGTGGCATTCTGTTGCCTTGTAGTAGTGCTAGAAGCTTGCTATATTTTTAGGTGCTCATTTGTCTCTTAGTCATTTAAGATTTTTACAAATGAAATAGCAAAAAAAAAAAAAAAAAATCCCAATTTATTCCTTCTTGCAATTCAATCAAGATGATAAATAGAATGGGTCGTTTCTACTTTAACCACTATTTGATTGCACAAAACTGTTGCTTTTTCTTTCACAATTCTAGCAAAGAAATGCTAAACAGCTGGTATTTTTTCTAGTAGTTTTTAAGGCAAATTGGAAAAAATTGAGCCTTGAAAAGTAGTGGGGTGGGGTTCATATACTATATGTGTAGTATTATACATTCTTTGTCCTAACCTAAGCTGACAGTCCTTCAGAATGTGAGAGGACATAAGGATATGGTTTAGGTTGCTGCTAACTGTATCCAGACAGGGAAGAATTGTGGAAAATTTTAATTTTCTGGAGGAGGTTTAGCTTGAATGCCCCAAATGCTTGCTGCAAAGGGACTTTAAACCTTTAAGTGTCTAAGAGATGAATTATGTCAGAAAAGAAGAAATTCTGTAAATGATTAGAATGAAACCATGATCTATTATTTGTGTGGAGTGAAACAGTAAAGCTAGTGATGTTACTAGGAGAACAAAGGGGAATACTGAAAGTGAAATCTACTAAAAACAATGTCCAGATTCAACAATATATTGTAAATGCAGCAGGTCTACTACATTTGAGAGAGACTGGAGAAAGGAAGAGATTCCTTTAGAGGAAGATCAGATTAGGGATCATTTAGGAAAGTACACAAGTGCAGGGACCCGATCGGGATGTACTCACGAATGCTGAGGGCAGGGGCAGATGTCTTTTCTAGGCCATTCTCAGTTATCCTGGAAAGGACTTGGAAAGCAGAAGAGGTGCTTGAGGACTGGAAGAAGGCTGATGTCCCTCCTGTTTTCCAAAGAGGCGAGGAGGACAACCCTGAGAACTACAAGCCTATCAGCCTCACTTCCATCCCTGGGAAAGTGATGGAATAGCTCACCTTGGATACCCTCTCCAGGGAGGATATCCACGTGGAGGATGAGAAGGTGATTAGAAGTAATAAGCGTGGATTCACCAGGGAGAAATCATTCTTAACAAGCCCGATAGCCTTATATGATGGGATGACTAGCTGGTTAGCTGAGAGAAGAGCAGTGGATATTGTCTGCCTTGTCTTCAGGAAGGCTTTTGATGGAGTCTTCTGTGATATCCTCATGGGCAAGCTCAGGATGGGTGGAATAGATGGGCAGACAGTGAGGTGGATTGAGAACTAGCTGACAGGCAGAGCTCAGAGGGTTGTACTCAGTGGCTGAAGGTCTAGCAGGATGCCTATAGATAGCTGTGTCCCCTGGGTGTCACTACTGAGTTCAGTCATGTTTAATTTACTGCTTGATGACCTGGCTGAAGGGGCAGAGTGCACCGGCAGCAGGTTTACTGGTGATCCAAGCCTGGGACGAGTGGCCACCAGAGGACTGTGCTGCCATTCAGTGGGACCTCAACTGGCTGGAGATAGGGCCAGGGAGGAACCTCATAAAGGTCAAGGAAGGGCAATGCAGAACCCTACACCTAGGGAGGAATAATTCCTTTTTACAATACAGACTGGGGGCTGGCCAGCTGGAAAGCAGCTATATGGGGAAGGACTCCTTTGGGGACATGTTCTGCATGCTAAGAAGAAGCCTTCTAGATTCTTAATGCAGGCCTCGATTGGTTGAACTACTTCAGATTATCAAGGTCCTGAGATGTACAAGATCCTGCAGATCTATTTCCTCCAGAAATAGAAACTTGAGAACCTGGAGGATCTTAGGAGGAAGTTTTATGAGTCCCAGGCTTTGTGAGAAGAAGCTCCCAGATCCCCCTAGACAAGTCTCTGAGGGTTGTCATGCTGTTGCCTTTGTAGAAAACTGCTAAGAATCTTCAGGAGTCTGTGCTGGATGTCCTGAAGCTGTGGTCCGAAGATCTCGAGGAGTGCTAAGTGCAGAAAGCTCATCCCAGCTTTTCTAATCTTAGTTCTCCAGCAGGATCAGAAGTCCAGCAATCTGAGTGATGAGGCAAGCGGATGGCAGAGTTGCTCCACAAGCATGACTCACCGAAAGGCAAGGACTCCTAATTCCAGAGTAGTCTTCATCTTGGGGACAATTGCTTATGGCAATTACCAGGAAACCAAGCAGATTTCTGGTAGGAGCCTATTCAGATAGCCAGGCTAAAATGTCTGTCGAAACACTGGTTGTTTATTTGTGCGAGTATTATTGTGCTTTTGACAAAACAGCATTTTCTACCTAAAACTTTTTTAAATTATATGCCTTTTTTTTTTTTTAGAAAGATATATAGTTCAGTGTTCTTTTGTGGTGAACATGATATGGGATAAATAAATATCCCATTATATATCCCAAAATAAATAAAAATATTTATCTTAGCAATTTGTGTTTTCCTTTCCTATTTTTTGAATTCCATTCAAAACAATGTTATTTGTGTTTGCTATTTGTGTACCAAAAGCACAGTGAACTGCTTTCCATTTGGAGAAGAGTTGCAGCACGGAGCTTTGAAAGGCATCAGAGTTTAGGCTTAGAATGCAGGTGTCCTGATCAGGAGGGGAGAAGCATCAGCCTTGAACATATCGGCTTCAGAGGGTTGGTCTCCAGATATAGGAGTGTCTTCTGCTGAACTCTGATTGTGTTCAGAAAAAAAAAAAAAAAAAGGAGATTTGGATCCTGTGGATTCTAAAACTGCCAAAATTCTTACTATTTTTGCGTATATTGAGATGATAAAGAGGTGTCTCTTTACTTCCCAGTATATGGCTTTAGGAAGGATAATATTAACAGAAATATCATTATGTTTCTTTGCTGACAATGCAGTTCATATCACACAGATGATGGCAGTCATAGTTGCTCACAGGATGCTGGAGTAGTCGTGGGTCATGAAAGAGATTCACTATTTTCAAATTTGATATATAAATGAAAGTACTGTTTTTATATAAAACTTAAAAGCAAAACATAACAGCAGATGCTGATCTGTACTGCTGCCCTAAAATAAAAGAATGGAACTTGATACCATGGTCTAAGAAGGGAGCACAAATTGCAGGCTAGTGGTGAAAACCTGTTTTTCCCTGTTTAGGTATATCTTGTATCTTGTACAACCACTGCTGTGTTATGAAAAATATAAAATTTAAATTATAACCTATTCAACCATAGAGTCTGGCATATGAATGGTATATAAATGCTAGCATGGCTTAAATATTCTTTTTTTTTTTCTTTTGTTATGATTCCACTAGACAGGTGAGATAGAACAGGGTATGGGCTAAGCACTTGCAGAACCCTTTCTTTGCTTCTTCTCTGGATTACTTAGATATTGCATCAGAGGTATTCTCTGCTTATTTCCTTCTTTCCTAGAGTAAGTGGACAGGGATTGCAAGGAGACTTTGCTTTGCCCTACATGCTGCCTAGCAGCTGGGTTAGCAAGTGGGTTGCAATTGTTGGTAGTGGTGAATTACTGCTTCTTCCCTAAGGTCAGGGAAGAACTATTCATTTGAGAAGTGCGTCTGATGCATATTTTCTTCTGGAGCACAGTTGGTTGTATATCTTTTCTTAGAATTGTACCAAAAAGCTTCTGTTTTCTGTAGCACTTAATATTTAAATGTTTTCATTTTAAATTTAGAAAAAGCTTTTCTTTTTTATTACTTTAAGGGCCTGACTCTGTAAATGTGCGGCTGAAAACATGTGTGTGTATGCTGAATGGGACCCGGAGATTTTCCAGTGAACTCTTCACGGCACTTTTCTTACTTTATAAAATTACAAATACTGGCAGTTGGTTCTTTAGTCCCAGTTCAAGTTCTTGTGGTAGTTCCCAGCTTTGCTGCAATGCCATGTGTGTATCTTTTAAGCAAAATTTGCTCTGTGGCCTTGGTACTCCAAACAAACGGCCTTATTTGGAGCGTTTCTAATAGAAATGTTCCTGCCACATATATTTGCTTGGTCTGTGCATTCTCGTGTAGAATATTTCCTGGCATTAAAACGGACAATATATGTTTAAGCAAAGGTGCTTAAGCATTTACATCTATGTTAATCATGGTAACAACCAAGTTTTAATGGCATGAACACTCTGTATAAGCAGGCATCTGATACAGTTGCTACTTATATTTAACAAAAACGTTATTTGCAGAAAGAGAACTTATTTGAAACAATATGGGTATGGTGAAACATTTTTTGTCTTTTAAATGGGGGCTATTTTGGGGCTAAATATTAGGTCTATATGATATCTGAGAGAGCTTTGCTGTCGAAATCCCGCCACCTTCTCTCACGCAAGCCATCCCACTGAGGTCAGCCAGTGATTCAGTTTTTTTAAGGATTACTTGTGTGTATAAAACTTTATTGGTTTTGATATATGGATGGAATTTTAAACTCTGTAAGGGAAATGGGTAATCCATATTCGTTGACATTCATTGGAAGCTGGATTTTGAAATGCGCCCTGTGCCCTTGGAACTAAATAAAAAGCAAGTTAATATGATTTAGGGAAAAAAAAAAGTCTTTGTATTTAGTTATATCTTTCATTTTATAGGTGTCCATTACAAGGATCTTGTTTGTGTGAACTTCCAAAGAAATACAAAAATGAGGAGTGGATCTCTGTCTGCTTTCCTCAAGGCCTTAGCTTGAGGGAAAGGAGGGAGAATTTAAATATAAGTGGACTGTGAAGCTGGCAATGAATGTTCTCTGAGCAATACAGAGATGATGAAGCAGTAATTAGTGATTAAAAAAATCTGTATTAGCATCAGATTTTTTTAAAGATAAGTTTGTGATTTGATATGAAAGTTTTAAGTCATATTTATTTTGGCAATCGAAATTTTTTGACCAAATCAGATGCACTATCCATGATATATATAGCAAGCACATGTAACTTGATGTATTTCCAGTATCAAAATGAGTATTTTTTTAAAGATAAGTTTGTGATTTGATATGAAAGTTTTAAGTCATATTTATTTTGGCAATCGAAATTTTTTGACCAAATCAGATGCACTATCCATGATATATATAGCAAGCACATGTAACTTGATGTATTTCCAGTATCAAAATGAGTATTTTGTAGAAGAGCCTGTAGTCTTATTTCGGTTTCTCTTTTGAAGCAAAAGCAGAGCTAACAAAAAATGTTTTTCCTCACATACAGACATCAAGCACAATGAAAATGAAGGAGTGAAAAAAACTATGAATTACCCTAATCTATCAGCCAAATGTGATCTTCAAGTTGAAATTGGAGCACACTGAGCTCTAGGAGCACTCGCACGTTATTGTCATCCTCTTTACACCAGCAACCCCAAGATTTGGTTGTGACCCCTTTACCAAAAGGTCAAACCATCTTATCTATGGTTTCAGGCTCCACAGGACACCTGCAATTGGCTTTTAAAGTAGGATGGTTTTGTCATTGTATTCTCTTCTCCTTAAGCATTGCTTTTTCTTTTTCTTTCCTTTCCTTTTTTTTTTTTTTTTCCTTTGATAAAATACGCCCCGGATATACTTTCTAAGATCTGTAACTATTACAGGTATAAGAGAAAATTAATTTTAGTAAATCCATTGAAACACATATGGTAATAAATTCCATGGACAGCATGATAAATGTGTCTTATATTTGGCATAGCTTTAACATACCACTTTTTATTATTTTTCCATGATACTCTTTCATATGAGTAAAACTGTAATAGAAGATTGTTTGCAAAGGGAAGTGTGAATTGATCACAACATGCAAACTGGATTTTCTTCAGCTTGGAGTGGAACCCTATAATATTGCCTTTGAAGTTAGAGTGTTTATTTTGAGGCCTTGCTCTGAGGACAGTATGAGCTAGGTGACCGTCACACTTTCTAAACCTGCAGCCTCTGACAACTAAAGGTGCAAAATTTCCCTGTCAGTTTTGAACTCCGGCTCCCCATGTAGTATCACGTTGCATTACTTGCCAAACCATCAAGACCAATCATCATTCAATTTAGGACACATTTTGAAACAATTCAAATTTGGAACTGATTTCAAAGCCATTTAGATTTATATAAGGAACTCATTAAAAAAACACAACAAACTATTTTAAATACTGGACCAATTATCTATGTATATAGGCTACATATTGAAATGGTTTAAAACTTGAGCTAGTTCATCTCAAGCAGCATCGATTTGGTAAAGATACCAAACACATGTAAGTGCTTCATTGAACAAGGCATTTTCCTTGCCACTTGCTGCCTCACCCCTGATGTTTTATTCATCAGTCACCTGAAAATAGTTTTTCATATAACCTTGCTTAGCATATCATATCACTCTGCAGGTAAAGAGTGAGTGTAATCCTTTGGGCAGTGTATAGGGAGATAAACTGAGATCGTCTGAGTTGACGAGTAAAGTTGCCATGAGCAAACAGGACAGCACAGGAAACGTGTGAGCTCATGCTGCTGTTACTTCCTCAACAGTGCAGAAACCACAGAAGAGGATTCAGTGATGACTACTAAAGAAAGAAAGGAGAGAGCTTAAAACTCATACATGTTGGTATTTAGAGAGCTTTGATGTGGCACTTTCACTCCGTGATGTTTTCAGACCAGAGTTTTATGGTTAGAAATAACTGAAGACTATTATACAAGCCAGGGATTGTCTTTTCACTTTCTCCCTTTGCTTGAGAATGAGGAATTCAAACTGAGAAAAGTTGGTGAGCAGCAAGGTGTGTTGATGAGGACAAGCTGGACTGGGGTGTTAGCCGACAGCAAGTGGGGACTTTTTTTCGCAAGAAAGTCATGCTAGCTTTGATGTCATCAGGAATAACAATATTGGAAGAATAGCTGGAAAAAAATCCTTTAACTGGGTCACAGCTGATCTGAAGAAAGTGAAAAGTCTAGAAAGCTAGTAGACTGATGCATCTGTATGTAAATATTACCCTAAATAACATAGGTCTCTTTACAAAACCATAATTTTGAGGAATATGAAGTACCTTGACCTGTTGTCCTTCCAGATTTTTTTTTTTTTTTAAACACATCTACTGCTCCATTTAGGGCTCTGTTCTGTCATTCCTTCATCTTGAAGAATGTAGCATAAAACTTTGTCTGGTACTTATGAAAAAAGCAAGCTGTCTGGTTTTGCGCTGTTTAGCTTGGTGCCGTTTTTCTATTGTCTTCGGTGAAGTTTGAATTGGATCAGAGATGCCTGAACTAAGGCCTTAGTCCCCAGCATAACTGCTTGGTTCAGTAGATTTCTTCCCTGATTTGTGTCTTTGTAAGGATATCATGATTATGACCCTGTGGTTCAAATAGCCTTTAATAGAAAACATGTCCTATTTATGTATTTCCAAGACCAAATTAAATTTATGATGGGGATTGAGTGTGGTGTTTGCAACTAACTGAAGGGGACTGGACCTTGTGTCTTAGAGGGTGCCTTCCAGTTGCATATTCCTTTCTTACCAAGGTCAGTATTTTTCTCTGTTATTGTCAGAAGGAAATAAAGCTAAATGAATCCCTTTTCATGTTTTCAGCCACAGTGGAGCTGAGAGGAAAAAGTTACAACCATGGTAATGTTAGCAGTCAATATTGTTTCTCTTTGCAGAACCATAAACAAAATTGTGAAGCCAGTTTCTAAAAGGTCTCGATGACAGCTCTGGTAAATTTAAGCAATCTGGCTACAGAGATGAATAGCATTTTCTTGTTACATTTTATCTCTCTTTTAGCTTGTGAAGCTATTTTAAATCTAATTAACCTAGTGTCAAACTCTGTTTTCCCTCCAATGGTCTGAGAGCCCTGAACAAAGCTGATATTTATTTTTTATTACAAATTTCTCTTAAAGCGTTTCTTTTTAACATTTTTCCTTTTATTTGCCTGTAGACCAAAATCAATTATTACCTCAGGAGTGTATGGCTATGACAATAAAGCAGATGGGACTCACAGAAGCAAAGCAGTTTTTCCATTAATTCACAAAATATGTGTGTATGATGATGGTCTTGCCCTGGCTCAGCTTGCGTATTGGCAATTTTCATTTTTGCCAGTCTTTCTTTTTGTTCCACTGGGTGAAATTTCACTTCAGTGAATCAGTGGAAACTTGGCTATTAACATTGCTGAGGACAAATTGCCACTCATTATGTATTAAGCTACACAATGCTAATTGTAGCTAGGAATTGTATAGGAATTCCCCAAATGCCGGCCTGACTTACAAAGCACCAGTGGCAGTGGGTCTGTGTACCCTGGGGGTCAGGATAGCTGCACTCGGATGCACCTCACTCGAGCATGTAGATCACTGGATTTGTTTTATATTTGTTACTCTTTTATCTAACAGGGGTTTCCCCCCATGCACAGGCTTAGTCTTAATTTAAACTTTAAAAGGAGGAGGAAAGAATTTTAAAATAAACTAAAAAGAAGAAAAGTTTTTTTTTAGTTTTTGTTCAGCGAAAATGATGCATAAGCTTTAAGACATTTAGCCTTTTAACTAAGCAGTAACAAGGATGAAGCACATGTTTTTTCCAAAGAAAAAGAGACCTTCAAATTTCTGCCTAGCTACAGCAGCACTTTAAAATGGTCAGAGGTGTTTATATCAATTCCCCAATAACTCCAAAAAATTAAGAATCAAGTATTAACCGCTGCTACTATTTAAAAAAAAAAAAAAAAAAAAAGCTTTGCATAATAAAGACCTACTCTGTTTTTATTCTAGCTGGTCTGTGTAGCTACAAAAATTGACAAGCAAGGGAGCATTTTAGGGAAATTTTTCTGAGCCACTTCCTGTTCTCTGAATAAGGAACAATAGATTGCAAGGATTTCTGAGCAAATCCTTATTAGGAAGGATAAGTTATATAGAAATGCTAAAGAAATCCATAACTATGAATACAGTTTGTTTCAAACATAGAACTTCCTTTTGAAGGTAAATGTGAAGTTTGCCCTGACTTCCAGTTCATGTAGCGTTTATACAATCATCAACTGACAACAAGGGAATCTCAGTGCTGAAAATTCCTGGAATAGCTGTGAGCAGATCTGTGCACTCTCCACATCCTGTGTAAGTGGGATGACAGTCAAGCATAGATATCTCAGCTGATTCACAGAATGAAAGATAAATAATTCAAATATTGCAGTTGCAAGAAGCACTTTTTTTATGCCATGAGTCAACAGCTTTGGCATGCATTCTTCTCCCAGCAATTGTCCTCCATCAGACACGTAATTTTCAAACCACTGGTATAAACTGGAATGACGTTTGAATGTATTGTTTCATTTAACAGATTTATTACTTTAAGATGCCTGTTGTAGCTATTGTTTATTTTATGAGGCTTCTATTCATTATCTCATTGATTTGGTTTATATATTTTTGTCTCATGAGGTCCTGGCTCTGCTTCTGTAATTTGTATGCTGGCACCTGAACTCTAGAATATGTGACATTTTGTGCATTTAGCTTTGCCACTGTTGCGTGCATGCCTTTGGAAGGTGTCACTCCCTAACTGCAAGGTTGTCTCTTTACATTTTATGGGTACAAAGCAGTATTCCTAACAGCTAATCGTATTGGTCATTTTTTAATCTGGTTAGATAACTGCAGGTGGAAAAGTTCCTCCTTAAACGTATAGTCAATACCGCTGATATTTACAGAGCAGTTTTATAACTAAAAACCTAGCCTACTGATATAACATGGTAGTTCAGTTTTCCCATGTGAGCCTTATAGGAGATAAATATCATTTGATTTTTTTTGGGATGAGTTTAATTGTATTGGCTGGATTGCACTAGCTTTTAAAATTCAAACCATCCTGTAGAACTTAGTTTAGTTGCTGTCTTTGAGCATTTCCTAAATAGATTTTTCTTGATTGGAACCCTTTGTGACTTTCCCAAGGAGTCAGAATGGGGTTGTTCCCAGGATGGTTACGAACAGGATGCTGCTTCTGCTTGGCTGGACACCAACATACGTGACTCCTCCTGTGTGCTCTCACCTGCTTTAATGCCACCCAGTCGCAGGCTACTGAAGTCTGTAAGTGAATACTACACTGTTGGGTTTCATTCTACACTGGATATTTATTTATTTTTACAAATTCCCAATCAATTGCAATAGATATAAGTGTAAAAATACATTAAATCACCTCATACCTAGGGGCCGATGGAGATTTTTTTTTTAATGAAAATCATCTTAAATCAGTCCATTCTGAGACCAGCCTCTTCTCTCTGATGTCCATTTCAGTTTACCTGACAGCATTTATATCTGAGATCTGAATTTTGTTTATCAAAACTGTGGAAATCTGAGCTATAGCAGAGTAAAATATTTATATGGCTGGACAAATCAGGATTAACATCCATTTGTTATTAGGTTTCTGAGCTAAAGTTTGTCTCCTGTTTGACAGAAAATGTTGCTCCGATCATCCTTTGTTTGACTTCACTTTTTATCTTACTCTTTTCTACCTTATTTTCTACATATGGCACCTTTTGTAGAGCTGACCACCCACTCCTATGCCCTAAACCAGCTGTTTAGCCATGTTACATTGTTGAGATATGATTTTATAGTTCCCTGAAGTGCTTACAGTTTGTAGTCTCAAATGCTCTTTAAAGTTCTTTTGAAGATAAGCCACATTGTAGACATAGCACATGATAGAATAAGTGAATGTAGAATATGCTTTACTATCTGTTTGATCTCTTTTAGATGTTGATAATTGGTGGTGGCATGGCTGGACTGGCTGCAGCAGGAGCTGCCAAAGCAATGGGAGCTAATGTCAGAGGATTTGATACTGGGTAGAGTAAGAAAATATGGCTTAAAATCTGGAACACTGCTTAACATTTTATAAAACTCCAATTCTAATCACTAAAGACTATGGTGGAATCAATGAAAAACTATCCTTTATTGTATCCTTGCAGCTTAGGTTAGATGTAATGTAGAAATGACTCATCCTAGACAATTATACACCCATGAAAGTTGTAAAGCCCATCAGCATTTTTTACAAATAACTGAGCTGCAGAGAAAAAACAAGTAATATTAGTGTTGCTTTGAGAAATTAGAAACTCATAAATGTTATAGTATCAAAGGCTTGACCATCTTTCCTTGAAGGCACTGCATTTCTGTCGTGGAATCTGTACTAGCATGGTGGGTAATAAAGCAGAGTCTTTCCTTTCATTACTTATGAAACCACAAATTGGAATATTACCCAGACACCATTCCATGTTGGAAGGTTTTATGCATTGTGACATTTATAAGCATGGTAACATCATTTTCAGTAATGGTATCCATAAATGCCCTTAGATTCATCCCTCAAGCTTTATTAACAAGACTTTTGAGTAGTTCAATTCCAAAAATTGGAATCCAGAAAAAAAGAATAATAATCAATTTAGACATTCATTTGATTTCATTATTTATATATTTTTTAAAAAAGTGGTTTGTCACTATTCTGCTATATGAATGGTGAATTTTAACAGAGATGACTACTATTCTTAGATGAAGATTAAGATCAGATGTGGTCTGGAAGACAAAAATCACACAGTGAATAATGGTAAGATGATATAAAGGTGCAATTATTTGTCTGCTGCCAAAATGTATGCTGGGAGTATTGATTAAACGATCCTGTTTTATCAGTTGGTATCTTTCTTCAGAACTAAAAAAAATTTTATTTCATTACCTTTTTTTGAGTTAAGTTTCTAACTCATTTCTCTAGCTACAAGGTTATCTTTGTTTTTAAATGGAAGTTTATTTCTCTTTAATGATCTGGTTGAAGCAGGTGAACTCTGAGAAAGACTAGTATCATGAAACTGATGAAATCAAGAGTGTTTGCAAAGATGCTGACTTGCCTTGCTGCTGTTTGCGCCTTGGTTTGTCTCTTGATTTTTGGCTTGGTGAGAAGCTGGTAGCCAGAACTATGTTGGAGCAATGTTGGTGCCTGGTTAACAGAACTGATCAAGTCTGTCTCTCTGTCTTGAAAAAGGTAGTTTTCCCCTTTTACTCTGGGGAAAAAGAAATATTTCTACTGATATTTTTCTATTGAAAAATTAATGGAAATACTTGGATCTTATGTAGATCATTGAAATTTTAACATTCCTCTTATCAAATTATGTCCAAGTATGTTGTTCTGTGTCGGCTTATATCTGCCTGAGCTGATCTAATACCTCAGTCAACAACTTGAATAATGCTTGCCTGCCTTCCACAAATGCTGCACTTTCTGGCTCGACTGGAGGGCCTGTTTTGCACAGTGTTTATGTTATTGTAGTTGTGTGCACAGACGACCTGTGTGTATGTCATAGGGTCTTAAGGGTTTGTTCCATCTATTCATCTAAATACCCACCTGACATAGTGACAGTCATCAAAGTTGTGAGATTCCTGTAGTGTGAAAATGCTACAAAAAGTATTGTGGAAAACAAATATGCTGGGCACCTGTCTTCCTTGGAAAATGCTATTCCCTGTCTTCATTTCATCAGTAGTAATACCTGTATTTTTTTCCTCTTTCTAGAACTATGTCCTTTTCCCATTGGGAGGAGACATTATTTGAACCAATTTAAAAAGGTGCTTCCATCAGGAACCATACCAAGGGAGGAATTTTACAGGAACACTTGGGAGTGGGGTATAAAGCAGTAGCAGAATCCTTGCAACTCTCGGCTGTTTTCCTCCCAGCAGGAAAGATTTGCAATGGCCGATTCTGGAAAGCTACATGAATAGAACAGTCCAGCTCAATGTGTTGCAATTTTACCTTATATTGACTTCAGTGGCTGCTGTACTTGACTATCGTGTCATGACTTACTCCTGAATGTGCACTGAGGTCAGCACCTGTGGCTGCAGTGTGCCTGCACATGCGATGAACTGGCAGCAGCAAAGTCCAGATGGCTGCTAGCCAGGAATGATAAAATGAGAGGAAAAAACAGTAATTTAGGATAGCCTTCAAGATCAGAATTCCATATATGTTATTTTCAGAGTGTGAGGGTAGTTTTTTTTTTTTTAATAGTATGCATTCTTAATAAAATGAAAGGATGTTAAAGAAACATGATCTTTTTCCAGATACACTTGCAAAGAATTTCAGTATGAAGGTATCTATATCTTCTTCCTTGGAATTGACTGGAGTGCAGTTAATCCATGAAACACATTGTGCAATGTGATTCTTATCAGACAACCATGAGGTGTTTTCAAATTTGAAGTAGTTGATTTCTTATTCTGAAAAATAAGCACCATATGGTTTTGTAGCCAGTTCCCTGACTGGCCTCCCAGCTTGTTCAGTCTCTGGCTTCCTGACAAAATTTCTGGCTTTCTCTGGTCATGCATCAGAGTAAGCGATTAGTTTTAAGCAGAACTCTTAGCTTGTAAAACAAAGCTTTGGTAAGTCATGTCTGCAGTAATATGCAAATTTGATTTAGTAGCACGTATAAAACAGGCCTCAGATCTGTGGAGAACATGTGAAAAGTTTCCAAGATAATACATGAAAGCTTTGACAACTATTTATTTTTCTTTCTCATCAGGGTGTGGTGAATATGGGTTACACAGCCTTGCCAAGCAGGTTGGCTACTCAAGCCAGTAGCCTTTATTCCAATAGCATCTTGAAATTATTAAAAGCTGTTTCTCCTGACAAATAATATTTTCACTTTGAACAAAAGGATGATTTTTATTATGGGACTATTGATCATATCATGAAAGGAACCTTGGGAATGAAGGTGAGTTTCAGTGCCACTTAAATGTTTAATAAAAATGTCTAAAATGCATTTTATGAAAGACACCAGTGCTTTGTTAATGAGTTTAGCCACTGCAAGGAAACATATTATTCAGTGCCTTCAAGATAATATAGAGGAATTGAATGACTTACATGTTTCATGCACTAAAATGGGACAAAAAGATATTAATAAATATTTTCATGCTGTAAAAATCAATGCTACATATTGGACTTGTAAGTTTTGAAGAAGGATACATTAATTAAAATAGGTTCATCTGCTAAGCTACCGAACCGTGTTTTTAGAAATGTGACTTAAAGTAACAAATAAAGCATGTGGAGTCAAATCAGTAGGTATTGGACAAAGATGCCATGACAAGTAGCAATAGGTGGGTGCTACTCAGGAAGACTTCAATTAGTGCTAGTACAGCAAAAGTCAGATGGTTTAACACTGCTCTTACGATATGCTTGTGCCAAGATTGGGAAAGAAAGGGTACTGTCGCTTACAAGGACACAGTAGTTTTCTATTGAAGCTGGCGGGGGTTTGGTCTCGAAATGTGGAATAGATTTCAACTCTGATATGACATCATCAGGCCATATCCTGCACGGTCTCTGTTTTAGTAGCAACAGCCCTTGTACCTTCATACATCCTTTGGCCTCTCACCCTGGGGAAGAGAAAAGGAACTGGATATGCAAGTAATTTGGGAGGCAGCCTTAAAATGTGAAAACTGAGATTGCTTGTGTATTGGCTGCAATTTTTCAATATCTAAGAAGTTTCTTTAGATAGACTGATTATTTTTCAGTTATGTTTATCTTGGATTAATAAAGAGGAAAGTATAATTTCTGTTGCCACAGTGAATTGAAGATTGACAAGAATCTGTATCTGCCCGCAGGTAGTGTTAAACCAAAGTTCAGTCATGCTCAGTAATTAAATATTGGCAGACTGGGAATAGTTTTTAGCTAAGAAAGTGTTTTAAAAGGAGAAACATACCCATGTTCAGCTTTTAAGATGCATAGTTTAGGATTTAGATTTTATTGTTTAAACTTTTTTTTTCTTTTCCCATGATTCAAAATGTCAAGTATATGACATCTGAAATACATTGATCCACGTGCTGTGAGAATGTAAACATGGTTTTCACAACTGGCTGAATTCAGCGATTGAGGCTATTTTACAGACTAAGGATTATCATCATAAGTATAAGGTAAAGACCAAACCCATTTTTATGTATTCCTTTGAGTAATCCCACTAACTTCAGAAAGATTGATGAATAGCTATGCCAGAACTTTGGATGAAGGGTCAGTCCATTAAATTATGACAAACAAGGAATTGTCAGGATTCAACACAGGAATTGATCATAATGATGCTCTTGTTTTATAATAGAGCAGTTGGCTCTGGTTTTCCATGACCTTTACCAGAAGCAGCACCATCTTCTTCTCCTGTTGAAAACAGAAATCACAGTCTCATCATTTAGGCAGATCATGACCTCAGCTGGAATTTATACAAAAGGTACAAGTGAATTCATTTGATCTCTATTTCCTGTAGTCAGTTTGGCATTTGAATGATGAGCAGTGCTAGAAATAATTACATAATGATAAAGTTAACTTCTGAAAGGGAGTATGCACAGTGACTTAATACTAAAGCATAGTGACCACCGACAATGGATGGCTGGTATAGCATGCCCATTCCCAATTGAATGAAAGGCTAAAAACTCAACTTTTCAGGATTTTAAGTGAATCGTTGTATACTTTTTTGTTACCAAGAAAGTGTGCTCGTGTTAGTTATGTATGTGTAATAAATACCCAATATGATAAAGGTTAGGGACCCAATCCTGTGCCGTTTGAAACTAATAGACAGACTATTCTCAAAAGCTGTTGGATCAGGGCCTGTATATACTTCATAACTCCAGATGTCGTTATCTGTGTGGAAATTTGTATATGGAATGGAGAAGGAATCAGACAGCAAGGTTTTGATTAAGTTGAATAACATTTTCCTCATAAACGAAATCATTATGCTCTTTATGTTAACTAACTTTGAAAATAATGATGGTAGAATGAAAAAAAGAGTAGTTCTTAATACAAATGATAACCAAAGGGGATAGATCTAGAATAGCTTTTCTAGAGTTCACCACCTTTCAAGCTTGTTCAAGATAAATGTGCATAAATATTTCAGTTCAATGAAAGAAGTATTTTGGTGAAAGTTAAGAATGAAAAAGGAGAAATCTGGTCAAGTTAGTAAACCATTCCATAATCTTGCTTTGCACAGAGACTGAGACACCTTCTTTACAGCCTTCTCATAGGTATGTTGAATTTAGAATGCTTTGTCCAGTTACCATCCTTTTGATATCCTAGATTGAAGATGTTTTGATTAATGTTAGGCAGTTTCTATGCATTTTAATACCTACATTAAATTCATCTCCCATGAACTCTTCAGAGCCACAATCTGATATCCTTCCTGCATTGGGTTTTGTCTTGCTTGGAGGCATTCATATTGGTACATTGATTTGCTCGGAACTTATTTGGATGTATTTAACAAGACATTGTGCAAGTGATGACAAAATGTGTCTCTGAGTAAAATACCATATTATCTTGGATTAATGAAATGATCTAGTCTTTTCCTAAAGTGGGAAAAACATTTTCTTAAACCCCCAACACATATGGTCAAAGAGACTAGTACTGGGAGCAATAATAGTTTCTCCCAAGGAAGTATTGTTGAACTCTTTGTGTGGTCTGCATCTTTTAATAATGTTCAGATGCTACACTGTGGTCTGTATTCCTACTAAAGCAGTAAAGGTTGTGAGAAGTCACTGGGGAATTTATGACATAGTTCATTTTGTTTTTTGATGAACTATTTCTCCATATTTGCCCAAATGGAATATTTTTTTATTTAAAGATTTTGCTGGCAGTCCTTACATGCATCTGGAGGACCCAGGGTTGCCAGTTTACCTCCAGGTTGACAAAGATAGCGTTACTCCAGACAAGATTAGCTTTTTGGCAGAAACAAAGTACAAAAGATACGCATATAAAGCATGTACAGGGAATACCCGTGCACATGGGTGTCAATGACACAGCCTCATTAGAAGTAAGGCTTGGGTTTTAAGTCTGGTTTTAGTTTATGATTAATTCAAAAAATGTTTTTCTTTATTATCCTGAGTGTGTACTTTTTTTTTACAAGCTTGGCAGGTATTTTAGGACATGTATTTTTTTTCCTCTTTTACTGAAATGGTGACTACATTTCATCTTGTTGTAATAGCTGCTTATCACACTGTCAGGGGAGTCATACCTCCCTTCCGTTTGCCTCTCATGTTAGTAACAAATGCAATTTTTGGTAAATGTATTGTTGTCTGTCTTCTCTTGTATGCTTCACTATGACAGATTTGTGTTCATATTCATTAGAAGGAACTTCATAGACAAGGAAGTAGAGACAGAAGAGGTTAATTACTTACCCAAACTGAAGTAAAAATGATATTTGATAAGAAAACTTAAGTGTCACTTCATTTTTGTTTCTACACCCTTTGCTTTGTTTTGAGCTGTATAGGAACTGTTTATGCATGATCTTGATCTAGATATGGAAAAAGGAAATGCAAATAGAAACAATTTTAGTCTGTATTCCCAAAATTGGGAGTGCAGAATTCCCCTTGCAAGGGAAGAGCAAGGTTAGAGGTGAGGATTGGGCTTTCACATTTAAAATACACTTTGTGCCTGCAATCCTTTGGTAAGGATTGAATTTGTTGGAGTAATCTTTGACTTCAAGAAGAGCAGTTTCACATTTTCGTCTTAAACTGGCAAGGCAGGGTACATGCCTCTTAATTATGGCAAAGATCATATCTCTTTGGGCACAATAAACCATTTGGTGTGTCTTCTACTCCTACACAAATAATAATATAAAAATCATGTTTTGTCTCCTTTATTGTGCTTTCCTGAAATTTCTGTTAGCCTTGGCCATTGCTAAACTTGTTCTTATGCTAGAGTTTAAGAACCAATTAAGAATGGGGGGAAATTTATTAAGCAGTATAAAAACACTCAGTTGAAGAAATCCCTTGTCCCTGGATGGCAACCTAGTAAGAGGTTACGCTCAGCATGAGCCAGCTGATGATTAGCTGATTTCGACATATTCTACAAATTCAGGGAGGGATGTAATGGGGAGCTTGCTTTGTTTTGATGTTGTATGAGGTTTTTTGTTTGTTTGTTTTCCTGGGAGGGGGGAAGTTTTCCAAAAAACGAAAAGAGGAGGAAAAGGACACTGGATATTATTGGGAACAGGCACGATGGGAACATAACAGAAGAAAAGTTAAGGACAAATATGGAAGGCATCTGAGGCAAAAAAAGCTGTGAGGAATGGCTGATGAAAAGGTTGAAAAATCAGTAAATACAGGCCAAATGTTCCAGCTTTGAATGCTTATACAACTATTCTACTAGCTTGGCTGCGAGGCTAGGTTCTCCTTTCAGGTGTTCCACATGAAAATCAGACAAGGTTGAAAAAGGAAGAATAGGAAAATGCATTATCTGCCAAGGGAAACATGTCTTCCCCCTCAGCTCTAGGACTGAAGGCTAATAATCTGTGACTTTTCTTTTCCCCTAGGTCTTACTGCTGTTGAGGGCTTGATTTTAATGGGTGGTCTTATTTTCCTTCCTCTGTGCCACAAACTCTGGCTTCACTAGCTGCATTTGTGTCATCAGTCAGCACTGCATGTGAACAATGTTTTTTTTTTTTTTTCTCTTTATAAGCAGTATCTCTTTGTGCCTTTTATTCAACAGTTTAGCAGTTCAATATGTGTACGGAAACGTGTACTTGTGAGTTCCGTGAAGTGGTCCCCTTGTTGCAAATTCGTGCATATCTTTGCAATACAGTAAGAAGCTGGGACGAAGAAGTATGCAGTGGAATAGAAAACCTGGGAAGTTCAGGCATAGATCTGTCACTCCATGGATGTGCTCTTTAGCTGATGATGTTCTTTACCTAATAAAATTTCTAAAGGTCATTAACATACAAGAAAATAGTTGCCTAGGTGCCTCATTTAGATGTGGTGTACATTTGTCATGATATGGAGGTACAAAACTGCGTGTGGAAAGGACAGTTTGACCATCCTTACTGACAATTTCAACTGTCAGTTTCTCAGAGTAGAGAATTTTGCATAGGAGTTTTTTTCTGGTGTTTTCAGTTTTAAACTTCAGCCTTACAATGGAATAAGCATAAAAAGTTGCATTCTATTCCAAGCAAAGCTGAATGCCGGTGGGCCTCAATTTGGCTCCAGAAGCATTTTAATTCCAATTTAATTTTGTATAGAACTTGAGACAGAATAACTTGCTCTTTTAAACCAAATGCTTATGTGAACTTCTTTTGTAAGAAATCTAAATGTTTTGATTGTAGAAGTCTGTAGTTACTATTCAAGACTCTTGTTATGAAAGAGCATTGTATGGGATAACTGACCATTTTTCCTGTATTGGATACCTTCTTAGGAAGCTAATAATAGTTTTTCATGACCATAATAGGGCATCAAAATCACTATCCTAATTTTTAAAGGTATCGTACTTCCAGGACAACTCCCAAAATCTTAAAGACCCCTTCAAGTTAACCGTCTTCTGAGAATCAGATGGAAAGCAATTATGGGCATTTGGTCCATAAGACTGAGTAGTCAGGCTTGGAAAGTTTCAGGTTGTAAAAGTATCTGTGTCAACAGCTTGATGTCCACAAACAAATTTAAAATAAAATATATTTTTACAGATATGTACGATGCAGAGGGATAAACTAAAACCTGTTTTGAAGGGCTTGTTGCTAATAACTATATTTAAATCTGTATTCAAAACCCATTTTCATGTTTGACTTGGATCACACATTCACGCTGAGTTTACCACTCCACAGAAGGGTTTGAGCTGGAAACCTATCTTGTACTGTCATCAACCAATGAGTCAATTGGTTTATGGTGGCAGTTAAGAGCTCACAGTAACTTGTTTGTAGGTGAAGATGTAGCAGATCTCATGAGAAAGTTAGCCAGGTTTTTAGTGAGTTCTGAGAAGTAGCCTGTAAACAACCATGACGTGATAAAGGTGGAAAAGCAACACTGGAGAAAAATTTTAAGTTGTTCAGTGACTAAAGGGAAAAGGCCTGACTTTGAAAGAGGATAAGAAATCCCCTTAAAAAGAGCACAACTTTTTAATAAAATGGAAAGTGCTAGTGCTAAAATGAAACTAAGATGAAGCTTGAAGTTGCATAAGAATTGAATTTGCAATTGGAATAAACTGAATAATATGAAATATATCAGTAATACCTGTTCGAACATAAAGTGATGTGCAGTTTTTACTTGGTCATTCTTGTTCAAATGACCGACAGATCCTCCTGCCCGGAGCAGTATTTCTAGGAGGATATTATACATATCTCTTGACAGTGGACAATAACATATCTCATGTCAGTGGGCTTAATATCTCTTGCCCGCAGGCATAACATTGAACAGGTTAGTCAACATTCAGGTTTCCGTCAGTAATTGTTAGTAATCCAAAGCTAGCAGGATGTTCCTGACTAGTAAAACTAGTGATACCAGCAAGCAAATGGGCTGGTTCCAGCTGTAATATTAGCTATAAGCATTGAGGAATGAGTGGTATGTGCAGAATCGGGACCTTCAGCAAAACTGCTTGCTTATATGGGCAAATATTTGCCATCCTTTTTCATTAGATCATGGAATTGCTTATCCCGAGGGCCAGGCTCGAAATTTTATAGGCTTTTTGTATTCCATTGACCTTATTTGAGCATATTCCTTTGCAACTGTACTGTTTCATTTAAGAAAAGAATAAACAATTTTGCATTTGAAATACCATAATATTCAGTCTGTTGCTGGAAAGCAGAAACTCATTCATCAAGAAACCTAATTCATTTGCACAAGTACTGATCTGTTTAGTGTTTAAGTACATCATGGCAGGTAGGGAGCTATGTCTATTTCTTTTTTCTCTTTTTAACTCCAGATATGAAAATATTGATTAAAACTCACTAAAACTGACCTATTTCTTGAATTGAACTATTTCTTGTGAGAGGTAAAATCTAATTGGCAATTATCCTTAACAAAGAAAGAAAGGAAGTATTTTAGGGAAGAAAACTATGTGATAGTAATCAGGACTGAAATGGTTCTCTTACCTGCCCTTAAGGCTTCCTACATCCTAGAAAAAGTGTTCAGCACCAAAATCTGGAAGAAATGAGGTGTCAGATTTCATTAATTCTTTGAAGTTCTTTAAACAGAACCATGGCTGCAGAGAAATCAGATAAATGGCCTGGAACTTATCAGAAGGTCACACGACAGTCAATAGGCACAATAACAAAGCTTATTTTCCAAAGGTTGTTTCACAATAGTTTTACATTGGAACCCCATTCTTTGAAATGATATTAAATTAACATACTAAAATAGCTTATTTGCGTACTAAAGGAACTGAGTAATATATTTCCCTCTAGCTATATTGTGCTAAAGGAAGTGATCAATAAAATGTAATAATTAATAAATGTAAAAATATTATAAATGCCTCAGAGGGTGGCAGAGCCCAGGATGAATGGGACAATAGCAGATGTTATCACTTCATATTTTCTATACAAATAAAAAACACCTTCCCATTCTTGTACTTAGGTTTTGACTCCATTAATTGTGAGGACAAGGTTAATAATTAAATAAACACTAGATCAAAATAGTGCTGCATAAGGTCATTGCAGCTAATAGCTTTGCCAGCTGTCTTATAAATGAGTACTTGAATGCTTGTGCTCTGGGAAGCTGTTATGTTGCTTCTCATTTGTTTATTTTCCACGGGCTGTGATATAAGCCATCTCAGTGCAGTCATACAGCTATTTAACACCAAATCTCCTCAAGATACTCTGTCTGTAAACCTGCTCCATCTCGGCATCATTAATATTGCATAATAGCTCTACTTCTGCTAGATGGATGTCTGTGCATTTAGATTTCTGAAAAGCTCATAAATATTTCTTGAAGATACCAGCCAATATTTGATTTTTCATGGCTTTTCTGGATATTTTGGGGATGTTGTAAAATGGCTATATTTATCTGTTAGTTACGATGTGTGCTTCATGGATTTTTGAGACTACAGTATTTTAGATCATACTTTCAATTCAGTGATGCAGGTTATATGAAAATTTGTTGTTTGAAATGAAATCACGATATGCTTTTCAAATATGAGAAGCAAGACTGAATATTTCCTAAGTCATGTAGGTCATTTCAGAGCATAATTTATATGAAAACATTAAAAAAAATTAAAATATGAGAGAATCAAATCATATTTAGCTGAAAAAAAATATTTTTCCCATCCCTAAAGCATCTAATGGCTATTTAAAAAAAAAAAAATGTACAGTGCAGGGCATATTTAACCAAGATGTAGAATCTTTAAGCTTGAATTCCAGTAGTATTTTTCTCTTGGGTCTTAATATATTAAGGAATAAGTCTAAAAACAACAGAGAATAAAGCATTGTGGCATTTTAGACTACTTTTAAAAAACTATATGTCAGTGTTTGATAATTGAAAACATGCATTTCTACACACACACACACACACACACACACACACACACACACACACACACACACACACACACACACACACACACACACACACACACACACACACACACACACACACACACACACACACACACACACACACACACACACACACACACACACACACTATATAATTATAGAATCATTGAGGTTGGAAGGGACCTCTAGAGATCATCCAGTCCAACCCCCCTGCGCACGCAGGGTCACCTAGAGCACGTGGCACAGGACTGTGTCCAAGCGGGTTTTGAAGATCTCCAGAGAAGGAGACTCCACAACCTCTCTTGGCAGCCTGTTCCAGTGCTCTGACACCCTCACTGTGAAGAAATTTTTCCTCGAGTTCCTGCGGAACTTCTGGTGCTTCAGTTTGTGGCCGTTTCCTCTAGTGCTATCGCTGGCCATCACTAACAAGAGGCTGGCCCCATCCTCCTCACTCTCTCCTTTAAGGTATTTACATACACTGAATAATATAATATACATATGGTATATATGTGGTACATTTGAGTGATATCTATTATATGTGAGTGATATCTATCATATATCAGTGAATCCTAGAACTGAGTAGTTGAGATGCTTCATAAGTTTCATGGTTGTTTGGTGGATTGGTCTCATAAAGAAATGTGGAAACCAGAAAATGGAAAGGAACATGGGGCAATTTCATCATCAGAAAAAGATAGTCTGTTTTGCTAATAAACAAACAAGAAATCTTACTTATCTTTAAAGATAAGCTACCACTTCTCAGTTTTCCCGGGGATGCTAAAAGCCTTTCAATACCTTTATATTGCTCTGTAGGGAATAAAGCTTCAAGTAGAGCTATGTTCCCTTTTTTGTTTTTCAGATGATGTACTTGGGCTCAGGCCTTGGCTGTGTGTGTGTGCTGGCAGAGTTTTCTAGTTTCAGAGCACTTCAAGGCTTGGAAATGCCCTTGGTACCACTGGGGTGCCTAGAGGTTTAGCATCAGTGCTGCAGCACTGAGCACCTGCCCAGAAGCGCTTGCGCAGATGTCTAAGACGTGTCTCTGTGTTTCTGGGGGTTAAGTGTGCTCAGTTCATGGCATCTTCATTAGCTCTTCTTATGCAAGGATAGGGCTATATATTATAAAAGCATATGAATTCTTAAAAGTTACACCATGAACTAAGGATAAAGTATAAATTAATTGCTCATATATATCTTAAGCCTGGTGTATTCAAAAGTTCTGAAGTGATAAACTAGTGTTATTTAAAAGCACTACAATTATTAGGCTTTTTGGGACTTTTCAGTTATTTTTCTCAATTGAAACAGTTTTATTGTAATGAAGCTACCAACTATTTCAGCCCATCTTGAATTTGAGTTTATTAGTTTGCAAGGAAAGAAGCATTTGACATTTTTCATTTAGTTCCAGTGCTGATTGTCTAAGGCAGATTTTGTATCTGGCACTATGAAAGCTGATAGAAATTCTTAAAGGTATGTTTTCCAATACAGATAATGCAGCTGAAACTTTAAGATAGCAGAGGAGGAGGCATTACTACTTTGCTAGTTTGTCACTTAAGTTGTGGCATCGTCTTCTAATATCTTAAGTGACATTTTGTCTGCCTCAGTTCTCTATAGGCAAAACATAGTTGAAAACGATCTCGGGTGTGTTCGCACAGCTCTCCAATACACAAGAAACTGTGGCTTCAAAACACTGTTCTGGCTCTGTTTCTTACAAACTGTCATCCCAAAATGTTCTAGCAATATATTTTTGGAAAAGACTTAAATTAGGTTAAAATTTCCTATAACTATTATGTTTCTATTTTATTGTGCAAAAAGGAAAACAGCATTAAAAAGTAACCGTCCTTTCTTGCTTAACCGTCTGTTTATATTGAGGATGAAATACAATATAATATTTTATCTTGGATCTAAACCATCTCATTTTGCAGGTCTTACCATTGCGAAACAAACTGAAATCTCTGACCTTCCTCAGCTTGTAGCTACATTTCATAGTCTGGTTGGTTTGGCAGGAGTTCTTACATATATTGAATATTGAGTCTTACATGTACTGAATATCCACACCGTGATGTTCACCCTTCTGCCAGTGTTCTCAAACCTATGGCCTACTAGGGATGTATGTCTTGCCTATGGTGTAGTGGGATGTAACCTTCAGTGGTTCTTTACTAGCTTATGGAAGACTGCAGGGTGCCCTATACTGTAGCTTTGCTCCATCATATGATAATTAAAGATGTAGTTTCCTAAAGTGCTTTTTTTGTTTTGGGTCCCCAAAATGCAGTTGAAATCTAAGACCGTGGGTAGGCTGATTCTCTCGGTTCCTACCAAAAGATATATATATATTTAATACCCTCATGCAACTTAAAGAACTTAATAGGACTGATAATAAAGGAAGAGATTAGTGACTTAGGATTTGGTTGATTGGGAGAGGTGTTGACATTAGTCTTCAAGGTTGTTTTTTTTGCTAGAGAAGGATATTTGTTTAACTAGGGGTCCGAGTCACACTTTGGACATAGAGCCTTTGGACTAAGATTCTGAAACAGTGGCTAGAGAAATTGTAGAAAGGACCTTCTAGGTTGCTGTGGCTTAATTATTTCCTAGTGTGTTAATAGAAAGTTACTAAAGCTTCACGTTCTGAATAATTGCTGTTCCCTATTTGCTCCTGCAACATACTCATATATCAGGAGATACTGCTTTTGTTTTATATTTTTATGATTACTGATAAGGATGAAGCAGAAGCAATCATGGTGTACTTAGAACTGGTGCTCTTCTATTTATGAAAACTCCTTCAAAATAAAATTCCTTCACAGTTGTCTTGGATCTACAATAGGCAGAGCAGTGTTCTGGGTCAATTAATCTCTCTTGGGACCAATATCCTTGGTATTTTGTTTCTGTATCTGTAGCTTGTCTTAATTTCCAGTGCTTTAGCTATAAAAATATTTTAGTAGTAAAGTCAGTACAGTGTCAGAGCAACCCTGCCTGCTTCCAGGTATATTGAATTCAGCAGCATTTCCTCTCGACATGACTTTTTGAATGTTGATTCATTGATAGTATTGGGTAGTATGGTGCCTTTTATGTTATATCCAAGTTACAACACTGCTTTAGTGTCCCCTTTTTGGTGTTAGAGGTAAGAATATCAAGACAGCACTTCTTGAACCTTTGCCTTGCAACTACAAGTCATGTAGGGTTCTTGCACGCACACCCAGCACTTGCTGAATGCTAGCACTCTCGCATATTAGCTGAAAAAAATTGGCATAAATTCTGAGGAATCAACAAAGCACTCTGCAGAATAGGTTTCTAGCCATATAGAAATTCCGTGACAAGTCTGCAAGACCCTTCAGTATCCCACAAACCACACTCTAGAGATCCAAAACTTTTTAGCCAGTAGCAGTGCTGTAAAATAGGCCATGGATGTTTATCTAGTGAGATGTATATGTAACCCTAGGCATCACTGAAACTATGGGCTAGTTTTGGAAAGAAATGAGAGAGAGTAAGGGTCTTGTCCTGAAAAATAATGAATGATTTCAACTCCCCTCACATGTTTTATAAGCTTTTAGTAGAACTTCTAAAAATGCATATACTTACATGCCCAAACCCAAAATACATAAATAATATAATGGGTAATCATCTCCTGCTAACTGGCTACTTGAATTAATATTTATTTCCTATTGTTTCTGCTCTTAATATTTTTTAAAAATACATTATTTCTTGAAATATGAATTTTCATGATTTCCTTGCAAATCCTGAAATGCAAAGGACTATATTTTACAAAGAATGAATACTTTTCACCGAAGGATCTTGCCCAGCAGCTAGTTTTGGGGAAATGTGCTGTTCTGTAACAAGGAAGAAAGGAGATGTTACTGAAAGAACATCTTTGTTTCACTAGATAAAAAAATATTAAGGTATTTTGGAGAGGAGAGGAAAAACTATTTTAAAATGGCTGAGAAACAGGGTTTTCTGAAAGGCATGTCCGAAAATCCGTGCTCAAAATGTGTCATTTTTTTATGCCAAGTGGGATGCTGAAGCTTTCCAAAAAGAAAGCAATAGAATATTGAACTGTTGAACTGTTGCTGTATCAGCTTCAGGGCTTGTTAAAGTAAACTTTAATGAGCTGAAGAATAATGCAGTCTCCTTTCCCAAACAAACTATATGGGAATTTACAGCAAATGAGCTATTTATTTTGGGATTCTTTTAATGGAATCAGAACTGTCATTTTGACCAATGTGTTTATTTAATACATTCACATTTAGGCCATGAATGGGTCTTTGCCAAGTGTCTTTTTAGGTGGATATGGAGCATAATCTAGAGCTGGAGAGAAACCTATGGCAGTTGTTGGAACTCACACTGAAATTAGATAAGGCCGGGCGATTGAAATGATAAAGGAGGCTAATTCTATCATTACTATGAGTGAGGATTCAGATATTTATTGTTCATTCACTCCATAGTAGGCTTTTCAGGCTACCTTGGACCTTGCATAACACTCCGCCTACTTCACTTTTGGCTATCACTTTAATCATATCAAACTATTGTTTCTACTTCCTTTGAGTCTGTGCAATTCACTAATAAATTTACAGTTGTTGCACAGATACTAAAATTGTTAAATAGCTCCTCTCTCCTTATATACCACCTGTGTCTCATTTAATGTTAGCAGGCATTTACCGTTGGGCTTTGCTCATGGCTACAGCTCTGTGCAATCATTAGTCAACTTCCCACCTAATCATATCTGTTCTTACGTGTCCGCGTCCTTGCAAGCTGGAGTGTGCTGGGCTTGCCAGCAGAATAGAGTTTCTCTTTACATTGGAATCTGGCTTGAATGCCTAAGCCTGCCAAGTCGATTCCATGCAAACTGCCTTGAGTGTACGCTGTGAAAGTATTGCCCAGCTTTGTTCACATTGCCAGTTTTCCTTTTGCTCTCTTTCTTTGCAACTAACGCTTATCCTTGATTTAAAGTGTTTCAGGGCAGAGATTTTGCTTTCATGGATGTTGCATACCTGTGACAGTTACTGTTCTTATAGTGAGGTAGCAATTTTGTGCTAGGCCTTACGCAAACATACAAGAAAAAGACTAAAAATCTTGAAATATAAGGGAAATATAATACGGGTTAAAAATGAAATTATAACAAATACTTGGACACAAAATGCAAGAACTGAATGTATTCTTCCAGCATGTTTGCAGTAAATCCTTTTTTTCAGAAGTACACTGCTTTTGTGGTTTGCTATGGAGAATGCAAAATGCCATCTTGTCTCTAGTGACCTCATTTGATAGCATCCTGGATGCACGTGGTGTTGGTGAAAATTGAATGCTTCCTGATGTAGTGAATTACAACCGTAATTAATATTAGAGATCTAATGAAAAATCTGGAGTTACTAGAAATGCCACACTTCGTAATGCAGCCTACATCTTGAATCCTCAACCTGTTTTGTAACAGTATAGCATAGAGAAAAAATGTTTCAACATGAACCTATGCCTAAGTAGTCACCAGTCTTAACTTTGTCAGTTTTACACGGTTTGTCGTTTTCCTGGAGTTTTGAAGATTTACACTTGCTGCATGTTCCTGCTATAAGGAAGGGGAATAAGACATCGTCTTCTAGCAAAGAAGCATAAAGTGAAGTTACAGAAGTTATTTCACTGGGTTTCCCTTTTCTTGCTAATTCTCTCTTCATTTAAAAAAAAAGATATATATAATATATAAACAACAATAAAATAAAGAAAAAAAGAAAACTGTTGCTTTTATGTCCTAAAAATGACTGACCCAACACTGCCAACATTTTTTCCGGCAAATCCTCTGTTGAATCTGATGAGATATTTCATGAAGAATGGCAAGTCTTGGCTGGTATTCAATTGCAATTTGCAACAATAACAAAGTTTCAGTGTCATGATGTATTAGGTAATTTTAAATTCTGTAGAAAATATTTACTGTGATCAGGAAACATTCCATTTTCACATATCTCAAATCTTCAGGCCAGCATAGCCAGAGAGTTGAATGTGCCAGTTAGTCTTTAATTCTAATTGTCCACAAAAAGTTATTGTGTTTTGTGAAGGTGTGTGAACAAAAGATCATGGTTCCAAATATGCAGAGAAATCCTTGAAAAAAGTAGTTGTTGTATGCTACATTGCCTGAAGCTACTGATCATTTATTGTTTGGCCAGCTGGTGTGTTTCGCAGCTGAACTGGAACCCGAATATGGGCCTAGATCTTCTCTCCCCTAAGTTACAGGAGTTAAAGCACAGTATATTCCTATAATTATAATCAAGCAAATTTCTGCAGCTGACCCAAGAATACAGTTGGCTTCTTTCAGATGCAGCTGCATGTAGCCCGTAGCCAAATGGATGGGTCATCGTGATGAGGGGCCTCTGAAAGGAGAGAGGGAATGATAGGGAGAAAAAGCAAGAGAACTGCCAAAGTGCCTCCCCCGGTAAAACTGGCTGTTGTAGAGAGTAATGTTAAGTGCTGTTGTTCTTGTACAGTCACATTAAAAAATCCAACACAAAACACTCAAAGTCCTAGAAATTTGCTATTGGTCATGATGTTTATGTACGGTTCCCCAGAAGATTCAAGAATTATTTTAATAGGGTCAGAGGTTTTACTTGCAACAAAATCGAGCATTCTGAATAGAGCACTGCAGTGTTAAAAATTTTAAAAAAAAAAAAAAAAAACCCGATGTTTGGGATGTTAATTATTTGTGGTTTTAATTTTCACTCACTTGTCTTTTTTGGATTTATTGCTGTGTTAAGTCCCAGGTTTGTGAGCATGGAAAATCGTTCCTAATATATTCCACACTGTATGTGTGAGGCTGCCCTAGCAGCTGTGGTCATTTCTCCAGGGATGGGTTCAGTCTGGAACATGTTTGGAGTGAGGAAGAAGAGCAAAAGTGGCGCTGCACGGCCTCTAGATCATCTTCCTCCTGCTGGGGCTGCCAGCCCTTAAACCAGGACCTATGTTATCTTAATTAATTAAGACAGTCACAGAAAATGTAGTATTTTCATTAGAAAAAAAAAAGTAAACCATGTGTTATATAATGTCACCAAGGAACGTCTGAGGTGGTATTTGAAGGATAGAGTGCAGTGTAAAGAAGTTCTTCAGCTCTCTCCCTCCTGCCTTCTCATTATAGAAATATCTGCTAGATGCCATTGCTCAGGAGGAGGCCACATGCCAGGGCAGCTGAATGTGTTGCTGATTAAAGCTGGGTACTTTATGATGTTGTGTTAGAAGAATGGACAACATAAATTAAGATTTTCCAGGTAAGACTTAAAAAAAAAAATTGACCGCTTGTTTTGTAATCAAGTCACACTATATTTTTCTTCGTCTTGTCTTATGGTGAACAGTTAGAATTTTGTTCTAACTAACATTTTGGTACTTTACATTTTGGCTAGAGTGCTTGAATTAACCTGAAGTAATAATTTCAATGAATTGGTTTTTAAGTAATTATTAAATAATTAAAAAAGGAGGAACTGAAACTACTATGTGATGCTAATTTGATAAGGATGTGCAGGACTCAGCAAAGTTACAGACCATTAAGTTTGACTGTCCTGGGTAAACTGGAGAAGAAAAAAAGAGAAAAAAAAGAGGAGCTGGTAGGCATGTGGACGGGCATGTTTGGCAGAGGAGTCACTGCTGCTTTTGCATATCACAAACCCACCAAGAGATATTTGAAGGATTCAATGGGAATAAGGATAAGGGAGGTATAGTTGATTCTCTGATACACCAAACATTCTTGAGCACTGTCGTGACCAGAGCTTTTAGGAATTACTTGTAAAATTTAGAAATGCATTTCACCATCTTAACCCGGGATGTGGAATCTCTGCACCTACAGTGGTCCTGAACAAGTGCACCACTTCTCACGTAGAAAGCCATGGAATTGAGGCACTGAACAGAACTGTAGAATTAGACTGTAAGTGAATGGTGTTGAAATAAACTACATAATATTGTAATACCATAGAAGTCATATTCAGATTCCCCATATGTGCTCTATTTAGCGACCTCACAAGGGCCTTGCATAAGATTGCCTTTTAAATCTTAGAAATATTTATTTTCATGGAATCTTACACAGAGAATGCACAAAAATATTATAATAGCTTTCATTAGCACATATAACTGCCAAGATCTGATTCTAGGTTTGAAGCAACACATGGACCTAATCTTTTCATTTAGATGAAACAACAAATTGTCATCGTTTATTGTACATTTGATTAATGTGCTTTGGTGTTGCCTTGATAAAATAAAAGCCACTGCTTCGATTAAAAAAAAAAAATACGTTTTGCTATATATTTCCTTTTGTTTCAGATATGGTCTTGGCTCTGGTTGTGGGTGTAAATGACATGGGGACCTCAGCAGTGCAGGAGGATTCCAGTTCTGTAGTTACTGACCTGTCAGTGCTGGATCTCTGCAAGGCAGAACAGGTTCTTACAAACCTGTGACAGAATTCTCTACACCATTAATGGTGGGTTGTGGCTGTCTCACAAGAATAGTGTCACCACGGAGAACGATCAGCAAGAAGTGTCTTTTTCTAAGTTGGCACCTCCTGTGCAGGATGGATGTACCCAGGCACATGCTCAACTAAACATGGGCACTGCCCAACCAGAGGGAAACTCCCGGGGAATGAAGGCAGGGATATTTCTGTAGGACCTTCCGTATGAACAGCTGCAGCATCGCACATTGTCCTGTGGCCTTGAAGCTGCTGCGTGAACTTCAGCAATTCAAGACTGGACTGTATCTTAAGGGGTTTTATTTTTCAGCGGATTTTCCTTTTAAAAATTAATATGAGCGTAACCAGCTACGCTTATATTAAGAGACAGCATTTGAAATTAATTCTGTAGTTGCGCCTGGAGCCAACTTTTTTGTTCTCTTGTGGGAAAGATGCTGAGAATTCAGTGAAATATTGCCCTATTCTGCTCAGGAAAAAAGAAAAGAATATAAAAGGTGTGCTACTACCACTGCTAAATGATTTCATTGTCCAAAAGCATTCATTGCTGAGTATAGATTTTATAGAATCTGATGTATTATTTTGGAAGTACTAAGCAGATGTAATGTGGTAACGTGATGGAACTTATCTTTCATGAAAGTTCTCAGAGATATTTTACAGGTCACTGTTATGAAGTGGACACTTGGAACTGATTGTGGATAACTGCATTTTTAACAAACATAATACTTCAGTGCTGCTTGGAAATGCGAAGGAAATGTGATGCTTTACAAGACACAGGATTATGGAAGTGTACTATACTCAGTAACAGTGATATTTAGAATGGTACAAAGATAAAAAATACCATTTCTAATGTTCAGTGTATAGTATGGAGGCCTATCTATCCTTAATTTAACTCATACACAACCATTAAAAAAAATAAAAAGTATCCAAACGCAAACTAATTTCTAATCAGATAACTTATCTGGGTACATTAACAAACTCCACTGTATGTCTGTGTTTAATTAGAACATATATTGTTTCTTTAATCTTGCAAGCTTGATACTCCACTTTTTTTTTTTTATTCCCCATGACAGAAACACTGAGAGAAAATCTTTGGTTTGTCCCACCTAATGCATGGATTACTAGGAGGCAGGTAAATATATTTATTCGTATTTATACATACATACATACTTCTGTAATGTTCATCTATTGCAGATGCTAGAAAGGTAGAAATTTAACCATATGAACTTGTCAAATATTAAAACTCAACCTTCAGATTTCATGCTAGGTTCAACTGGTTTATGGGCACAGCTTTACATAAACAAGAGACCTGTCACTCAGAGGCTGAAATTAATTAATTTTATTGGTCAGAAAAGTGAAGGTTCATTGGTAGAGTCGAGCTCAGCTCAGCTATAGTGGTGGGCAGTTCTCTTCATTTTGTGGTACATTTCTAAACATCCTATTGCAACATGAAAGGTAACATCATGACTGGAATACATTCATCAATTGTGTTCTGATATTGGTGCTGGTGTTCTGATACTGATAAAGAAACCCTGCTCCTAGCTGTTTGATGTTTTAAAGTTTGATGTGAAACTTCTTTCAGAATCATACAGCATCTGATTTCTCTTCAGAGTCCATTTTAAAATTGCAGTAATCTGTTATCCCTCACATGAAGTGAGCAGGAAGAATGCTATAAAAATTTTCATATAAACGCTTATCTTGAATGTTGGCATTATTAAACATCATCAATCAAAATCAGCATTATTACTAATGCCAAAGTTTGACAGCATTGGAATTGTACTGAAATAATGTCTCAAGACAGGGGATAACAGCTTAGGGATGACTTTGACACTTAGCCATTGCCATTCAGTGCCTTAGTGGTAACCTCCTTGTGTCAGCAGATCAGTGTCATACTGCCCCATAATCTGTTCATCCCAGTCATGGAAATTTTCCTATTTTAACACTGTTGTGGTCGCTATTACAGTTTCATGTGTCAAAACAAGGTGGAAGAGTTCAGCTGATGCACTGCTGTTCAGGGTATGTGAGAGACATTTAGGATGTTTGAGGGCCATAGGAACTACATTATGGTGGTGACAGGAAACTCATAGGATTTTTTCCCCCTTTATCCTATTTTCGTTCTTTCAAAGATTGGGGCAGATGGAGCGGATTTTCACATAATGTTATGGTTTTATGTAAATATGCTAAAAACTTCATTACTAAACTACACAAGTGCTTTTTAAAGCATTCAGATAAAATCCTGAGTATAAATACTGAAATGCAGTGTCAGAGGAAAGCATGAATGGATTCACATGTTATTCTGCAATTGGGGCTGACGGAGCCTGTCTGAACCTTGAAAACTAACATGGAATCAAACTAAAAAATCTGCAAGAAGCAGTGGCAAAAGATTTAAATCAGGTGAGACTGGAAGGCTTTGGAAGGCTTCTGCTGTAGATTCCAAGTCGTCATCTCATTCCAAGCCCGCTGTGTATCATTACCCCTTGCACTGACGTGACCTTTTATTCAACCTAGGCTTGGATGACTTTTGTGCTACCTTCCAGGAAAGGATTTTTTTTTTCTTTTTGCAGCTCCTTCTCTTATTCATTCTCAGAAGAGGATTAAATCCTCCCTCTGACCAAGCACACAGGCATGCTAAAGGGAAGCCACTTTACACTCCTGGCCAAACATAGAACAAAAATACCCAAAATAAGCAAAAGCAGATGGCTTCAGGGGCAGGAAATGAATGAGCCAGACTGCAGGTAAAATGGCTCTCTGAACACATCTCAGAGGTTTGTCATGACAGGTTCTTTGTTATCTGGGGCCTCCCCACAGGAGGCCAGATGTCTTCTGTTGTGAAAGGAGATAGATAGAGATGCTCTTCCTTTTCCTCCCCCTTTAACTTATGGCTGTTTAAGTTACTGCTAATGGAAGTAGAAGCCTGTTTTTCCCCTTACTCTCTGATGTTTTTGGAAACAGAAGAGATAGTTACTGAAGGGGTATTATGATATGAAAGAAAAGGCCCAGAACTGGCCTTTACCTCCCCATGACCCTCATTTTAAAGAACGAGGAGGTCAGTGCTGCTAATTGCACTTGAAAGGATTAACCACTTGATTGCTTTCATTTGGCAGAACAGCACTATTCTTTGGTCTAAAAGCTGGAAAATGTACCAGAGGTGCTGGGACATTTTTAGTGTGAGGTGGATAACTTGGCTGGTTCAGCTTATACCAGTATTTAAATTAAAGGGTGGATTTAATTTTTTTAATGGAGGGGCGAATGGAAGATGAGAGAGAAGGGGGAATTACATCTGCTGCTCTGACAGGACAGGTTTGCAGCTGAAGTGACAATAGCCTCCTTCCTGCCCCCCGGAAAGGTTATCACAGGAGTATCAACAGGCCATAATTAATTACGGACATTAGATGTGCCTGTATCACTTAGCCGAAGAATAAGCAACGCTGGAAGAAAAAGTAAAGAAAGAAAAGAAAAAAAGAAAAGAAACCCAGTTTCTGGACACATGGTGTTCCAGATTTAAACTCTTTTCTGTACATTGATTTCATCCAAGAATTAAAATTAATTTACTTTTGGAATAATTTTTTAATTCCCATTGTTCAAATAAAGCGAGGTACACAAAACTTGAATTTGGAAAACAGTTTTAACCTTACGAAACTATTTTTCAAAAGTAACGAAGACCAGCTTATATAAGCTTTTATCTGACCTCTACTTCTTAAATAAAAAAACATGTTTTCAGGGAAATGTGTCTTGGAAGTAACTCCCCCTCCCCCCAGATTTTTCTCTCTGGTTCTTGTAAAACATTAGGTCAGTGGGTTCATTTTATTTTTGTTTGTTTAAAAGCGGGTGAAAGTTTCCTTCTCAAACTATTACACTTCTGTGATATTTAGAAAGTATTAAAGCAATCTTTGTTTAAAAATTACAAGAACAGATGAAAATGTCAAAAGACTATCAAAATTCATACCAGAGGAAATAGCATTAATCGTTGTAAAAAGGCAAAATAACCTCTCAATAGCAATAAGAACCAAATGAGTAAGAAGTGTGTTGTTCCAATAACACTGAGACATGACTGCTGATTTTTCTCCCTGGCTGGCACATGATCTCATAGCTTATTTAGCAGCTGTGCCATTATATGTGGCTAGTTAAAATTCTGTTTCTCCTACTGACTTCCAGTCTGTTTCTTGTAGTGTTGTCATAGTTCACCTGCACCTCATCTGCATCCACGTAACTATCAGTATTTCTTTCTGCAAATGGAAGCACAGGTGTGTTTTGGTTGTCCAAAGAAATGCACCTTTTAAATGCATTCCCTTGTGAAGATGAGCACAAACACTAGAGGTAAGTATGACTTGCAGAAAACTTTACCTGTAGTTTGTATTTCAAGCAAAATTTATTTTGATGTATTCAATAACTTGATGCATTAAAAACAACACAATACAAATTAATTGTTAGAGACTGTATGGATTTGCATAAGTGTAAAAATAATTTTTAAAGTGGTTTTCGAGACACTGTTTGTGTGCTGACCTAGGTGTGAGGGTGCCCTCCTGGACAGTACTTTATAGGCAATAATGTAACCCAAATTAGTTGAGAAAAATGAAGACAAGACTTAAGAGTTTTTGTTTTAAAAAGTCTTTAATAATTTTCCAAATTGTGTCATTTGTACAAGATTATTTTTTTCATTCTCTAACACACATCTGAAAATACATAAAAATATTTTCAGACAGAAGTGCTTTCAGACAACCCCAACAGTGCAATTAGTCCTTTTACCTTCTTAATATACAAGTATAAGACATTTACAGAATTTTGTTGTCTGTGATATGCCACAATGAGAGAAGTTACTGCTGCTAAAAATAATCATAATATATAACAATAACAAAAAGAAGTATAAGGAAATTCCTTTCTTTTGGATGAAATCTAAAATCATTCAAGAAGTTTAAGATGATCTTAATACAAATATATGTGAATGATACTTTACAGAAATCATGGACTGTGGAACGATGTTTAAACAGACAGCTTGTTTCTATTCCTAGGACAATTTTTCACAAGTTCTCAGAAGAATATTTCATTTGTATGCCATTCACTCAATTAATGTGGCCTTTCTTTTTATCTTCTTTTTCACCCTAATTAATACCATCCTAATCACTTCAGCAAGTTTTTGATGTTGTAAAAGTAAAGCCAGTCCAACTGGATTAAAACACGAAGAAGTCATTTGAGCTTTTTTTTTTTTTTTTTATAAAGCAATCGATTCTTTTTAGTTAGAGAGATCACCCTTAATGGGATGAGAGCCAAATCTTCCAGTCCCCACCTCAGCCTATCCTTTCACTGTGCCTCACAGATTAGGGCTGTACATTCAAACATGGCATATTTAGCAAAGCAAAGCTGGTTTAAGATCATTTTTATGGGTTTGCTCATCTGAGTCATTCTACAGCCTTATATGTGCACCACATGAGGTCTTCGGTTTACATTTGGAACAACACTGTATGTATTAAGAATACAATCTGTTTCCAGACTACAAATAGATAAGAAGTAGTTGCGTTTGTGCAGTTTATCCTTACAAAAGAAACACATATTATGTTACTCACCTATGGATTGTCATCTTCATTTATTCTTTGCCTGCACAACCCTTAGCATTTTTAATCAATGTGTACATAAATGAAAAGAAAAAAAGCATATTATCATATTGTCCTTTGTAGTTCTCTTTCAAAATCTCCTGATGATAGTCCACAAGAAAATAGTAAATTGCTTCTATTGTGGAAAGGTACGTATCTGGTTTTCCCTTCTGATGACGCCAAAAGCAAGTTTTTCTTGTTTTCAACTCAATTTGTAGCAGCCCTGTCAAGAAAAAAAAAAGATATAAATTAGATGAGACGGATTGGTTAGGGCACCAAACAAGTCTTTGATTCTGTTTGGTTTTGAACTTTGCAACTAGAATGCATGAAAACCATTTCTCTCTCTCCATATTATATGTGTGTGTGTGTGTGTGTAGATAGATAGATAATCTGTTTTCCACCTGTAAAACAGGGTTAAAATTCTCCTTTGTAGATCATAGTGAAATTTGATGGAAGATGCTGTAGGAGCTAGGTTAAATCCCCACACTTCTATTTTGAAATGGGTGGAGTATCTGTTCATCCAAACAGCTTCACTTGACTGTTTGAACTGCATTTTGGATACAGGGTCTGTCTGACCACATGGCACAAGTGAAATGCAAACCTATTACTGATCAGCGTTCACAAGGTCATGGATGAACGTCATCTTTGGCAATGTTAGTAATTCTGAGTGTAAAACAGACTGCCATGGCTTTTCTGAATTCTCTTATTTCTTTTGCTAAGAGCTAGACACTTATTTTATGCTTGTTAAATAACTGTAATAGTTGCACTTGGATTACCCAGGAGCAAGAATGATAAAGTCTCACTATGCATAGGCATAAAGGTACCATATTCTTGCAGAGCTGGATGCAATAACAGAAACTATGAATGAAAAAAAAAAAAGAAAAAAGGAAATTAGAAGAGAATCTATAAGCTGATATAAGACACTTGGCTAATCCAAAATAGGTCAAATTTAGAGGGGGAAAAAAATACCAAAGCAATCCATTTAACAATCACGTTGATGTTGCCAATAGGTTTCAGCACTCCTAAAAAAGTAGTCATTAATACTAAATATAACTGCTTCCTTTCTCATTTAGTGATCATTTCACTTCTAATGAAGTAATCAATCCTCAACATTGCCAGCTTTCAAATATTTCCTGTCTTTAATGCATCTGATTTGGTTTTGCTTTTCTAAGAAGATACATAAGTATTTTGTTTTGTCCAGGTTTTCTAGATTGCCGACTTTTAAGATTGATAGACTCAATTGCTTTCTCTTGCAGTGCACTTAGCTAGATTTACTCCATATATCAATCCAGCCTTACAGAACACAGGCTTTATTTTTACATTTTCTTGGCTTCATTAATGATTTCCATGCAGTATTTCTACTAACTTCATCTTTTTGAATAAGCACTGCAGTAACTTCTTATTTGGCATTGCAAACATTCCTTTTTGAACTCCAATATCTCAGGAATATTATCTTAGATGATGACTTTATTTGTAGAACTGAAAAATCACAGCAGTTCTCTAGTTTTCATGTACATATGACATGCATGGTGCTGCAGTTTATTCTGATTAAATTTTGTCCCCATCCATTTTGAAAGGCAAAACAGCTTTCTCTAAAAGGAACACATATGCAACTTGTATAAGAGGTAGTAAGGAAAGTGATGAATGTACCAGATACATAGACTACATGTACCTGCTCTAGGGAGGAATGTATGGAATTTTCCCTTTGGGCTGGATAAAACAGAGTCTGACTTGCATGGCACCAGTCACACCTCTTAGAGTACTTCTGAAAGGAGTGGAAGGTGCTCAGGGAAACAGAGGGCTGGGATATAGTGAGGACAGAGACGAAGCTCTCGGAATGAAGAAGGCTCCATTGCATCAGCATCCACACAGGCCCAGTGGAAACTATGTTGTAAGGGCTGTGAAGTAATTATCACTAACTTTTGGCTGATATACTGCAAAAGCTTTCACAGAAATCCTCAATTCCCTATTGCCTGTTAATTCCGAAGTTCATCCTTTCTATAACAGTTTCAAAATACTTTATGGTAAATTACAACATCCAGTGTCTAATCTTTACATTCATTTACTTGATAATGTTTTGTGTTAAACTAAATATTTTGTAACAGCATTTTAATTAGGCAGTTATACCAACACGTGGGACTCTAATGAGCTGGCTACATAGCAAGGCAGCATTTATCTTCCACCTGTGAAAGCTCTTGCTGGGGTCAGTGGAAAGCAGGCAGTACTATGTGTGTTTTTTTTATATATGTGTGTGTGTATATATATATATTATACACAGACATATAGATAAAAAAACACAGACACTACCAGCTAAGTGCACCTTTTAAACTATTTTCAAACCCCTATGTAAAAAAAAAAAAAAAAAACACTGCTAAATTATATATTTTGTAGCTTTATAGAAAGCAATTTACTTAAATGTAACCTTCTTTAATGAACCTAAGACAAAGAAATAGTTTGCAGAATTCTGAATGTTGGCTTTCAAAGATGGGAGGCTGTTGGAGGCAGGCAGTCACTCCTCTTTTGAGTGGGTAATACTGATGTCATTGAAGAGACTATGAAACAAAGAACAAGAAAAAGGAAGAACGCACCTTAGCCAGTGGCCTCTCTTCTGAAAAGACAAAACATGCCAAGAAAATTCTCCTGGCCTTAGTTTACTAGGAGATGAAAAACAAGTCCCAGAGAGTAACCTACAAAGGAAATCTTTCTGGCCTCCTGCACAGCTCATTTAAAGCACTACTGTTCTTCTCTACTCTCTAACATGTCAGCTTCCATTCACTGAGAACCCCCCTTTTTTTTTTCTTTTACCTTGAAGTCGTTCATCAGTTATTATTTTGTTAGTTTGATTCCAGGTACTGTCAATAAATACTATTTTCTTCAGTCTAGTGCTTTCCTTCCTGTTGCTTGAGACGCATTCCTCTAAATGTTTTTCTTCTTCGGGTTCTATTTTTGCTTGCTTAAGAAATGGCTCTCTGGAACAGTCATCGTCATTGTCACAAATGCTTTTCTTAGCATATTTTTGTAGATGGAGAGCAATATCTTTCACTGAAATGGAATTGGGCCCAGGAAAGATAAGTGCTGTCTAAATTAAGAAAATAAAGAAATCAGAGTGTTATCAAAATACTAAGAATTACTTCATTTAAAAAAAGTATTCATCACCACCCACAAACATTTAAGACAGTAAAAGAGGAAAGCGAGCATCTCTTATGTCTAAAAGCATAAGAAGTATTAAAATAATGAGTATTAGAATATTTCATAAATGTCATTTCATGTCTTTAGTACAGACTTGAGTATTTCTGTAAAATACATTTTTTTTTTCGTTTTGTAGCTCACTTTTTTTTCTCCCCAGGCTGTGTGCTGACTTAGCAAGACAACAGTTACATTTGCTGGGTTTTCTCTGTAATAGTGACTGTTATAAATTTTAGAGTTTAAATCCTGCAGGAGCCACACACGATCAGCGGGACACCTAAGAATGTTTCACTAAGTTGAATACCTTCACAAGTTTGGGTAAAATAGTCCTGAGAGTACTCAATGAATCAAATAATACACTCAAACTATAGGCTGGTGGCACAGTCCATAACCACACTTGTGGTGTGAAAGAGTACAGAATATGTATCAGCATTTCCCCAGCACAAAGCCCTGTATGGTCCTACACAGTATTTCTTACTTCATGCCTTTTTTCTTTGTATTCTGGTATGCAAGGGTATTTATAAATTGTAACATCATCAGGTGCCAGGAGCTTAGCATGCACAGCAGTGCTTTTGCCATCAGTTTCATTTGGGTGTTTAATAATGTCAATCTTCAAAGGTAACTGCAATAAGGAAGTAAAAAAAAATAAGATTTAGGATCCATATGCATGTCTACATATAAAACAAAATATAAAGCAAAAATTCATCAGAAATCCTTCAGAGTATGTAATTAACACATACTTGCTTCAGATAGTTTCATTAAATGTTTTTTGGTTTCATGCATTTAGAAATAAAATAGAAATTAGAAATTCTAATTTAGAAATAAATTAGAAACAAAAAAGTGAAAAAAGCTCCTCATTCATCTGAACAGCAAACATACAATGAATGGGATCTGGAATGGTGCAGCGGGAGGGTAATAAAAGTGGTAGCATTAGGTAAAGAGTAGGTGATTAGATATCAGGTAAAGAAGATACAGGTTTACATTTAGCAATAAATGGTCCCCAATATCAGTATGCATCTGAAGTAGATATTCATCTTATTGCAAAATTAAAATACATCTAGAACCAATAGGTCAAATTTCCAAACTTCTAATTTACTTTCACAACGCTTTCAAAGTGTTTTCAAAATGCACTTTTTGTTCCTGGGTGATTCTGGAAAATTTATCTCAGTCACATTTGATTTCTCAAATATATTTAGAGATGAAGCACGTTCAATTTTAGAAATAACCATTTATAAAGTAAAAATAAATAAGTATCTGACTTAAAACACCCTTTACATTTAAGAATGCTTTTAGTTCACATTTTGTGTAAAATTCAGCATTCTTTATGGACAAGTGATACCATTTGTTACCAGTACACGCTGTTCTGGCCAGAGTTGCTGCAAACTGAAGAATGACAGTAAGAGCGTAAAGGAGCTTTTGAAGATTAAGTGCAAACACAGTCATCTGCATGACAATCCAAGTAGCTTCAGCTTATCCTTTTCATCTAAGGAATGCTGGCAGGGCTTGTACATTTAATTCTTTAAATAAGAACAATAATTTTATCTAATTATAGTTTATTCATACACAATGGCTACTGTGTTAAAGATAACGCTCCTAAAAAAATGCATCAGAAAAGAAGGGGTCACATGCACCAGCTGCCTAACACGCACAAGATACTAGAAAAAGTATGTAAGAGATATTAACCTTTACAACCGGAATTTCTTTGGTAGGGACAGTTTCAACAGGAACAAAGCATGTGTAACAGTAAAACATCCTGGAACTGCTGCATCGTGGACACTTTGATCTTCCACTCTTCTTTGCCTTTTCAAGTACTTCCTGCGATGCTAACTGTAATTTTTGAAGTGGGTTATCTTGAAACGATGATGGAGTCTGAAATTCTGGACTTTCTAAATGTTTAGTGTTTGGTTTTAGTCCTTGAGCATTTTCTTCATTTAAAAGTGTAGATGAATTTAATGACATGGTTAGCTGAAAGAGACAATATGTTATGCCTGATAAATAAAAATCTGACATACAATGAACACATTTTCTGGAAATTCCATATGATCTTATTTAGTTAAAAAAATACTCATCAGAGTATCCTCCCTATACTGAATTGGGTGTTTTTTTTCTTTTATTATAGCACCAGGAACTCCAAACAGCTTTCCACATAGCATCATATCAACAGGTCAAAAAAACCCTTGAAATCTTTGTTCTTAATGCATGCACACATACATTCATCATTTTACCTGATAAAGTATCCCACTAACCTCAGTTATTAATAAATGTAATGTTTTAGGATAGGCATCTTTTTTGTTTGCTGTGGCTTTGTCTGCTGTTTGTTGCAGCAAATATGCTGGTGGACTCTGCTACCTGCACATGCTACTTTTCACCACTAGTTTTCATTAGGACAACTGACAGTGAATTAAATGCCTGCACGACAGATGACCATAATAAGAGAGAAGTTTAGATCTCTGTCTTAGATTCATGAAATAAACGATACCTTTTGGGAATAAGGATTGAAAAAATTAGGCTAAACGACTAGAAAATGAGGCTAAAATCTGGCTTTGAGGCTCCACATACTGACAGGAAGTGCCAGCTCAGGCTGGACTGACTCTGCAGGCTGCAATTCATATTTGTTTTAAAAATTTTAATGGATTAACATTTTTTTCCTCAAGGTTTTATTCAGGATGGACATTATCTGACCTTCTGCAGTTGGCATAAAGTTTCTTCAAGTAACTTATCAAGAAATGCTTGTGTCCGCCCACACCTGATCCACATGGAATTAGCTCTGTGTGCTGAGATTCATTTTCCTGATCCCAGGTACAGCAAAACCCTTTGGACTAGATTAGCCTTGCACTAGCATTTTCTTTCCGTTAATTAAAGTTTGCTTTTTCTCGTCACAGATTTGTGAAACGATGCAACAGTCACCGTGTAGCAAATACAAACACTAATTCCTGGGACATGATCCAAAGGGAAGTGTTTAAATAAAGCCACGCGTAGCTTAATTGAAAAACAGCAAAAACAGAAGACTTGGCTAATCCCCCCTACACCTGTCCCCGCCTCAGAGCGAACCCACCTGCGCGCAGCGCCGGAGCGGCCGCAGCGCCGCCGGCCCCGCGCTCAGATGGCGCCTTGGGGCCACG
Source organism: Tinamus guttatus (assembly GCF_000705375.1). The sequence goes on from NW_010582725.1 coordinate 95,410, forward strand.
AGAACCGCGCCCAAGGAGCCAAGTCCAGCGGTTGCGCACGGCAGAGCCAGGCCTGGGCCCAGGGTGGCCGCTCCCCGGG